>CM070829.1:15800845-16303345 GCA_036326025.1 Chrosomus eos
TGAAAAAGATGGTGAACTGCATATGAAGCTACATTATACTGTACATGAGAGCTAGTCCGTCTGCGTTTTACACATGCCATCATGGTTTCACAACATATAAGTTACGGATAGATATAGTTAGCTGAATGGGTGCTTACTTGTTTATTAGAATGCAAGCGAGATCGGCATCTCTCTGTAGTTCCAGTTTGTCACGAAGCTCGTGGAAATGCAACTCCAATGTTAACGCGAGTCACGTCTCTTCTCCTGTCCCAAACCCTTCTCGAGTCATTTCTGTCACCCGTGCGTTTCCGCTTCACGGATCTGCCTCCAGCAGCAGAACGTGCAGGCAAAGCATAATCATGGTCCATTATTGATATCCAACTATTGATTCTTTATCGTCTTCTTTTATTTTAGTGACGTGCGTCCGGTGTTTACTTTTGCGTTTGGCGGTTTTTCACCGGGATCCGCACGAAGTTAGAGAAACTAGAGTCAAAGGTTATATGACGTCATAGACGGGCGACGAAACGGAAATAAAGACACGGCCCGTGTCTTCAAATTAAAATATAATTTCTCCGGATTTGAAAGTTGGTGGGAACTTTTGGGATAATGTTAGTACACAACTAAAAGTAATATATAACATAGATACAGTTATTTTTGCTATTTTGAAAGCTGAAAAGTTCCATATTGTGCCTTTAAACCATTTTCAATCCAAGGGCCATTTAACTATAAAATGATGCAATCTTTGTTAAAAGGCATTCATTCTGTTGGCAAGGCTTCAAAATTGTAATTTTTACTATTTTTTACAAGATGGTGCCATTTTTTCAGGTTTGGCCTATAAAGCAAATAATGGCTTTGCTTTCTGCTTTGGCATATTATCTATAGAGCCAATTGGATAAAATATGCAACGATAATTGTGTGGGTGTGTTGGTATGGATGTCTGAGTGTGGTTTGTATGTATAATTAAAAAAAATGTGCTTGTAATATTTGAGAGAGAAAAACTCAACTGCAAAAAAAAAAAAATCCAATCACTGTGTGCACTAGTGGGGTTTTGCTGGCATCCAATGGGGACCCAAACAAAATCTTACCGAAAGCTAATTGTTTAAGATATCAACCTCAAATTTGGAACACAACTTATTTTTATTTATTTTCTAGTCGTTTTACAGTTTACATTGTTTCATAAAATATATATTTTAAATAAAATAATGTTCATAAATTATTTTCATAAACTTAAGGTACAATACTCAGTATTGAAAAAAAAAGTTAGTAACACCACTAATCACTCGGTGAGTTGCACAGTTTTGAGAGCTAATGTAAGCACCCAGAGGCTATCCTAAAATAGTCAAAAAGTCGAGACAGGACCCTAGTTCATCCAAAACAAACTAGAAAATAGACTCAGTGTTAAATACCGGAATTATCCTTTAATAACGGAGAAATTTTAATACTTCTCACTAGATCTCGCAGTGATGTTATTTCTTCATTGGCGAATTCAAATGCTTAGTTTACTGGATCTCTTAGCGCTGTAGTGACAGTGTCGCTTGATCACGATCGGCTCACGCTGCCCTGATGTTGATGGCCCAAAACTGATGGTCCGTGAAGCACAAAATAATGAGTAGCAGTTTCGTTCCACTTTCATTACGTTTGCCATTTGATGTTGCGCAGCGTTGTGGTGATTGCGCCAGATTTTGCGCCAGACTCAATTTAAAAACAACCACTCGGAGCTTCGTTTGAGCTTCCGCAAGAACCAATGAAGTTTGTTTTCATGGATCAAGCAGTTGAGCTTACAACCAGGTTACGTATTTTTATTTTTAAACCAAGGATTATTTTTTACAGTGTAGATATGCTTAAGTGTTTAATCAATAGATAATTATTACACTGAGAATAAAAGCCTTAAAATGCAAAGGAAAACGAATGAGAGCCTGCCAAACATCACCAAATCTTTGTGGTATTCAGTAATTCAAGTATAGAAATCATGCTAAAATGTCATAACCATTTGTGCTGTTTCATGTTTAGGAACATCTTGTTTAGGAAGGTCATTACTGAAAACTGTGAAAATCTGGCCACCGTCTGAGTCACCAATCTCATTTATACAAAACCAGATTAATTTTTTTTATTTCAGATGATGATATTTTTATGTGCTCTTAAATGGTTATATATATACATTCCCAGTAGTCTATGAGGGAGCATAGCATCCTATAGCATTTAGTTGTAGGTGTAGTCAGAATAGTAGTCTGACCGACCACCATTTTAAAAACAAATAAACCACTGAGCGAGGCCTGACCATTAATAGGCTGCACTTTATATCCATACTACAAGATTTAGTTTGTGTGTGACCCAAAGTAAAACATGAAACATCTTCATAACATCATAAATCCATTACCCATTAATGACAATCGCACGAGAATCTGGAAAGAAAGCACCATGCATTTCTATCCATGCCCGCACAGAGCAGAGAATGTGTATGACTAAGACACCTCATGTGCAACCGTGTATGTGGACCCAGGGTCTGCTAGTCAAACTATAGTAGGAGGAAGTATTACTACACTCTGAAAAATGCAACACACAGCTTCAGGAGAACAATCAAAGAGGAAACACCTACAGGTGCCCCGCAAAAAAACAAAAAGGATTTAATGCATACCAGTACAACAGAAGGAAAAACTACGTCAACTCAGGAAAACACTGGATGTGTTGACATATTTGCTACCAGTTCCAAAGAAAAGGATTGGGATGCATGCCAAAAATCAGTCAGTACCCACAGGTTAAAAGATTAAATCATCCCTATAGGCTATTTGAATATGATAGTAAGGTCTACAGATGTGTTAGCATGGGCCTTTAGCTACTACTCTACAGTTTCATAGAAATAATAAAAGGAAAGCAATGCCAAAACAACAGATTAAAAAAAAAGATAAAAGCATGGCCAGGGTCACAAATTAAATTTAGAACTTTGAGCAAAAAAGCCACTTATAGAGTGGCTAAAAGATTATTAACATTAAATGCGTGTGTAAAATGACCTCATAATGAAGTCCTGAAGATAAAGAGATTCAACAACTGAGACATAAACTTAATAAATTTCACAGACATTTAACAAACAGAAATGGAATGAGTCCCTGAACAAAGGAGTCAATATCAAAAGTAGCAGTCAGCATATGGTCTGGCACCAGCTGCTTTAAGATTACAGTGCATCTCATCCACACGGACTGCAGCAGATTTGCCAGTTCTTGTTGCGAGATGAAAACCCACTCTTCCACCAAGGCACTTACAAGTTCTCAAGCATGTCTCGGGGCACATATGGTTACATGTTGTTTGCCATGCGAGGTTGATCAGCTGCCCTTCCTGTCTCCCTGTAGCACTGTCTGCATCTTACATTATGGACTTGGCAGTTTATTGCTCTGTTCACATCTGCAGTCCTCATGCCTCCCTGCAGAAGGACTACGGCATGTTCACACGGGTGATGCTGTCTTTCTCCTGGTGTTTTTCACTTCAAGACTTAATTTTCAAGTCAGTAGAAAGGTTTCTTTAGTATTAGTGTCTCAAAGTTATTGTAAACTGTCTACTGCCAGTAAACTTTTAGGCCTTGTCCACATTAACAAGTTTGTTTAAAAACGCATCTTTTCTCTCCGTTTCGGCTTCCGTCCACACTCCACACTGAGACGACGTTCTTGTCCTGAGAAAACTGAACTTTTTAAAAACACTTTCCCAAGTGGATATATCTGAAAATGTCATTTTCACATTGTAGCGTGGACTGAAAAATGAGGTATTTGAAAATGACACGTTTAGTCATGTGACGCATATTGAACGATAGATATGCATGTTTATACCGCTATTGTGTCTATTATTCACTATAACTTTTACACTGTTGCTAAAGATATTTTACTTTGTACATTCCTCATATGCACTCCTGCAAAAATGTACTCACAATTGCTGTCCTGCACCAAAACATGAGAGCAGTTGCGTTTTAGACCAAACATTTAATGGTGAGTGAGTGCAACCTGGAAGCATCAGGTGGAAGCATAATGGTGAGATATTTTGCTAAAAAAAAAGATCCTGCTTGAAAAATAGAGGGAGAACTTGATTATATCTATTCCATCTGTATCATCTCATCGAGCTTTTATGGTTTTACACATGCACAGTAAGGTGAATTTATCGTTTTCTGACATTTCGGTGAGGATGAGAAACTTTTGGAAAACACTTGAAAACGCTAGTGTGGACGGAGAGCGCTTTGAAACGAAAAAATTCATCCAGGTTAATGTAGACGTTTAGTGTTAGTGTTTTAAGGACTGTTCCACAGGTGCACGTGCAATAGCTTAATTGTTAATTATTTATAGTTATAAGTTATAAGCATGAAAAAAACATTGTTTAAACCTATTACAAAAAAGATCTGTAAAGCTTATTTGGATTTTACAAAATTATCTTTAAAATACAGTATGCTGAAAAGGGATGTTTCTTTTTTGCTGAGTTTATATATCTTTTAGTGAGTCAGATGTCATGTCACTAATAAATGTGCTTAAAAAAATGAATAACCCGTGTCCTTATAAAATCAAGAAGGCCTCCACTGAGGGTTGTCCTAACAATAGTCTTTATCCTGACTATATTCAAAACACAGTATTACTGTTTATATATATATATATATATATATATATATATATATATATATATATATATATATATATATATATATACACACACACACACACACACAAACATGTAAATCAAATATGTATTTAAACAATGTAAAAATAAAATAGAATATATAGCCTATATATAATTGCTTATGACAGAGAGATAGATAACAGTAGATAAAATTAATGATAATATAGCTTGTGTTCTAGCATGTTTCCATCATGTTCAGTCCAGGATCTCGTTACATTCCTCAGTACCAACTGTACAATATTATGTGCATCAGGCTTTTAATAAAGCCTAAGGCAGCTGTGCTGCTTGTAATGTAAAGCATGTGCTCGAGGGAAAGTGGCTGCTTTCCGGTCCATCTAATAGCGTCTTGCTAGTTAGCCTAAGATCCAATGCACGATATCAGCACATTTTGAAATACGTCGTTTGTCATTCTAAATGCCGCTATGTATGTTATGCTGATTGTGAAATATTAGACGCAATGTTGGTCGATAAAAGCAATGACAGAATGAATGGGGGTTGGGCTGCTGACAGCAAAATGATGAGGTGTGACCGCATCACTGACAGATGATAACGTGCGATTAAACTATAGCAACTCACCTGGTTGTAATGCACCCTAAACGGTCTCAGATAGTTAGAGCTGGTGCACGGAACCACCTGAATATTATTGATCTGCTCCATGGCTTTGATATAGCTGCCCACTGGTACTTCTCACCACAGATGGCAGAGCCGCAGCAGACTACGGGAGAATGAGGGGAAATGTCTACGGAAGCCTGTGAAGGGCAGAATAAGAACGCTGTTTAGTCTTTGCGTTGTAGTAATGTTCTGTAGAGATTTGAGGATGACTATGCGGTGCAGAAAACTGCCAGTCAGCTAGTTGCGGGTGGATAAGGTGATTCGTTCATTTATTTTTATTTTAAGGTTAAACCACGGACTCTGTCGCCTCAGCACGCCCCCTTTTCGACCTTTATCGGGCGCGCGCCTGACGCGCGCATTCAGGTGTGTGCTTGGCTCGTGCAGGCATTACCTCACATAGCGCCAACTTCAGGGAGCGCGTGATTTGCTAAATAAACCGCCAAAAGTCTTTAAAGAATTTAAACCGCCAAAAGTCTTTTAAGAATTTAAACCGCCAAAAGTATTGAACAATTTTCTGTAAATCCTTTAAGAAACGTGCACTGCCCAAATTCCTGAATGATTCATTTGACCCTCGAGTCCCCACCTTCCTCGACAGGACAACTAAGGTATTTGTTGTGGAATTATTTAGGCTATTATAAGTTAGTAGTAGTATTTGTAGTAAAATTAATTTAACAAGAAAGATTTTGTATTGGCTAAAAGCCTAACTTATATTGTGAGTAGCAACAAACTGTTATATTTAGTTTTATTTTAAAATATTTATATTTCATTATGCATGTGTATATTTCATATAGTTTTCTCTTTCTTGATTTATTTATTGTATTTATCTGCCAAATGAAAAGATCTTTTTTGAACACAAAAATTGATTAAAAATGTGAAAATCATTTTATTTTCGTGATGATAACTGGTCATCATCACACTCTCATAATTAATCAATTTAGTGTGTGGTCATGTGAATAATGTCTGAAACATTCTTTTAGCTTACTTTTATACATGCAGCAGTAGGCCAATTCCATTCCAAACATCCATTCCAAACGTAATTAATTTTCTGTCTCTTACCGCCAAAAACACTCCACTAAAGTAAATCTTTCTGCTTATCTGATGGCCTTAAAACACCAATGATCTACCAGTGAATGTCTAAACATGTGGTTTTAATGTAGTTTAGAGGAAACAGAATGCAGCATTTGACATGGATGTCTTAAGAATCGCAGAGGTAAACTGTGTGGTTCATGATTGGTGCTGGTTTTTCTTTTTTTATCTTATGTCTCTGCTTACATCTTATCAAAACCATCTGACAAAGCTTATCCTCTCTTGAAACATCTTATAATTATTTTTCTTCAATGGTTGAGTCATAGTAAAAGGTGGTGTATTTGTGGTCCCAGTGCTGAAGTATCAAAATTGTTTTGTGACTCTTGGACAGCTGAAAGTAGGCTTACAATAGTCCAATTTTTTGATGAACTTAATTAAATTAAGGAGAATTTTTCCATGCAATTAGTTTAGGTTGGTACAACAAGAATAAAACAAGTTTATTTAAACAAATAATATGTTGTTGAAGCAACTTAATAAATTTAAGTTCCTGTTTTAGCAACAGCGCATGTTAGTATGCTAAAGACAATATAGTTTATTATACAACTTGTAGGATGAGCAAATAAGAAGAGACTGGTTTCAGTACTGCCAATTAGAACAGTTTTTGTTCATCAACAGACATCATTTTTATCATGCCACCCACGGCCAAAGCACAAACACCATTCTTCTGCACAAGGGAAACTCAAAAGCATAACATAAACTCTTTTAAATCTTTAATATAACTGAACTTTAAGCACTAACAAGTATTTTTATTTACTGAAAACACAAATTAACTGTTCATTTCAAAATGTTCTCTCCTAATGCAGTCCCATGCAAAGCATGCTGGGAACTACAGATCCATCCACTTAGTTGTCAACAAACATGATTCAAGTATTGAACCTAATCATATTCATTTGTGAGAAAAAAAATAATTTAGTTGCTTCAGCTCATTTTAACAAAGTAATTTGAATAAGCAACAAAAATTATTTTTTGAGAGTAATATTCAAGAGTGCTTAATGATAAGAAGTGTATAATTTTGAGAGATGATGTTTGTTAGTCACCATCTTTTTCACAACCATAGAAAGTGCCCATATGGTGAATATTTTCTTTGTCTGCTCTAGATGTCTGTAATCACAGCTTTCACATATAGAAATGACATAATCTAGTCGGTTCATTATCAACAGGTGGAGAATATGTCTATTGATGGCTTGACATGATTTCAGAGATTTCAGATTTCAGAAGTGGAGCGAATTGCTAAGTAGGAATTCACTAGGGACCTATACAGTATATGACTGTCAGGTCAAGGTTACAGACATAAAGAGCATGAAATTGGCTTGCCGTTTCTGAATCATACTGATTATTTTGATATCCAACATTATTGTCTCATCCAAAGTATTTAGAATGAAATTGACATCAGACTTTTACTATTAGAACAATAGTTCTGTATCAATTAATTGTCATCAATCAAATGTATTTAAATGCAAATCATTTTATTTGCATTCTTCTTCTACCCATATGTTCTGCGATATCCTTGGGTTTTTTGTCTTTTCCAGTAAGAAATCATAGAAAAATTGTAAACAAAGACACAAAAAACAAAGACACAAATATTTTATTTCTCATGTGGTTGGTTTCTCTGTACCACAGTGATTAATGTGATGGCAATTCAATCCACAATATACTCCACACCCTGTTCTTTCAATCATATTTCTCATACCTCTAATCATAGTTCTCAGAACTCTCCCACACGAACAGATTCCGCCCCTCGGTTCCCCTTTCCCGCCCCTTCCAATCTTCTGAGTTTGACTGGAAAAATACAAGTTCTAATTTGATCTAAATTAGATCTTTTGATGAAGGCGGGGTGGAAGTCAGTCGATAAGGTAGCATGGAAATTCAGCGTGTTCCTTATAGACCCCGGGGTGTGCACCTTTCCAAACATCTTTAGGCGCAATACTGTGTGGTACTGTGATTGTGGTTGCCTACAATAATACAATAATCAGTGCAATCACAAAAGCACCGTACAGGTCCGGGCCAGGAGGTGTTGAGAGGAGCTGAAGAAGTGTAACACCCAGGATGCCCCGACTTTAATGCTAAATTCGGGGAGAAAGGGTGATGTCACCCAAACTGCAATAGGGCACTCGGTTTCTGACATTCCGAGGGTCCCAATCTCTTCAAGCCAGTTTCCTCCTCAAAGGGCCAGAAGTCGCACCCTCCATACACTGGCAGGATGTAACACTTTTGCTGGCTGATTTACATCTAAATAAACATTGCCAGACAAAACAATGTGCGACTGGAATGGAAACGCAGCCCTTTTTTCTCCACCCAGCCAATTGATATGAGCCGATTGAACATGGCTGCACTTTTTGATAAGCAGTACTAGAGGTTCACCGTCGCAACTTTCAGAGTTGAAAGAGCCTTTTGTGGGGACACTTGATTCGAATATGTGAATACTGATATTAGTATTTCTTAATTACAAAAATATACATGTAAAATATTAAATATAATTGTAATTTTTAAAATATAATTTATCATCTCCATTTTTTAAACCAACAAAGGTCAATCAGTAATGTTACTGATATGAAGAAATACAAGCTATGAAAATGATGATAAACTGCGGTATATTCACTAACTGCTCGGATGAATCAAGTTCTGTAAAGGACTTGTCATACTGATTCAAACTGGTGACATTTGATGTTGAACAATTCATTAAGAGATCCGGCTCATAAGAGTCATTCATTTGGGAGTCAGACTAGTGGCATTGTATGCATAGACTGTAAAAAATATGGACAAAGCGTCTGTGACGTCACCCATAGACTTTCTGAAGAACGGTTTTGAGGCCGTTTATGGGGGGTATGGGCGACGCCATATTGGAAAATCTTTTCAGAAAGGATACAGAGGTGGTATGATGTGTTGTGTCAGATCATGGCCGAGACGTCAAATTTCAGGAATTCCACTCGGCGCAGCCCGTTATCAGCTGTCAATCAAAGTTAACCACGCCCTTATTTGTCATACATTTGTTATCTAAATACGATCTAAACTAACGAGTTGGAAAAACTCTTGTTACCTGATTATTGATTAATTTGCCCCATCTGTCATACTCGTGACCCTCTTTTGTTTGCTTCTCTATTTATTCTCCTTGTGTTTTCAATCCTGTTCTGGTTTGTTGTTGTATTTTCCCCTTGGGGTAGTTTTTGTTGTTTATTTTGTTTTTTTTTTAAATTAATATTAAAAGCCCATCAACTCGGCACCAGTCCTCGCTCCTTTCACCATCCCCGCACCTGACAGGTTTACAGTGATTTATAGTTTACCATGATTTACCATGTAGTAGCATGATTTACTATGATTCCAGCATGATTTACCAGTTTATCATGATTTACCATTTTTCTAGCATAATTTATCATGATTTACCACATTCTAGCATGATATACCATAGTTTACCATGATTTACCATAGTATACCATGCTTTACCGCGTTCTAGTATGATTTACCATACTTTACCATGATTTAGTCAAAAGAGACAACCCCCATCTCTATATGATGTTCTGATGCAGAGATATAGGTCTTGCTAAACGGTTACTAGGGTATTCTGTTTGGTTGCTTGGTAGCTGACAATGATGAAACCCCAAAGGCTGATTGTCAGTATGAATGATAGAAACCAACTCCCATGCCTCTATGGCATTCAGAATGGAAGATATACCTCTTTGGATTTGGGTAGCTAGGGTGCTCGACAATGGTTGCTAGGGTGTGGCTAGAAAGTGTTGAGGTGATTCAGGATTGGCTGTTTGCTAGCCCAAGTCAAACAAGACCACTCTCATGTTTCTATGACACTTAGGCTATTTCAAAAAATGTCCCTTTGATCTCTTTCAATGGTAGTTTATGGAACTTGTTGCTATGGTGTTCTAAATGGTTGCTAGGGTGTGGCTTAATAGCTTCACGATGATCCTGAGAGACTGATTGGTCATATGAGTAAAACAAGCCCGCCCCCTTGTCTCTATGACACTGTGATCCAGAGTTATGTTCAATACAAAATCCCTATGCAATTTACCATAGTAGGAGAAACGCATGTGTTTCATGGGCGTTTCAAATGTTTCTGCGAAATCCTCACTCTGAGCTAGAGTCCTGCGCGGGACTGTTTTCTTCATCCCGCTCCCACCCGCCGAATTTCTGACCATTACCGCCCGCTCCCGCAACGTATGTGTTACACTCCCGCCCGCACCCGCAAAAAAGAATTTATTCCCGCACAATAATAGAGATGCATTGACTTTGTATCTTCTCCCGTCCCGCAGGAAAAAACACGTATTTGTATTGCTGTTAGGAGATTTATGGTGTTGTATGTTTTGTTTCCCTGGCCTGCATGTATTCTGACGCACTGATCAAGAAGATGAATAGTAGTCCAAATGTCAGACTTGCCTTTCTTAGGTTTTGTGCAGTAAATACCTCGTTTGAGGTTCTTTTCCACATCATTGATATCTCCATCATGTCGCTAGGCTACCTCCCGATCCCGCAGTTTTTTTTTAGCCGCCCATTCCCGTCCGCAGCAAAGTTCAAACCACCTGCTCCCGCGAGATTTGCGTTGGGTCGGGACTCAATGGGACTCAATCCCAATGCAGCCCTCTACTCTGAGCTATGATTCGTCAAAGTTTTTTGCAATAAGTCTATACGGTTTTTTTTTTTGTTCCGTTTTTTGCCCCTGGCACGAAGATCGTACCCCCGATCGCTTATAAAATTCATACCACACTTCTCCTAAATAGGCCGCATGTTTTGACACCTCATTCATAGGTCTGTGACAAAAACTGCAGGAGGAGTAGCACGCCTAAAAAAAGTTTGAACAATAACAGTGAGTGCCTTGTACCACTAAAGTACCACTAAAAATCGTTGTACCAAAAGAGATTAAACATCCACAGGATTTTGAATCTATTTATATGAGGCACTGTAAATATAGCCCTGTGTTCTGCGGCAGAGCTTTTGTGAACTGCCCTTGTTTTGAACTGTGCACAGTATCCAAATAAGTAGCCGAAGAAGTGAAAGTCTGAGAACACAAGATAACTCAAGATGAGACATGGCTCATTACACAGTCTATATCTTAAAGCTGAATGGAAAACGGATATCGGATCCCCCGGTCCTCCTTTCAGTCTGCATGAGGCCCCCTGCAAGACCTCCTGTATCTTATCAGACCATCTTTTTGGCTCGGGAGCCCCAACAGAGTGCTAATCCTGCACCCCTGTGCGCACCTCAGGGCGTCACTGTGGTTTGGACCATCCCTTCACTCTGAATTACACTCTTTGGCATTGCAACACAAGCCAGGCCATTGCTGGCTCCAGAGAATACAGGGTCATGGAGTCTCACACACTCCTTTTCATATTTCTAGCTTATTCTCTGTCTCCTCTTGTAGTCTAGGCACAGTAGGTTTATCAGCAAGGGGTCAAGCAGGGATTTGCTGTTGCCGGAGATGACAAAGGTCAGACTTCTGGGAATGCACTTAGCTGAGGTGCCTGCAACCCTTCTGTTAGCGTTCACAGGGTGTCGAGCCAGACACGACATCCTGAAGAGATTGTGGCCTTGAAGGGCAGTTGCATATGGGTCAATGACATTTTAGTGAGGACATGAGTGTCCACGATATAGAAAAGGATCTTTTCAAAACACGTAAGTACTTAAAGGAGCATTTCACCCCTGGGAACCTTGATCTTCATTGAAAGTGGGTCATATATGTATTCGAAATCTGTCAAAATTTTCAAATTTGGTGCCTTTTTGACCGAGTTATGACAGAAAGTAACTTTATAGCGCATTAGTTTGGTAAACCACATTTCCCACAATGCAACGCGTTTGAACAGCTCCAGAAGCCACTCCCACTAATCCAGAACGCGGCATTATTGCACAAACAGTTCACTGTTGACGTTACGTTACGTGACAATGCTTTAAGATATTGATTATATTTGACAAGATTAATCATATATACATGTAAAAGACTTACTTTACAGTCAGGCGTCCATTTCTCCCTGCTGGCTTCGGCTGTCGTTTCCGGTTAATTTTCGGGATGCGGAAATATAGCCAGGACGCCTCTGTCCATATGCGGTGCGAAACTCGGATGGTTCACAACACAACACTCCATGTCCGTGTCTGCCTCAGACAGACTCTAGCTCGGTGTCCATAGGCGCACAGTTTTACAGCACGAGCACCACCAATTCGCTACAGCGCGAGCAAGCCCGTGCTTCTCGTCTGCGCCGGGCTGGCCTCCTGCGGCGGCCGCAGCCGCCGCCACCGCCTCTTGTTCCTCCATCAGCCTCAGCTGCTCTTCGCTATATTGTGGCTCGTATAAATAGCCACGAACATCAGTTTCGAGCAAAAGATTTTCAAAATCCTCGTCTTCCATATCGTGTGTCGTAAATTCAGCCATTATGGTAAATCTAACTCCTTGAGCGCTTGTTAGCTTAGCTTGCTGTCTTCCAAGCAAGATGGTGGATTAATAGTTTAGTTTCTTCAGGTTTAGTCCCACCCACTGATCTGTAATAGGCCGGTGGGGTGAGTGGGTCCCATGCCCTTGAATAATAATGAGCTAAAGGCTGTAGTTTTCTTAATATGCAATGAAATTTATCTTCCGTCCTATCGTGACGCAAAATGACGATATTTACGTCACGATAGGACGGAAGTAAAACACTTAAATCCTTTTTTCTCCCATCTCAGAAAAAAACAAGCAAAATTCCACCATCATTATAATATATGACTGGGTTTCTAACAATACAAACCTTAATGCAAATGGGTGAAGTGACCCTTTAAAAATGTACTTGTGTATTCATGTTGGTTTCACATAGTTTTCAAATAACTTTGAGACCAGTCTAAACACGATAGCGATGTACTAAAAAACGAAATATTTTCCCTCATGTGTTTTTCACGTACACAAAACGATGTCCAAAAACTATTACTCACCCCCCCCCCCCCCTGGGGGCAGTGTCTCCTAAAACAAAACTTGATGAGAAAATAATCGATATTACAAAAAAATAAAACAACGCAAATATTCCAAAATCTGACATTATAAAGTGTAAAATTTGCTAGTTTTTCTAAAGTAACAGTGTCCAACAGCAACACCCGCAGGTGAAGTGAAAGCGGGAGTCCGCGTCTGTCGTGCCTCTGTCCTCATTGACTTAAAATAGATGCGTGCCGTGGGTTTAGTGGGGGGTAAATAAGAATGAATGGGGGAAAGGCACTTGAGAGGAGGCAATGGCTCCATCGCGCTTTGATTGGATATGATCGGGTATGATTGGTTTGTGCGATAAATCCCGCATCTTGTTTTTGTGCGCATTCTGGGGCGGCAGTGGCTCAGTGGTTCATGTAGGTTGTCTACAAACCGAAAGGTTGGTGGTTCAATCCCCGGTTCCACCTGACCAAGTGTCGAGGTGTACATGAGCAAGACACCACCTAGCTGGATGGCGCCTTGCATGGCTGACACTGCCGTCGGTGTATGAATGAGTGAGTGAATGGGTGAATGTGATGCTAAATGTAAAGCGCTTTGGTGGCCATTGGTTCTGTGAAAGCGCTATATAAATGCAGTCCATTTACCATTCCATTCTCATCGACCTGAATGAAAACAATGATGCCATTAATGGGAAGACTAATTAAAAAGTAAGTAAACAACTCAGACATTTCACCGCTTTATGTCTCGTCATAATCAAACTTGAAATGGGCTGAAAATAAAACATGACTGTGTTTTTTTTTACTGAGCAATCAGCTTGGGGAAATTAAAGATATATCTTTGTGCCTGTGACCAGTGTGTTAACTCTTAAAAAGAAAAGCTGAACATTAGTTCACAAATAATATATAGGCCTATTGTTTAAATTGTTGCTGCCTTTAGTTATTATTTTGGAATAAATGTAAAAATGCGTAAAACTAGTTGAAAATTATACTTGGTTTTAATAAATAGAACATTACATACTCATTTTAAAACACCATGCACACCACTAATATTATATATATATTATTGACACACACACACATATGCAGGTGTGATGTGTGCGGCTTTGGGCGGGACAAGAATGGCCATTGCCTGTCACATCAAACGACACTTCGACCCTCCTCCCTTTCCAGGTAGGGCCTAAATTAAGGCAACCTGATCTGTGTGGAACTCGCCTCTCCTGAATAGTCCTTCAAAGCAGCAGGCCTCTCTTCCATCCAAGGCCTTTGTAATGGAAACCACCTCTGTTATTTTGCCTCTTGTATTTTCAGGCAGGGCTATTATTGTTCTTGTGGCCCCGGATGTGTAACCCAGACAGAATTCCCGCGTCCCGCTACTCATTTTGCGCAATGATTATGACCGGCGAACTCAGACCAACAGTACCATTCATTCAGAGTCGCAAACAGAAAAGAGATGGTGAAAGAGGCAGTTTGTGATTTTGATGAGTTGGGAAAGGTGGAACTTAAGTGATAAAGAGGCGCCTGAGGAGGTATTTTTAGAAGTGGTCAAAAGTGGCAGTCATCTTTTGGGATTACAGGGCCACAGGCCTGACAAGCCGACAGAACCTTGATCTCTCTCTCTTTACTAAGGAACAGCTGACTACCCCCTCTCCTGCAGTGGAGACTATTTTAAATACCTCGAAACTCAAATCTTATTGTTTTGATATGAGGCTTTACTCACACTCGAGCTGGGCCACAGAAGCAGGGCTCTGGGCCGAGTGTGTTTGCGAGATGGCTTGTGCCTCTCATCACCATGGGAATGCACGTTCCCTTGTTAATTACTTGCTTGAATTGGCCCACAGAGACACTGTTAATGACACAACCTGATCTCAAAAACTTGAGACGCTCCACAGAAGGTACAGCCTGTATACGGAGTGAGAGGTTACAGAGGGCGTCTGCTGCAGTGGCGGGGGGCTTTAGTGGAAGAGGTGACGAGAGAGAAACGGTGTGACACACTAAACCAACTGTGCAAACGCAGTTCTGTCTCCAATTCCATAGAGGCATAGACCATTATGTGCCCTGTGACCATGGGGGAAGATTGGTGCTGGTCATAGCTGTGGTGGATGAGGTTATGTGGTGGTGGTGGTGATGGGAGGGTTAGGCGTTATTGTGTACTTTATTAACTGTGTACTTAGCTTAAGTGAAGGAAAGAACTACAATCCCATTAAGCACTGCATGAAAATTTAATTAAAAACAATGGCTCCGTCCGAAATCGCATACTCTCTTGAGAAGGTACTTATTTTGATTAATTACGTCACGACCGCTAAAACAGTACATTCTATATAGTATGAATGTGTATGTAATCTGGACGTTCTAAATTCGCCATGTTGTAATTGTCATGTGACCTACCAGTGTCAGTTGTGTCACTTAACACGTCATTCACAAATCCTCTTCCGTGGCCTCATGGATAGATCCATCAGATTCACACTTCAGAATCTTGCCTGAAGAAGTAGGTCATCCGGGTACTTTTTGCCTTCTCTTTTATGAGTACTGTGAATTCGGACATATTTCTTTTGTCACATACTGTTTTTCACCTACTACATAGGAAGCATGTAATTTCGGATGCAGCCATTGTAGAGTCCGACTGAATTCACAGTGCTTCGTGGGAGAGGGTGTTGCCTGCAAAGCTCTTTTGCTGTGATTTGCTGACTGCGATTTTCTGATTGGTGGAATTTTCTGTACAACATGATGGGTAACAGTTTTTCACCAGAAATTCTGCTGTTAAACAATTATTTTAAAAAATAGGCTGAAATAATGTGAACAGATGGCTTCAACAAAAGTATATACCATGAATTGTCCTCAGAGCTCACAACAGGTCTGTTTTTAAAGGTCTATAGGTTTTTTTTTTGACTTCCAGAACCAGTCTGTTGGAGTATGGGAGTGGACCCTCAGTTGCAGCTGGGTTCATTAACCACAGTCTAAGAATAATAATTAGTGCTTTTGTCACAGCAGTGGTGTGTTAATGACATGCTGGGCCATAGTCACTGCAGAACTGTATGCATGGAGCGGCACTGCTGCCCTAAATATCAACCGCACGTGATGTTGCATCAAGCTTGACTAAATAAATAAATAAAACATACAAGAGTTGATTAACAGCCCCTAGAGCCTGGTTACTATCAGGAATAGTCAGCCTTTTCCAGAGCTTAATTAACACGCTTTATTGCTAGATCTGCTATGGTCTAGCCTTACACCACTGAACAATCATTTTCAAGGTGGGTAAAAGTTGTTCAATAATATTATTATTATTATTGGTTAATGTCAATTTCTAAATATACATTAACATTTCAAGTTGTATAAATTTACATTTTAATGTAATAAGAAAAAAACAATAAGTACCTTCATTTTTTTATAAATAACAATAAATTATTTAAAGAAATTATAAATAACAATAATAATACAATTAAATGCGATTTATAATTGATTATTCTGATTATTATTTGTTAATGGTAATTTATGAATATATTTTAACTTATTATTATATTAATAAATTAACATTATGTAAAATATTATTTACAAACATTAATTAAATGTAATTATTTTTATAAATTAAATTAAACTGTTTTATAATAATAATTGTTATTAATGTTAATTTGTACATTTGTATTCTTTTATCATTTAAAGGCCAACAACTTAACAAAATACCTAATGTTTGTGAATACAAATGAATTACCCTCAATTCTTTTTTATACATAACATGAAACTATTTAATACATGTTGATGTTCCCTGTTAGGTTATGATACCTAATGCATTTACAAATGTTATTTATTTTATACCTCAAGATTTAATAGTCTGAAATAGCCCAGAATCATGCTTGGAAGCTTTAGGAAGGTGGCAACCTTATATCATCACATTAATTATCAAAACTGAGTGTAAAACACATGCAGTGATCATCTGGGTATTCAGAAACCTCTTTTAATCACTATGGGGCAGAATTCATTATCAGTGTGAAGAAATAATTTCACACCTCCACTGAACTATCAGTGTTCATTTTCACCTCTGGCTCAGAGAGAGCAAGACACCTGCGTTGGCATAAATAAATACAAATCTAAAAAAAAATTTTTTTGAGAAACTGATCATTATAGAAAGAGATTGAGATTTGCCTTTTTTCATCATGTCATGAAGTGTGGTTATGATGGTAAAAATATTGGCAAATACAGTCCAGAATGTTGTGTGATTTTGTCTACAATGGTAATCATTTATAGAAAGTTTTTTTCTATATCAACATTTAGTGTGAATTGATTAGTCACAGCTGGTCTTACAGTCAATTGTTATGTATACGCCCTCAAACTGATTCTGACCTGTAATAAAGGTCAGAATTTTAAAATAAATAAATAAAACATACAAGAGTTGATTAACAGCCCCTAGAGCCTGGTTACTATCAGGAATAGACAGATTATTTAACACGCTTTATTGCTAGATCTGCTATGGTCTAGCCTTACACCAATATTGTTTTTCAATGAGCAATCGTTTTCAAGATTAGTAACAGTTGAAGTATTTGTTTCCTATCTCTTTCTGTCTGGTTGCGCATCAACATTTAGTGTAAATTGATTAGTCACAGATGGTCTTACAGTCAATTGTTAATCACATAGGGGACACTCATACACACTAATATGTGTGATGTCTACGCCCTCAAACCGATTCTGACCTGTGAGAAAAAAAAATCACACAGCTATTTACTTTTCAGCTACAGTCTTTATAGAAACGACGAGATAAGTCTGCAACTTTATGAGAGATAAGCGCCATCCATTGGTTACAGTCCCGTACTGCCATTTTCACCCCTGAAAACCAGAAGATTTATTGTGTTCAAATCAATTCAGAAGCACTATGCGTACAAACACAAACCTACAAGGACATCTTCAGTTATCCAATGTACATCTGTACTCCTCAATACAACTCTAAATCAATCTTTAAAGCAAACAAACGTCACATAGTTGTAAATCCATTAGCAGATCCTGTTGCAGCACAACAATTCCTCGGTTGAGGCAGCCACACTTGCGAGGCCTTGAGAAAAGAGTTCCAGAGTCAAGGCCCATTATCCGAAGCTAGGGGTGTTTTGTCATGCAGCGCTTTTGATTCTGCAGCCCTCCCAAGGGTGCCAGCGGTACGCCAGTGACCGGACGGCTGTAAATAAAGCCAGAGAGTTTTGGGTAACTCCCTCGAGGCTCCCTCTTTTCCTGTGCCACCCGCTTCAGAAGGGCAATATTATTCTGTCCCCAGGTCTGAAGAATGATTCCATTGTACTGGAGGCAGAATGCGGCCTTCCTCTGAGCCCACTTTACTGCCGCCGTTCTTTATTTAAACAGCAATCCCTTTATCTACCCTCCACTGTACATGCTCCTGCTGTCACTCGCCGGGCTCGGCGGGGTTTGGTAGATAGGCCTTGATAAGGGTGGCGCTCTATGCAAACATGTCCCAGCATTGGGACTGGGTGACCAGCAGGAAGCATCAACAAAGAACGGGCTATTAAAAGCTCTCGACAAGTTTGATTGTTTCCCATCGTGATAATCGTAATTGTACGGTGCTTTAAAACTGCTGCCATCCTGTACGTGCCTTTCATTGTTGGATTGTTCGGCTTTAAAGACCACCAGGGAATAATAATGAAGAACTTATTAATAATAATTAAGCATCCATTCTGTTGAAGAGTGGGTAAAAAGTGCAATGCTTAAGTATTTGAAAGCTATACGGCACAGGTTTGTCGGCCATGGATGGTGCACGCCAATAATGTGTTCCTGAATGCCGATGCATTTGTGCCTTGGGGTTGCATTTGAATCTTTTGTTCACTGTTAGATAGTTTCCTTTATATCACCATACCTGTGTGTGCCCAGAAATCAGTGGAGGGTCAGACCGCCTGCCCATACATGTTAGCATTTTTCTCTCAATCAGGCAATGGCTTTGGTAATCCGGGAAAAAAAAGACTTTGAAAAAGAAGGGATCGGCCCAAATCAAAATACACTCCTGTTTTTGGTTTCTATGGAGCATGTGTGCTTGTTTCACGTGTGTGCCTATTTAAAATCTCAGATCCTGATCATTTGATTTAAATAAAACATAAGAACATTGTTGCGCATCAACAAGGACATTTGGCCACTATTGACACAAATCTGTCAGCATTTCTAGGTTATCACAGGTCTAATCTGTCCTATAATCCCCCTCACATTGTTTTAAACCTGGATGACTGACTTTCTTCTAGAGCATTGAAGATATTTTGAAGAATGTTTCAGCTGTTGTCCATACAATGAACGTCAATGTGGTCCAAAATGTTTAAGCTCCAAAAGGACAAAGTCAGAGTGAAATTAATCTATATAAAACTCTATTGTAATTTTCCAAAGTGGCACAATCACCTAGTATAATGAAAAATAAAATTCAAGCCTTAATTAAGATTAACATTTATTTCATGCTACATGTATTCAAAAGTTTGGGGTCAGTATTTTTTTTTTAGATATTAATTCTTTTATTCGCCAAGGCCGCATTAATTTGATCAAAAGTGACAGTAAAGACATTTAAACTGTTGCAAATATTTATTTATTTTTCAGAAAAAAATGCTGTTCTATTGAACTTTCTATTCATTAACACAACTGTTTTCCACATTATATTAATAAGAAATAAGTATTGAGCTGCAAACCATATTATGTTCTGAAGGATCATGTGACACTAAAGAGAGCTAACAAATTCAGCTTTGCCATCACAGGAATGCATTACATTTTAAAATAGAAAGCAGTTATTTTAAAATGTAATAACATTTCACAATATTTCTGTTTTTACTGTATTTTTTTTATCAAATAAATGCAGGCTTGGTGAGCAGAAGGGACTTAAAAAGGACTTTTTGACTTTCATCATATCAACGAATGAAACCTTTTTCAAAATATCTTCTTTTTTTTGTTTTGCACAATAAATAAAGTAATACAGATTCGTAAAATGTACATTTTTGAGTGAACTATTTTTTTAAGAGGAAACTAATGCCAGTCCCATATACCAGTCGAAACATTTGAAGTAGAGTCGGTTTCCTCCCAGGGGAGCTTTGATTCCACCGATTCTAGCCTATACACCGTAGTTCATTTCACCGATTTCTTTTCTTCCTTCTTCATGTTTAATTGCTTCCCCCGATGACAACAATCTCTTATATCGCCGCATTGTACTTTAAGGAAGATAGTGTTACAGCAGATATCATATTTCTGCTCAGCCTTAGCTCAATTATAACATCCTCCTACTTTCTCCAGGATCAATTGGCTTTACTGGAAATGGTGTTTGCCTTTACTATCAGTCCCACCAACCATGACAGTCTGAGGGCAGGTGTATGATAAACGAGACTTAAGCCACCATATGACAGGACTTGTTAAGGCTTTGCCCGAGCAGTCCACAGGAAGCCTGGCTATATTGAATAATGATTATGCAGAGAATGGAGAAATGTACAGTCGGCGTTATGAGGCTACATATGAATAGAGAGGAATGTGCCTTCTGAGTGCCATTGTTTGGGGGTGCACTGGAGGTGGTGCGCAGCTGGTTTATCCATGAGGAGAAGAGCAAGCGTAGGCGGCTAATGGGATGTGTTCCCTCATGTCAGTCCTGCTGCTGCAAGAGAAGGAGGGAGGGTGGCAGGCAGTTTACTGTGGAGCGGAACTCTTTTTCAGGAGGGATTAGCTTAAGAGAGCAAACAGGCCTATAGGCTACACGTTACGAGAACTATTATTGTTAGCTCACCTAGGTACTGCAATGGAAACGTGGAATAATCATTAACAAACCCATGTGTCAAGCACAACAATGCATAGAAGGTGGAAAAAGGTTGAAGGCTGCTCAGAGGTTATTTAAAAAATCCCACTTATATTTATACTTATATATTTTATATGTATACTTATTAATGCCAAAAAAAAGACCCCCACATAGCATAAACAGCTAATACATTTTAAAACCTGTGTATAGTGTGTAAGAAAAAAACTGTATGTGTGCTAATGTAAAGATTGTTGTCATTGTTAATCTAAGGCCAAATTATTCAAATAATTTTCTGGAAAATAATTTTAAATAATTACTAATCATTTATACAGTGTGTTTTTTTTCCCAAAACATTGGTTCAAAACAACAATTTTTTTCTCTGACCCCAGTCTGAAAATCCTGCATATGTTTGAATAAAATGTTTATTGAACATGTTTTTAACTACTAAATTACCGGTAAATGAACATGTTTTGTGATAAGAATGTTGATGACGGAACATATATTTACTCCAGATTTACATTATGCCAAACAAATAGTCAGTTTAATGAACAAGGATTCATCTGAGGGTTTGAACAGGTGAAACGGTCCAAAAAGCTCTTTTTAACAACATTAGCATGGAAAAACATGGAGAAAAAAATTCTATACCATAAGACCATACCTTATTATTTTGTGGTGGGGGATATTTACTGATTATATAAGGGAAAATGGGGTGGGATGACCCATATACATTTACAGACAAATATACAGGGGTTGAGCCTTAGCATCGACTAATATATTATTTTACATGAATGCATTTAGCTGCTTTGAAACAATGTGTATTGTGAAAAGTACTAAAATTAAATTGACTTGTTTTGGCTGGCTTTTATTCAAAGTGACTTACATTGCATTGAAGGTATATATTTTATCAGTTCATGCATTGCCAATATTTACAGAAACATACTAATTTTGTTGTTATAAAACAATACTGAAAATGGTGTATATAATTTGACCTTGATGTGAGTTTGAATAAGGTTGAGAAGATGGTCTCCTATAAATCTCTGCAATGGCGTAATGCTGCCTTGTTTTATGGTTCTCAGTAAAAACCACAAACGATTTATATGCTGGAACACCTGCTGCAAAAGTGACGGGTTCAGAATTTAGACAAAATTACAGTGAGAGAAGAAAGCAATAAAATAATTTAAAAAAAAATTTAATGTGTACCTCAACACAGGCAACAATTGGAGATCTCGGCTATATATTACCCAGCTCAACCCACAGCTTTGGTGAAGATCGAGGTGTTGGGTCAGTGTTTTAAGAGCACATATAATGTATATTTGAATTTATACAAAAAGGACAGACCCAAGGTGAACGCTGCTCCTGTACTTCATTTGCTGAAGCTGAAAATAAAAGATGGTTAATTTCTTTTGTTTGGCAACAGCACCATCTGGCTGTTCGTGCTTATTCAAGAATGGCCAGGTTTTGCAGTTTTTCACATTTGCTAAAACACTCCACACACCATTTACTGTAACACACCATTCGCACCATAAAACACACCATTCGCTGAACCAAATTCTATACTGATTTGTTGAATAAATAACTCTTTCTGTAAAACCTTAAACAAGTTCAGGCAATTTCAGGTATTTGCAAATTTCATGCACTCATTCTGCATTGTGATGAACGTGTGTTGCAAAACGCTAAACATGAGTGGCAAAAGTTAAACACAACTACAACACAGCTGTCATCGTTTACACACAACGGCTGAAAATTGTTGTTTTCTAATGATGTGATCAAACCAACTGTACAAAATATGAGCCTGCAGCTCCGAGTGCACAGGTGACACAGGTACACTGAATGTTGAACAATGGCTGGGAACAATCTGAGAGGGAGAGGAGGAAGAGGATGAGGTCGAGGAAGAGGGGATCCGATTCCGGCACACCACAGGGGTTTTCCCTTTGACTGGAAGAGATATCATTGTCTGTGATGTGGATAAAGTCTTCAGGCTGGACCCAACATGAAGACGTGATGATGAGGCAGAATCAATCTCTCACTGACCTTGATTTTGCAGATGCACAGCTTTTTTGAGTGTACTGTTATGTGCTTTTCATTTAGAGATTCTTTGACCTTTTGCAGTTGGACTACTGAATTTTTACAGTATGAAAGTGCTGAATATACAGACATTCAATACTATACAATATTCAATACAATACTATACTTACAGCACGTATGGTATACTTTCACCGTACTAAATTGATTACTATACTTTTTATGTAATTGCTTTTTATGTAATTTTTTCTGTAACCTCATGCTCTAGCTGGATGCTGTTCTCAGTGTCGAATGGATGATCTGTAGTGTTTATATAGTGACTAAAAGCATATAAATTGTCTGATTTTGAGAACAGGTGAAATAGTTGTTGAGGTCTTGTTTGATTTTGCCAGAAAGAGACAGGAGTTTTGTGAATGTAGTTTGAAGATTCGGTTTTGTGTTTCCTGTTGCGTTGTGAGATAAGTGGTCAAGGTTTCAAGAAATGTGTCTTAACAATTGTGAAAAACTGTATTGTATCTGGAATGGAACAGTACATTCACAAATGCTGTTAACACTTTACAATAAGGTCTGATTAGTTTACAAAAACGTGTAAGACATTCTGTGTTACAATTAGACATTTGAAAAATAGTGAGCAGTAATTCCCCATGCAAAAGTCAGTTGCTGCCTGAGTGTGTTTGTGATTTTGAGTGTTTTGGTTTTTGTGGTTACTTGGGTTATAGGGCCCACCCCAATAAGGATTCAGTTTCTAAATTAATAAATAAATACTAAATCCTTAACAATAGTAATGAAGTACAATTATTCTTCATGATGTTGCCATGATAGAGTCAGGTGCTTGTTTGTTGCTGGACCTCGAGCATATGAGAGCATATCTTGGCTGAACCACCAAGAGATATTGATGGACGGCTGATGCTCTCACGCTTCTTTTATGACATCAATAAGAATCAGAGGTTGTCTACTGAGTAGCAACTCATGAATGCAGTAGATGCATGAGGCTCATATACCATGTAATAAATGGAATCATGGGAACCCAGTCACACCCATCTCCATTTTTTTCCAGCATCCCCTTGAGAGTGGTACAAAGAAGTGTGCAGACAATTCATAAACAAAGACCATTTTGAGCCAGTTCATTAAAACGAAGATTGATTAAAATCAAGAAAAATTTTGAAATTGATATCGGCAACCCAGCCCTAGACACATATGACATGTTCATACCAAGACCCCCTTGCAACACATTACATTTAAAGAAATTGTATAAAGTAAAATAAAGAGCAAATGCTGAAGGATGATAAATGTTTTTCACTCTCTTCATGCTGCACTTTTGCTTCGGTTGATTGCATATTTTTTCACAAGCTGAACTAGGGAATCTGGCTGTATTGTGACAGATTTTTGGAGTTTTGTTTTTGAAGCGAAATCTGCTGACCGGATTTTAATGTGTGTTTTAATATGTTAAAATGTGTTAAACAGTACAACACTGTTACTGGTAATTCAAAGCATTAAATAGCCAAATAAATAATACATTTGATTAAATAGCCAAATATTTAATAAATAATTAGACATGGGACCAGGATTTTGTATACATTTTTATGATTAACAGGCATTCCAATTCTGTGGAAATCTGCAGAGCTTTCTGAGCCTCAGCAGGTGCAGATTTCATGTGGGCCTAAAGGATTTGCCTGACTGGATGATACCTTGTCACATTTCTGGAATATGGAAGCACCAGATTAGAAGGAAAATGGTTTTATTATTTAGATTTGATACCATCTTCCAGACCTGCATCCCCACAGGAACACTATAAGCCTGAGCATGTGCACGTACACCGTGCCATGGCTCTAAACGGATTTCATTGACAAAAACTTTTTTTTTAGAAAGACAGAGACTCTCAGGACCAGCAGGCTCATTGTTACACATCCTATCCACAAATCAGTCACAGACCTGAGAAAAAAAGGGACACCCACACTTTGTTGTAATTTTACCCAACCTCCATCTCCATTCATTTGAAGTGTCACGGGTGAAATAATACACCAGCCTCAACTTCTTTGTGATCCACTGATTCTCTTTCTTTCTCTCTTTTTGTGTAGACACAAAGAACTGAAAAGGGAAAGACTGTCTTTCTTAGTGATGCTACTTTGAGAAGGAGGGTATTGCTGTGATTTCAGAGATAACAGAAAGAAGTGTAGCTGGATACTACACTTATGCATTCACTTCTTTAAAAATGAATGCAAACAAGTAATCAAAAAGCAAAGAGCACAGCAAGATGATAGTGTTCTCTTGTTCTTGGTCTACCTAGCATGCATGAGCCTATGGAAGCCCAGCAGTCACCGGACGTCCATATGACGCCATATTGACGTCAACATCCAACGTCGAACATTGTTGCTCTTGAGCAAGGAACCAAACCCCCAATCGCTCCCCGGGCGCCACAGCAAAAATGGCTTCCCGCTGCTCCAGGTGTGTGTTTACGGTGTGTGTTCAATACTTACTGCTGTGTGTGTGCACTTGGAAGGGTGAATTGCAGAGCAAATTTCAAGTATGGGACGGACACCATACTCGGCTTCACGTCACGTCACTTTATATGAACACGTACTCACAGCTTGTATCCAGATGTCTCATAAGGTAAAGTTGTACCAAGTCTATACCTATAAAAATGCAAATTAGTACACCAAAATAAAACCACGGCACGGACACACCGACACGGACAGCAGCATGGACATTATACAGTGAGTGTAACTCGACTTCTGCGATAATGTGATGTGAATGTACGTCGCACACAGACACACCGGAACGGACACCAGAACTGTCACGGACACACCGTCACGGACAGCAGCACGGACATTATACCATGAGTGTAACTCGACTTCTGCGTTAACGTGATGTGAATGTACGTCGCACATGGACACACCGGCACGGACACCAGAACTGGCACGGACACATGGACACGGACACTGGCTGTGGCACGGACACACAGGAGGATATGACACATAAGACTAGGGAAGAAAAATACATAATTACATGATGGCAAGGGAAATACACAACAAATAGGAAACATGACTATGAGAATTTAAAGATAATAGACATGAAACATGAACATGAAACAAAACCCAAAACTAAATGTGACAATATTATTACAAATTAAAATAACTGTTTTCTATTTTAATATTTTTATATAATGTAAAAATTTAATTTATTCCTTTGATGGCAAAGCGGCACGGACACACGACACGACACACCAAACACGGACACCGGCACATCACAGACACACCGGCACCACACCACAAGCTACTGTTCACCACATTCTTCTAAATATATTATTTTGTGTTCAGCACAAGAAAGAAATGAATACAGGTTTGGAACAACATTAGAGTGAGTAAATAAGGACAGAATTTTCATTTTTGGGTGAACTATCCCTTTAAGAACAGCATGTTTACGATTGGGCTACAGTCACTTTAAGACCGGCACGGATCTAATATACAAGCATAAGACTTGAAAGATAATTTAGTCCAGTAACCAGGCGCTGTTTGAGAGGCCTTTAAGTGCATGTGTGCGCTCAGAAAAGCCCATGTTAGAACAGCGCATCAGCACGCGAATGAAATGTTTAACCGGCAAGGCTTTAAAGCACATGCAAATAATATTTTGTGAATTACAGTATCCTGTGAGTGTAACTCGACCTTTGTGTTAACATGTGATGTGAACATGTATGTCGCATTGTACAGTCTGTTGGAGGAGCCAGAACTGCAACTGATGCACTGTAGCACGACACTACGATATTTCTTCAAAAGCAGATTGTGGATCAAATTGTGATATCGCACACCCCTAGTGGACGTCACCATTATGACGTTTAGGAGATCATACCTCACGACTAAATGTCAGTATTTGACATCAAAATGACGTTGGCTTGAGACGTTGGCTCAACCTTGGATTTTGGTTACTTTACAACACGACCTAAAAACAACAAAATATCAACGTCTAATGATGTTACAATTTGACGTTGTTTTGACGTTACCATTATGTAGTTTAAGAGAAGTTCGGTTTTGATCACCAAACCTCATGACTAAATGTCAGTGTTTGACGTCAATATGACGTTGGCTTGAGACGTTGGATTGATGTTAGATTTTGGTTAGTAAATACCTCAACCTAAAACCAACAAAAGATCAACGTCTAATAATGTTAGCATTTTACATTGTGTAGACGTCACCATTATGACGTTTAGGAAATGCTGAGTTTTGGTCACCATACCTCATGACTAAATGTCAGTGTTTGACGTCAATATGACGTTGAATTGAGACTTTGGCTTGACGTTGGATTTTGGTCAGTAAATACTTTAACCTAAAATAATAATGTCTAATAATGTTAGAATTTGATTTTGTGTGGACGTCACCATTATGACATAAAACATATGTTGCGACCAAAATTTAATCAAATATCAACGTCCTATGATGTTGTGTGCCTGCTGGAAGGGTCTCAGGCTGCAAAATGGGTTTTATGATCAGCAGAAACCAAATCTTCTAAACAGCCTCTGCAAGATAATTGTGATAAACCAAAAGAAAAACTACTCCCATTGTTGGTTCAGTGACTTTCAGTGTCTTTAACCCACTATTCACAACTTTCTCTAGTCATTTTATCTTCGAAGACAAAGTCCACTCATAATGGATGTGCATAACTAGCTACAGAGAAACCATTAAAATGATGAATTGCAGAATAAGAGTCCTGACCAGAGTGATTAACCTAAACCCTATCTACCAAATGTCATTCCTCCTTATTATCACAAGCGCTCCAAATCCTTATTTTGAAACCATTTCAAATTGTGTGCTTGTGCCAATTAATCAATCACATTAGAAAAATGTTCCTCAAAACTAATGCGATAATTCACTAAAGCGGTGACTCAGAGGCTAAAATGTTGTTGTTGTCCATAACCATGACTTTTTTTTTATCTTTTCTGATTTACTGGATAAGGAATAATACAATTACTTATATAATAAAAATGTTTTTTAAAAATAGTTTTTACTCACAATTTCTACCTGATAACATTTTAGAGCTTGGCATACTGTAACAATGTATATCCATTTCAAATTAAAATTCTTCAAAAGAAAAGAAAAAGAGTTGTAGAGGGCATGAATTTTAGTCGTTTTTACATATTTTAATGTGTGTTTTGTCTTTATTTTAAATCCTTATAAGTCATCTTGCATGGCCATCTTAAGCCAGGTGTACACTGTTTGATTTTGGCCACGATGTGCCTATCTAAGACAAATTTTGAGAATCCTAAAAGATTCCTCTTATCCGGTGCCAAAATCTGAAGTCGGATGTTTGCCGACAGCCGATTAATGAGCATTGCGATCAAATTTTTACCGCCGACAACATCCTGGCAGTGTCAGATATTTTGAGGCGCCATCCTGCAGTTTGACTTCTATGACAACAATCAAATCAAATTTCTTTTCTAAAAAAGCCATGATCAAAAATAATGCTAGAAATTGATTTGTTTGCTAGCCACCATTTATATTTCTCAAGTAAATGGTGGAATTTACCTGAAAAACATGTTCCTCACTGAACATGTCACGAATTTATGATGTAAAACTCCGGACAAGTCTTCTTGTGTGCAGTCATTCTTGACTGCCGTACATGCCAGACATTAAAGACATCTAATATGTCACATGGCGGGGATCCTGTTCGTACGAGCCCGATCTCATGAAAGTGCGTATCAATACCACGAATGTCATTTCTCGTGGCATTTATACGCCAAAATCAGTTTTTGCGTGTATATGATACGCAGTTTTCGCGTGCATATGATACGCACTTTATGGCGTGTAATACGCACGCACCTCCATCCCCCCTCCCCCTAATCCTACCCAAGTGATTTTCAGTGCGTAGCATATGCACGCAAAAATCACTTTTGGCGTGTAAATGCCACGAGAAATGACATTCGTGGTATTGATATGCACTTTCATGAGACTGCGTTGGTTTGTACAGTCTGACAAGCAATAGTCGTTAAGGACTATTACACACCGTACAGTGTGCACCCGGCTTTGCTAAGGCCTACTTGTTGGCCCCGGATCCAGAAGGAAAAAAAACATTTAATGTAAAGGGACAGTTTGCACAAAAATACAATTCTATCATTTATATTCACCCATGTAAACCTCTAAAAGCAGATATTTTGGTGGAAAAAAAATAGACATTTTTTCCAACAATCTTTTTGGGTGAAATAACACTTGAACTGGGAGGCCTCAACTATGCTTAGCAAACGCTGCAGGGTGACACCTGCTGGATTCAAATAAAAAATAGGCTGAACAAACAATACAATCAAATGAAAGAAACCGCAGCTAATTTTAAATCAAAATCAACAAGCCAACATGATACTCAAGCTTTATTTAAAAACCTCTAGGCAGAACTGGATGTTCTGTGTAATGAATAAACAGGCGAGGTTAGCTGAATGGAAACATCTATACAGTCACAGAGGCAACAAATCTGTGATTCTATTGCGCCCACCCTGCATCCCGCCTCTGCAATGGGACCCCAGTGGGTTGTAATAAATTTAAGTGCATTAACCCTTCATCATTCCCCCTCCAAACACACAAACACAGACACACACACACATTTTGAGGGGCTTAATTGATTGCTTGTTAACACGCTGCTCCTTTAAAATCAGCATGATGATGGTCTCCAGCCAGGAGTTAATTCTGCACAGAGTAAGCAACCTTGGACACCTTGTTAATGGAGGATTTAGCCTTAATTGTATTATTTTGCTCAATTAGTGCCTCTCCAGCACATTCCGATCTTCCTCAAGGACACAGTTTCATGTTTTGATCTGCTTCATGTCCTGAACAAAATGTACCTCTTTGAAGTTACTATAAAATATGACTGTTCGGGAAGACATGCTCAACTAGCTATTTGACCTGTTTTATATTTCTTTCTTACATCTGTTTATATTAATAAGCAGCAGAAGAGCTTGGCTCTAAGCTGTGTTTTGGGCTTCGGATGGCTTCAGCGTTCAAGGTCTAAGCTAAAGGCAAGCAAACTAATTTTGTTTACTTTGCTTTCTTCTCTTTTTCTTCAATAATATCCTACAGGTGACCTGCAGCTTTATCCCCAATTAAAATCCACACAACCATCTCTACCAAAAAATATTGTTGTACAGAAGAGAATTCAAAAGTGCATTTAGAAATGTACAGCATCCCTGCATTTAAATTTGCATACTTCCCTGCTACACAATTTGCAGAAAGTTGCAGGAATATGACATCATTTTAATGACAAATGGGTGCTGTCTCAGTTTACAATAATGTGCTCTCATTTATTTGTCATTAAAATAACGCCATAGTAGTAATATTTCTGATACTCATGATGTGGCACCTTTTTTAAAAGCATAAGTTCAATATATAACTATACAACAATACAATCTACTCCAATGGTTCTCAACCCGGGGCCCAGGGGCCACTAGGGGGCCCCAGCAAACTTCCGACCAAGCTGCAGGATTTAATTAAAACCTATTATTAATGTATCAAAGTAATTTAACACTCAAATTAAAATTCTAAAAAAACATAAATCATATCCCCCGCACAAAGTTAATCATGGTTAATTTATTATTTAGCCTAATATGTAAGTAATGCATTTTTTTATAGGCTACTGATATGACTTCAGCTTCATCGAATGTACAGTACATGAGTTTAAACATTCTCCACGAGTACAGTTGATTTTATGTTTACAACTTTTTTAATGAGGAATATTAAAAAAATAAAACCAAGCAGCTTTCTGTTTCTGTGTGGATTTTGGATGGCGTCTGTTTTGTAACTGCAGAGACCCACTCTCAGGGAAGTGTGAATGTAACAGGAAGATTTAGCTCAGTAAATCATCAGGGCATACGTATCCCGACAAGCAAAAGATGCTGCAAAACAGGACAAGACAGCTATGATAAAACAGATGGACAGTGGTGTAGAAAGAAATATACTCACGTCACACATGCAAAGACACATTCAGACAAACTAGCACAAACAGACATCAATCCCCAAGTTTAAACACATAGTTTGGTTTTCATAAAGCAATTTTTCTGACAATGGTATGATGCCCCAGCATGAAATTACACTTCATAAACATTTCACTATTTATAAAAGGAACCAATTCATTTTGACCACAAGGTGTTGCTCTTTCTCTATAGCAAAACTTCTCAGAGGCTAATTTTGTTGCCTATTCACAAACTTCCTCAGATGTCAAAAATAAGAGCTTATCTAGGTCAGCAGCTACGAAAGCTATTTTCCTTTCATTTTAAAAGAGTGCAATTTCATTTCCTATGCCATAAAGCATCTGACAATCCTCTGTGGATGTGTTTGAATCCAGAGACATTATGTTTCTTCCGAGTGTCAGGTAGCCTATGGTGCATTCGAGAAAATGGCTTCTGAGAATTAATGTATTTTAGCGAGAGCACTGTGAAGACTAGAGTAACTATATTACTAATCTGATATTTTAATCAAAAGCAATTTGAAGAAACCTGTGGTCATGTGCCTCACTCTAGGCTAGGGCATAACACACACACACACACACAACACACACACACACACACACACACACACACACCACACACACGCACGCACACACACACACACGCACACACACATGCACACACACACATGCGCACACACACACACACACACACACACACGCACACACACACACACACACACACACACACGCACGCACACACACACATGCGCACACACACACGCACACACACACATGCGCACACACACACACACACACACACACACACACACACACACACACACACACACACACACACACACACACCACGCACCACGCACACGCACACACACACAGGCCAAAATCATAGACTGTAAAAAAGGCCAAAATACAATTACAATAACTTGAAAATCGGATTTTACTAACTGACATTTTACTTCTCATGTCATCAGTTTTTACACTCACATTTATTTGTTTGTGAGTTTAAAAAGTACAAATAAAGTCGGTATGTGTGGGTGGAATGAATCTACAAAAATATACATTTTACATCTTTTCTCACACTGTGACATTCATCTAAGTTAGGCTCTTGAAGTGGATACTGACAGGCCTTTTAGTGAACGTTTCCTAGTGAGCCAGCTTCACACTGAGCCGCTGTTGCCTGCTCTCAGGCCTCCTCCAGCGCTCCACAGTAGGAGATCCACTCCAGCTGAGAAACAGAGTACCACAGTTACACTGCCATACCTCCACACTGCTGTCTGCAAATCACACTGGAATCAGTGTTGTCCTATATACATTTATGGACAGAAGAGGCAAAAAGGCACACAGGCATTGGTCAGATCATTTCAGCAAATGGCAATAATTAGCATCTCAATGAGAGCAAGCGGCACTATACTTCGAAGGTTTATGTCTATTCTGGCTATAGACATTTCGCTCACTTATATAACATTAAAAGGTTATGTGCATTTTCACCCTAGCAGCTTGACAACATAATGACAACGCAGTCAACACATCAATAGCCAAAGAAGACTGAACCTTCATGCTGTTTACAAAGTGCCATTTAAGTTTGTTCTGTTGCCGTTTTTTTTTTTTTTTTTTTGATGGGCTGTAATCATGATCTAATCAAAGAGATTCGCTGCTCCAAAGCGTACGGACGTTCTAACCCTCCACCTTCCATTAAAGGTACAACTGAAGTCCGAAGATTAAATTGTGTGCTTGATTAAACAATGGAATTAATTAAACTGAAATGCCAGACAAGAGGCTATTGCCATCCTTCAATCATCCTAATTGCACTTGATGTGGTTCTGGTTATTAGCAACTGGAGAACAAGGTGCTTGCAAATGATGTGTGCGGTTAAGTGTGTGCGTAGGTGGGAAATAACGGTTGTGGTGGGTCAGTGACAGTCTGATCTACAGCCAGACCCAAGAACCCTTCACATGAAGAGACATGTTTGACATGTAAGGACACCCAACCATAGTTTGTTTTGTTGGAATCTGGATCAGGATAAACTAAAGGACTTTTTTTTTCTTCAATCAGCTGCAAAGCAAACTATCACTTCTCACATAAACTACAGACATGCTCCATCTGTCCAGTAAAACAAGCAAGAGTCAAGCAGGCCAGGGGGGCTGTGAGGGACGACCCCCCAGAGAGGAACAAATGGGATTTATTTACAATTTACCACAGGGTTTGTATGCTGGCAATTGTCTCCTTAAACCACCACAACTACCTACAGAATTTTAGGGCTGCACGACTATGATGAAAATTAGGATTCCGTCATGGCAACCCATGAGTGTTTGGCATGCGAATAGAGATGACAATGTTGTTATGTTTGGTCTTGGAGGAATATATCTTCTACTCTACTGCTGCTGCTGCTGGTTATTGCTGCTGCAGAGCAAGTATGAGACTTGCTACTGCCAATACATACACATCATGCTGCTGTGAGCAAGTAAGACATACAATATAGTATACCCGTAGCCGTAGCAGATCTATCAACGCTATCTCACGACCAATTCGTACGAATTTGTACGAGTGATTAAAAGGTGGCTATTCGTACGAATTCATACGACCTCACTCGTACGGATTCGTACGATTTGTCTAAACCCACGTGATGGGTAGGTTTAGGGCGGGGTAGGTCATTCGTATGAATTCATACGAATTTGGAATTTGTAAAACATGTACGATTTACAAAAATCCTACAAATTCAAAGAGTCAGGTCGTATGAATTGTTACGAATTAGTCACTCGTACAAATTTGTACGAATTGGTCGTGAGTCGGGTTGGATCTATACAGGTGGAGCTGGGGAAGTTGGAGGGTTTCTGAAAGCGCGCTGCAACTGCTACAGCAAATGCTGACCAAGTATTTGAAGGTTGAGCAGCGAGCTCATTGGCTACTGATACAGCCGGAACCAATCAGCTGTGCCCAATAGAGAATGATGTGATTGCAAGCATATAGAGTTAAGGACCTGGCAGCATGTGCCATCTAGAGTTTCATGACAGAACTTTGAACTTTGTATTACCCTGATACTTATTTTAAAAATATTAAAAAACTTATTTTATGTGAGGCAACTGCATGCCATATTCTTTACTCAGCCTACACATCCAAAACAAGCTGAGAACTGTGTCCCTGAATGATTATATTGATGTTTTATCAGTAAATCAATTGAATAAAGCAAATATCTTCAAAAAATTCTAGTCTTTGTATTATATTATTATAATCAACACAACCAATTAAAATCATTGAAGTATAAATGTTTGACTTTTAATAAATCACTATGTGACAATATGTGTCTTGTATAAAGTTTTCTTTGTTCCAAATGGTTTTAAATCCAAACCCCACCTCAATAGAAGAAGCCAAGCAACCACATCTATTAGAGATGAGTCAATCACAGTCACCAGTGTCGCATGACTATGACTCCTCCCCTGCTGCCTATGGCTCACGCTAGGAGACTGATGAAAAATTAATTTCTTACACATTTATAATTCAAACAGCCATAGCCAGTAAGTAGATCAGGCAGTTGACCCTCCAGCCCCAGTACCCCCTGAACCATAGGAGAGATATAAGTGATTATAAAGCAAATTCTCAGCAGATTTTAGAAGACATGCTCACTGAAGTACTGGCCTTGTATATATTTTATACTTTATGACATATAATATATAAGTTTGGGACAGGTAAGATTTAAAGTTTTTGAAAGAAGTCTCTTTATATTCCCCAAGTTTAAATTTATTTGATCAAAATGAAGTTAAATACATAAATATAGTGAAGATATTACAATTGAAATAAATGTTTTCTAGTATATTTTAAAACGTAATTTATTCCTGTGATGGTGATGGTGATGGTGTCATCAGATTTTGAGGTCTTTTTATATCGAGTGCAAAAAGAGAAAAATATAAAATAAAAAGTCTGCACATTATTGTATGTATACACACACAATGTGTTCTTTCGAATATGCTTTTACATTCAATGTGAGCTTCTATATTAACAGTATTTTGGATGCATGTGTTCCATTCAAAAGCATTTAAGCTATAAAAACAATGTGGGGCATAAGCATTTTTGTTTACCTCCAAATGTAATTTGAGTGGTCCATTTTTAACCATGTTTTCTACCACTTGTGTTTGGATCACACGAACAGGATGTTAAAACCAGGTGTAAAAGACAATCCACCATAAGATCAACAAACAATTGTTCTATGACTGATAAATTATCATTGTGTTTTGCATCTGTGCAAATTGATGGCATCCATTAATGTGGGTGTAATAATAATTAGAGATCGGTTGCGCTCCTTCTATTTGTGCTGTATGTACGTATGTCTCCAGGAACACAACTGTAAATGCTTGGTGCATACATCTTGGGACAATTAGATTGTTGACATTGTTCCCGCCTGCCGTGATAATCTGTCTATGAGGGGCTTATTAGAATGAGTGTTTACAGAGTGTGCCTGCAGACCGGGGCTCTGCTTGCCTCTATTCCTCTCCTCTCCCCTATTGTCCAGTCTGACGCCTGGCCACAAAGCCAGTCCTCATGTCCTTATTGTTCAAGAACAACCAGCCAAGACAGCCATCAGCAGGCACCGGGCAGATGGCCCTATTCAGGAGCTCTCACAATGCCAATACTGCAGGCCAACAGCACTGTGTCTGAGTCCTGACTGGACCCCTATAGGTCCACAACTCACCAATGATTCACTGAAAACAGGAGACGACATTAATTGCTGCCATGTATCAAGCATGTGTGTGTATAAAGAATGACTGATGAGTCTTCACTAGGGAGTGGTTCAAATGGCAGACTTTAACAACAACCAATGGAATTTGAGATGGCCTTAATTTAGGCCTTTAAAAACAGATTTTAAGTGTGTGATTTCTGTGCTACTAAAAATACAATTATTTTAAAACTGGTCTCCCTGTGTCTGCTATTGGTTGGACAAATGGCGAATTTGCCTTTGACTGGTTGTTTTTTATGTTTAGTGACCCATGTACTTATATTTACCTTTTTAATAATAATAATTAATATTTTTTTATTATTATAGTAGTAATAGTAGTATTCAAATATGTACTATTTATTATTAATAATTATACCTAATAATTATTGCTGTTGCTAGTATTAAATTATCAAGAAAACACAAAATATTAAAATATTTACTGATTTATTATGATTGAAGCAATCATTATATTATTAAAATAATAATACACATTGTTAATATAATGTTGTTTTTATAATTATTATAACTTTTGGTTATTAATATGACTATTGCTGGATAACTGCCATGTTTTGATCACTTGTATCATGAATAAAATCTGTGCAATGAATGAAAATGGAAAGAAAGAAAAACTTGGGGACAGAAAGAATGATGGAGGAACTGCAACATCTGTTCCATTGTTTTTTGTCCATGTAACACTATTTATTACTTTCTATTTTAAACTTTCTGGCAAACTTTTGATAGAGAAATGCCCTTATTATTTCAGTGAGGCACCTGCTCTAATTAAATACACACAGTGGAGCAAAATACCCATCAAACTGAATTAGATATGCTAAATATGTTTTGTTTGGAGTCGACACAGTCAGTTGACCATCAAAGGACTTAATATGTATATCGGTCTAGACTCCGATCTAATTGTATTTGAACTCACTGATGCAAAATCAAATAAACAATGCCGTGAGTGGGAAGTGAAAGAGTTGCTCTGGCTTTTATGTGTGTAGTCACACTGTGAAACTATATGAAAGCTGATCAATAACAGCTGACATGATTTAGTCATGGGTGGAGATTCATGGGAGTCAAGTGTGTTTAATAATGTGCTTTGCAATGGTTGTCTTGCAGATATTTGCCAAACCTACTAACTGCATGAACAGCCATTTATTATGTTTGTTGTGAGCACACGGCTTGTCATGTGTTTCCTTGTGCCATGTTCTCTCCTGTCGATTGTCTAGCTCCTCCAATCTTGTTATCTGATTATTGATTCATTTGCCTTCCCAAGTTACCCCATTTTTTTTGCTTTCCTATTTATTCTCCCTGTATTTGCAGTCCTGTGCTGGTTCGTCATCTATATCCGCAATAGTTGTATCTTGAGGCCTGTCCTGTTTTCCCCCACGGGGAGTTTTTGTTTGTCTTTAGTTTCATTTTTATTATTAAATAACCTTCATTCCTGCACTTGAATCCTCGCTTCACTATTTCACCATTCCGTGACAAGTACACTTATTGTCTCTTGGTTGATTAGATTTCATTATTTACTTCTCAAACTCCAGGATAATTGAATAGCGGGCACTGGAAGCTGGCGTGTCTGATGAGAGCTGGTGTGGAATGTGGTTCCGTGAATGAAAACCCACTTGGAGGAGGAGAGGTAATGGGAATGGGGGATGTTCACAACACTAAATTAGACCCATATGATTTAATTCTGAATGAAAGCAGGAAGGTCGTAACAAAAAAGCTTAAAAGGTGGTGATAAAGAATGATCAACCGAGATTGTTTCTTAGATCATGCAGCAGGATTGAAAGTGGGGTGCACGAAGGGAATGAGACAGCTGCTCTTTTAAGTGACGGAATCCTCAAAGAGGAGAACACTGCAGGAGAGGGCCGGGGGTGAGGAAAAGCACCTGCCATCTCTCCGTCTGCATGCCTCTCTTTCTCCTACATTCACAGGACCTGAGTGAAATAAACTCAAGCTCTGTGGAGGGAGCAGCAGGGAGCCTGACTGTAATGCCTCTGGATTGTGTGTGATGTTTGTGCTGATTGAAATGTAAAGGATAAGAATCTTATGACTCATGCTGAATGTTGTTTTCACTTTTTTTTTAACTAAAGCCAGAAAGTTGCAACATGTGTCAGCTGAAGAAAAAGTTATACCAGAAGAGTAGGCCTGTTACAGGCCTGTCAAATAAACATTAATGTATTAAACAAACATAAATGATATTTTCACAACAATATTAATCAGCACAACTGTTGTCAACATTGATGATCATGAGAAATTTTTCTTGAGCAGCAAATCAGCATGAGTTCGGAATGATCATGTGACACTGAAGACTGGAGTAATAGAGTGCATTAGCGACCGCCCACTTTTTCGGTGGAATAATGAAAAATATTTTTTCCCATTAATTTCTGCCATAGGGAATTTCAGAAAAGTCTTTGTTAAATCATTGAATAAAGCCAATCAGCTACGAGGTGAATCATCAGAAGAATAATCACATTTGAAAACATTAAAAATACTAGAAAACAGTTATTTTAAATCATAATAATATCAGAATATTACTGTTTTTACTGTGTTTTTTGATCAAATTAATGTAGCCTTGGTGAGCTTAAGAGACCTCCTTCAAAAAAATAATAATAATGACAGTCTATATTTAGTATATACATATAAATCAACTTTTTTTTTATAAATGTATTTATCAACTTGTGTGGACTGCAAGCCTGCGATAGACTTGTGGCAATAAAACAAACAATATATTGAAACGTCTGATGTCTATTCAGTGATTTCTTGCATTTCAAAATAGTGTAACATTTTATTTTAACTTTGGTCCTTTTTTGTAAACATTGTATTGTATTTTTGTGAACAATTTCATTAAATAATCAGCAACGTTATTTTATTATTATTTACAATTGATTAATTGAATAAATCATATTTAAATAAATATTATTAAATACATTTGAAATGTCTGCTTCAATTAAAAGTCTTAGTTACATGAACTTGACAAAAAAAGTTTCTCCCGCTTTCTTTCTAACACTGACCAGAAAATTGTCTCCTTTCAAAAGTGTTTGTGTGGTTGTGTAATTTGTGTCCACTAACCAGGCATAATTCCTCAGCAGCAGATGAGAGAGCTCTGAGCCCCAGCATTAGCTCTGTAATAAGACACTACTCACAGAAAATAACAGTCACAGAGACCAGCTCTGCCACTTCAAAGAAGCCACATTTACTCAGATCACCAAAGCGGCACTCGGACCAGAACGAGTAAACATTTGTCATGGGCTACTGTGCTCTGTAGTTTAGTATGTCACAACGTCACGACCCAAGGTCTAATTTAAACCCGATGGACTGTCCTATGCTGCAGTCACATTAATGATGTCATTTGATTCCATTGTTAGTATTCAACACTGCCTAACAGTTCACAATGTAAGCAACATTTCCCCACACCATCTCATTAGTGTTTGACTGTCTGTACCTCTTCTTTATAACCAGACTAGTCTGAACCAGACTGAATAGTGGCCTGTTGCAAGGAGAATCCTGTGAGAACAGAGATAATGTTTTATTCAGTGAGGTGGATACAAATGTGCAGGAGCAGCATGGGAAATAAAAAAAAAATGCATGTAAGTGTCTATTTTATTTCATAGTCCATACATCTCTCATTTATTTCCAGGAATGTTCATGTCACTCACATACGCAGCAGGGGTTTATTCAGTATTTGCCAGCAGTGCAGGGAACCTTTTATGAACATGGAATAATTCTATTCTACTCTATTCTACTCAGTGCTATTCTCAGAGACTCAACACTATTGACATTGACTAGTAGAAATGCAAATGGAGACCCAGTGATGAAGTGAGAAATAAATGAAGTGATGCTATAAAGCAGGACTAATTTTGTAGTTAGCAAGGTGGGAGTAGAGTATTAAATGTGCCATGAAATTACAACTAGGAAATGTACTGTAAAAGCACTACTTAACTTGGCAGAAATGGCAGGAGTTTTTTGGCACTGTCTATCGATAAAAGCTGATTTTTCCAGTCAAACTGTTGCCGGATGTATATGGATCTTTGTTGTGGTAAACTATAGGAGAACATTGTAGTAACAATATTATTTACAAACAGTCAATAAGATTCAGCTCTGTTTAGAAACACTGTCTAATGAATTCAGAGTTGACAAATGAAAAGTGGCACAATTCTGTTTCATTCTAAATTAACTCATCCTTCAAAAGGGGCCCTGAGAAGCACATTTGGAACATTGGAAATATATTTGGAAAAAAAAAACTGTGATAACTCTTTACATCTTGAAGGTACTAGGCCTTGTTACATTTTGTTCAAAATGAACAAGATTTAAATCTTGACTCTTCTTGAGTTAATACATCATCAATCCTTCTTCCAAAACGTGTTTTTGTCTTGCCCTGATTCACTATGGTAAGCCTATTATAAGTGTTTATATTTTAGACTTGTCAGAATGTTTTTGCGGTAAATTGCGTACATTCATCACTCGCCCGTATACAGTATATATATATACGGAGCAACTTTTCTCTGTTTATATATATATATATATAATATATATATATAAACGGAGAAAGGTATATAAACAGAGAAAGGTTGCTCCGGCTATTTTGGCGTGTGGGAGAGTGGAATAGGTTAGTTGTCACAACGACTGAAAAAGGTTGACAAGGAGCACTGCACAAGAAATCTCCAACCATTTAGGAAATCTCCAACCTGCTGGCAAAAAGAGAAAGCAACAGAGCTCATAATAAATAAAGACTCTTTTTGGAGAATTGAGGGATTTGAAATGTGACGCAGAGACATGTTTTTTTTTTTTGTTTTGTTTTTTTTACTCAACAGGTAAAGGTTTTTATTTTATTTTATTGAACAGATAAACTGCCATATGTAGCTCTCTAACAGATTTAATTTTAAAGCACTATCTAGTGAAGGGTCATTAAGAACTAATAAATAAATAGGCTATACTATAAACGTTTGCATTTGGGGTTGGTAAGATATTTGTTTCTAAAAGTAGTCTCTTATGCTCAACAAATCTGCATTTAAAATAACTTTTCTACTTGAATATATTTTAAAATAGAATTTATTTCTGTGTTGTAAAACTGAATTTTAAGCATAATTACTGCAGTCTTCAGTGTCACATAATCTCACAGAAACAGGATTTTTGGTGCTCAAGATACAGTTGCTTACTGTATATTTGATGAAACCGTAGTACTTTTTTTTCAGGAATTTTTTTTTTTTAAAGACAGCATTTATTTGAAATAGTTTTTTGTATTCATGTAAAAGTCTACACTCACTTTTAGTTTTTTTGTATCCATGTAAAAGTCTTTACACTCACTTTTAACCAATTTATTGTGCCCCTGCTGAATAAAACTAGTAATTTCCTTAAATATATAATAAATAGAAGGTTGGGGAATAAATTTTACAGCACTGGTACTGAAATGGGCAATAGCCATGCAGTGAAATCTGCATTCAGGGCTGCATAGCAGTTCTTTTACACAGATAAAGATGCTGAGAGCAGTATCTCTGTGTCCAGTCATGCAGTTGGTCTGTGTGTTTCTTGGGCAGCTCTCAGGCTACAACTGAGGTTAATGTAGGTGTATTGGGGTTTATCTGTGACAAAAGAACAGGCTTATAAACTGGTTGCTGCATCTGCAGCCTGTGTTAAGCTTCTGCTTCAGTTCTCACGGCGGTAAATTACCTGCATTGTGTTTCCTGTCCATGTGCAACACATGCTAAAGCCATAAGAGCTGACCATGGATATAAACTCTAAGCACTCGGGGCTTCAGGTTTCATCAGAATAGCGGTGTCAAATGTTCCCATTAAAATATACAAATAATATGTAAAGACATATATGTTTATTCATAACGGTGTTTTGCAAATACATATAGCAGAATGATCTATAATGTAAAAAACTGAATGTGAAGCCTGAACTTCAATGCAGGTCCAGGCTGATTTGATCCTGTTGGAAAACCAATATTAATCTGGAAGGAACGTGATAGGTGGGTTTATCTGGTTCAAGCTGGTCAATGCTGGTTAACAAGTGACCATGTTTCAAAAACCAACTTGATGACCATACACCTAAAGACCAGCTAAAACCAGATTGGACCATCAGATAAAAATACTGGACAATCATCATGGTTTCTTTGGTGAAAGTAATATTATTTTATTTAATAAGTCGATATGAAAAGAAAATTCACACTAAATATTTTCTAAATTCATTATTGATCTTATTTTGAACGTTTCATCCATGTATGCTTAAAACATTTAAAAAACATTTTTTTTTAAATATCATAACTTTTGATGCAACGACAGGCTTCTATCTTATTTTCACAAATGTGTTGTATAAATCAGGAAGATGAAGATTAGGGACAAAAGGCTTTAATATTCAACACAGAAAGTAATCCAAACAAGGCAGACAAACAAACACATCCGTTATGCATTGACGTTACCAGACCAATGAGAACTGAAAAGACAAAAAAAAGAAGCGTGAAGTCCACAGTCCGCACACTGAAAATAGCTGCTCCAAATGAATTGATTAATAGCACAATGTTTCAATCATCAGGTCTTCATCAGGCACAATACCAATGTACTTTAGAGTAAAGTCAACTTTAAATAGAAACAGGTAATCACCTTAATTGGACCCAAGCACAAATACATGTGACAAAAAAATAAATAAAAATAAAAAGAAATACAATAAAATAATAGCAATATCAAAAATATAACAAGACCTATATTAATGAAAAAAAGGATATATATATATATATATATATATATATATATATATATATATATATATATATATATATACGGTATATAGCCTATATATCGCTTTGAAAAACTCTCCTTTTATATTTATTATTTTTTTACCAACGTTTTGTTAAATAAACTGACGAAAAATCCGACCATTTTTCGTCTATTATAAATATATTATATATATATTTGTAAAACACTGACGTTACGACCTACTTGTCTAAAATGAGACACTATAGGACTATGCAAATCTCCGGTCCTAATATTACTGTGATGTTCGCTAATGCGAGTACGCAACGGTCTGGACGTTTTACCAACATATGCAAGACCACAAGTACCACATATCGGAATATTACGGCCAGTGCTTGGATGACTTAAAGAATTGCACTTATGTGTAAAGGCACAATCTCAGGAAAAAAATTATTTGACTTTCAAAAACTCCCATATACAAACAAGCATAATTAGGTGCCATTTTACTACCCATTGCAGTTTTACGTGTAAATAAAAATCATCCTGAAACCGAAAAAAATTGTTAGTCAAGACAATGCTTGCTAAATCCAATAAACATGCTGTACTAGGGTTTACATCCACAGATCTTTGTGTGAACTGAAAAGACTGCAACTTAAAATCAAGGCAAATGAGGTGTGATGAATCAATGAATCTTCATGACAACTCATAAGTGACAGGAAACTAAAGGGAAAACAGGAACTAATGAATACAACCTAAAAGTCTATGAAAGTGATACTAAGACAAAGATAGCAATGTCAGTGACACTGATGAAGTATGCAGGCTTGTCTTATCATTGTATCCGCTTAAACCCTGTCCCTATCTTACAGTCGACTGCAAGCTCACATTCAGATCTGCCTCCATCCAATCAACAACCGTTGAACAGCACCAAATCCGATTTCCTTTTACAATAATCTGTTTCACAGATGTACGTCACAATTGAAAGAAAAGACCAGTCGCTTTTTAAGCCTCTGAGAAACACCAGTAAACCAGCATCCAAAACCCAATATATAGGTATTTTCAACAGGAATAAATGAGCAAGTTTAGGAGAAAGAGACAGAGATGAATAAGATATGGGGATAAGGGAAGGTTAAACGATGAATTTAATATCATCTCCAATTCTGACAATCTTCATTAAATCAAAGTTAGACAGGATGCCTTCTGAAAACGTCATCCCCCATACCAGACTCTGAAAGCAATGGAGGCAGAGAGGCTTTCTAGTCTTGCTTTATTGCATTAAGTAATTCAGAGCACACAAACGTCCCTCTCTCCTTCCCCTCTTCCATCTTCACTGTTGACAGATGAGAGCTTTCTCAAAGCACTGCGTATTCCCGAACAGGCTCACTCCCCCTCAGCCTATTATCATGCAGCTTCAGTTGTTCACTACTTTCTCTCTTCCCTTGTTTTTGATATTCCTCTGCCATCACAACAGTCATCTAAATGCTCTGAATCCCTCATTCTTCAAAGAGAGACCCTCCTATCATGAGATTCACTGAACGGGTCTTTCGCAGATCTCAACTCACTCCAGAGGCTGCATTCACTCAGAGCCTGCATCTGAAATTGCATACCTCCCTATATGTAAAAAAAAAAAAACAGACAAGGCAGACAAAAGAGGTATGTCCGAATTCACAGTACTCATAAAAGAGAAGGCAAAATTACCATAACCTACTCCTTCTGGTGAGATTCTGAAGTGTGCATCTGATCCCATGAGGCCACAGGAGAGGATTTGTAAATGACTGAGAAGTGACACAACTGACACTAGGTCACATGATAATGACAGCATGGCGTATGCAGTATGTCCAGATTATATTCACACATACATACTACAGTATTTAACCATACTTTTCAGCAGTTGTGAAGTATTTACAGTACTTTAAAAACGTACCTCAAGAGAGTATGCTATTTTGGACGCGGTCACAGTGTGCCTCTGACAAAGACAGACTGATTTGCCACCATACACAGAAACAGAAACTGTGTACATAGAGAATGAACACTGCAAAAAAAAATACTTTTTGTAATTGTTCTGGCTTTTATTCAATTTCATCACACTCATGCAAAAACTGAATAATCCCGTGGTCCAATCAGCACCGTAATTACAGAGGACAATAAAAAATATAATTCATTTTCATGCTAAAAATTCAGGTTTGAGATCACAGGAATAAATTTGATTTAAAAATAATATACAAAATAATTATTTTACACATTTCACAATATTATTTACTGCATTTTTGAGAGTGAATCAAAAATAAAAAACCGTACATTGAGAATGAACACTGCAAAAAATATATTTCGTAATTGCTCTGGCATGTTCAATTTAAGCATATCATACTCATGCAAAATGCAAATAACCACATGGTCCAATCAGTGTCATGATTACAGAGAACAATTCCTTTTCAAACTGGAAATTAATTGTCTATTTTTAGTGTGATTGGTCTTTCAAATGTAACAAAATGATTTCCTGAATATTGTGCTTCCTGCGAACTGTATAGTGACTCACAGCGCTCAAAGACTCTATACGGGTTGCCCACGGATGCACAAACACAGCAATTACCCCTGATTGGGACGACTACGCTCCCATCAATGTCAAAGCCTCCCGCTCTGCTATATTGACAGCACCGTAAAGGAGAAACAACAGCAGCCAATCATCAGACCCAGGGGAGACCCTACAACGCTCAACGGCCTACAGATCACGAGTGCGCTCCATTACGCAAGGAATCTGCACGAACACAACATGAAGAGGCTTACACTGGACACTTTCATTGTTACCTATGTTTCTCAGAGCATCGGCTATATTTACATGCAAACTTATAATGGATTTAAGGTTCTGTAATTAAGTTTGAGCTCATGTAAACAGTGAAAACAACCACGTTTCTTGGGAAAAAGTAATTGTCAGTAGCTTGTAAATGTGATTAAAGATCTCATGTAAATTCATCTTTATCTATTTATTCCTCATTCTGATTATTGCAAGTATCCTGTCAGGGTAAACCAGACTCATGGACAGAGAGATAGTATTTTTGTATCAGAGATATTGATTTTGACAGGATACTTTTCTCAACAAAAATACTTTTTTTAACAAGGACGCATTCTATTAATAAAAGGTTAGAGTAAAAACATTTATACTTTTACAAAACATTTCTATTTTAAATAAATGATGTTCTTTTGAACTGGGAAAAAACTGATCACGGTTTCCTCAAAATATCAATATTGATAATACCAAGTAGTTTCTTGAGCACCAGCTCAGCATATTTATGAAGGATCATGTGACACTGTAGACTGGCATAATGATGCTGAAAATTTAGCTTTGCCATCACAGGAATAAATTATAATCAAAAATATTATTAAAATTAATAAAGTTGTTTTAAATTCTAATACAATTTAATAATATTAATGTTTTCACTGTCTTGGTGAACGGAGCCTTCTTTTAAAAAAAATATTACCGACCCCAAAGTTTTGAAAAGTATTTCATATCACTACTGTAAATTGTTGATTTACTTATTGTATCTGTTGATATTAGATTCTTTAGTATCTAAACTGATCGTATTTTAAGTTTTTTAATGTAATTAAACACAATAGTATAATATTTATATTGTCCGTAACATGAAAAGAATGTTCAGCTTAATTTAACCTACAATTCCAAGGAAAAACGAAGAAGTATTTGCTACGCTGACATGAACTGTGGTTGGAAGGATAAATATACTGTAAAAAAAAAAAAAAAAAAAAAAAACAGGAAGAGGGGATTCTATTCATACCTTAAAACAACCTTTCTAAAAATGTATCACTCACACACAAAAATTGTGGTGGTCACAGCAAGAAGGATGAACGTGCAGGAAAGATCTTTGTTGTAATCATTTGTATAGGGTATTGGTACGACCCCCTCCAGAGTAAATGTCATTGTGTACCGACATGCACATGCAGGTAGTGACTCACTCATTCCATATGACATCATCCGCGGTGGCCTCCCAGGGATGCTGGGAAAAGGCAGATAAAGGGAGTACTGTAGGTGGGCTCTGAAAAACAGGTTGCTTTCCACCAACTGTTACTAAACAGGAAAATGGAAGGATTGATGCCGTCCTGCTGTAAACAGGTGTGTGTTTTGATGTACCCTGCAGGCATGGAAATAATTGGAGTGCGTCATCCCCAGAACTTTTGAACTTGACCTGTTGAGGTCAAAAGCCACGCAATCTTTCCTCATGGATCTATTATAACCGTGTGGCTATGTGATATTTATGTGCATAAATCATTGAGCTTGTGGCTTTATGTTCATTTCAATGCAGCATATGTGAACATGTGCACTGACTTAACAAACAACTTGTTGGTAAGCAGCTCGGTGTGCGGAGGTTGATTTTTATGGGCTCATCTGTGCGGGTGGTCACGAGCACCCTAAAGTCTCTCAATGGAGCTTCTGTCATGAACTGAAACCACTGGTGAGTTAACTGTAGAAATATCACCCTTCCCACACTTCTTCAAGGCATTCACACAAGCAATCCTGCGAAAATATAATGCTTGATGCATGTGGCGAGCAGGCCATGCTTGGATTTATGTTGTGTTTTGTTATATGTGACAGCAGTCGTCCGTGAGGGGTCTTTACTTTCATTTTGTATTATTTTACGTTTATTAAAGTCTTTGAATGTTCGCCGGTTCCCGCCTTCTCCTTCCCACAACATCTAGCCTTGCTACAATGCAGACTAAGCATCACTTTAAAAAACGAATATTAGAAGCAAATCCTTTTCATTTGAATTTTATTTTTAAGCAATCCATTACAGTGATAGATGGTATTATCATGGACTTTCATATGTACTAGGGAAGTACCTATATACAAATTCTAGGCAATACCAATAAACAGCCAATTCTATAAATGTATTCTAAATAAATAAGGTAAGAATCTCACATGTTGGTACTATTTTGTTAGTTATATCAGAAGACACTGTAGAGGTTATAAAAAAAAGTCTGTGTTGAAACATCTAGTGCAGCGCTAGAGACCCCCTGTAGAAGCTCAATAGTTCAGGCCTCAGTAACAGCACTCCTGCAGATGTGGCTCGACACAATAAAGACAAATGAGGCTTTGGATTTAGGGATAGTCCAAGGCATCACACAGAAGATCAATGCATCGTTTCAATGGACATCACACACAATCACATCATCTGGCATGTAATTACACACTTGTCTAGAGTCTCTGTCTTGTTGACTAGCCTCTCTGCATCAAACTAACCATATATATATATACGCCTGGACAGTCAAATTCCTCGAGCCAGTCAGATTATGCACTTCTCATGGAGATGAACAGCAACACAGTTTCTCATTCCCAATCCTGTCATCTCTGTGACTCAGGTATAGTGATTCGTCACTTTTGCTCCCGGAAGGCGCCAGTTTCTTGCAATGGATTGTATAGAAGCTGGAGTAATGCTGTGCTAGTGACTCACCCGTTCCTAAAACCACTATAGCACTGCGACAGGCAACACACCTCCCACTTCACCACATTGGTAGGGTATAAAGACTCCCGGGAGAGTCATCTATAAAGGCCTGAAGCACACACCCACATGCACATCCAGTAATCCAAGCAGACACACACACATACTGGGAGGTTTAATCCATGGGGGATATTTAACACACGGAAGCTCAGGCCAAACAAAGAGAGCAGGAGAGGGAAAATAAACAGGAGGGGATAAGAGGGAAAATAAAACAGACATGAATCAGTGGGAGATGAGGAAAAACAAAATGAAATAATTGAGATTGGAAAAGCAAATAGGAATAATTCCTACCATCATCAAAAAACCAATGCTGAAAACACCAGCAAACATCACACGGTTAACATTAATATCTAATATTAATATAACCACATATGCATCAGGTTTATGATGGTGCACCTGGTGCAACTAATGCCCTTGATTAGTTGCAAGGTGTGCTTGAGACAACACCCGTTTTTCAGATTTGTGCTGTTGTGAGGGATTCTATTCAGAGTTGAATAATTTTGAGATAGAGAAGTCTTTAATATGGGAAACATATATTATATATTAGAATATGTTATTAGAAACATAAACTTGAATTATAAAAAGGCATGTTTATAAAAGCTATATTATATATTATATATATATATATTATATTATAATATTTATATATAGTGTAAGGAATTGTAGTCTGCCTCGACCCAGATTCCATTCCAAAATATATTTTAGAATGAGCTCATGCCCAAAATGGCTTAATTATCATAGAGATGAATGAAGTGGAGTTATATTGTTTCCTCACCATTTGTGGTTATCAAATCCTTAACAAATGGTAGTCAATTTTAGAATGGGAATTGGTGTGGGACACCGAGAACCTTCTCAAACAATAGGGTGTCTCAACTTCATTAACATACAGAACACAGCTGTTACAACAAGAGCAACTTCATTTACATTAAGAGTGGTAAACAGTAACAGGATAAAAGGTTTAAGATTTGGATGTTCTGAGTTCATTCTGACGCTGGTGCACCCAAGGTGCTTCGTGTACCTTGCCACTGCTATGCTGTAATAAACTTCATTTTTGAGATCTTCGACAACTGCATCATTTTTTCTTACAATAGTAAATGTATTCTATTTACAAATATAGCGGAAAATATACAGAAAATGGTGTTAAAATAAAAACAAAATTATATTTACATTTTTTTCCCATAAAACTTAATCAAATTCTAGGGGTGTGTTTGTAGTGGTACAACATGTGAGTGAGCGTAACCATCATTTTGGGTGTCATGGTATTCAAATAATGTCCATGAGAGAGAACAGATCAAAGAGTAAGAAAGACATGAGAAAAACCTCTTTCCTTTGAAATGTGGCGTAGACCAGAGTCATCAGACAGTTGTTTTAGAGGGACCAGCAGACAAGTGATCATGTAGAGGTGCGCAGCTGTGATTTAGGCCACTTCAATTAATCTCCTACCCAAATTACAGACCTACAATTATGAGCTATATATGATCAGCTGGTTCAAAGCGAGTCTTGGCAACTTGTGTGAGAATGTGCTACAGTTGTGACTGAGTAAAACACGGCAATACACAAATTAGTTGTAAGTCATAACTTCATATACCTGCTGATGGGCCTTCATTAAAATGGGGGTCCATTAAAATGACTCCTTAATAGCCAATGCATAATTCATCATTTTATTTCAGACACAAGAAAGGTTCATCTCAAAGCCCTTAAGGAGAATCTCTCCTGCATTAGCATCTATATTAGCATCCTCATGACGTGGCACCTCTGCAAGCAAACTTAATATTCCCTGGGATCTGTGTGTGCCCGCAATGCCAGACACCAAAGAGCGCTTCTCCGCTCGCTCTAATTCTTTGCCTCTGGGTGGCATATCAAAGAGGTGTCTGTAAGATGAGGTTAACTGGGAAATGGACGTCTTACTAGCTAGCGCTTAACCCCAGTAATGAAGCCACCTCCTTACTGTAGGCACAGGTGCAGTCAGACCTGTGGCACCTCATTAGAGACACACACTGTACCATTTTCCACAGAGGAATCTGGACTCTGATTTCCCCAGAGGAGCCCGAGGGGACTCTTTGATGAGAGTACCTGTTACCTCCTTTTTTATTCCCTCTGGCTCCGTCTCTCTTTTTGTCTTTCATTTATTCTAAAGGCCCAGAGTGACTCCAGGTGATACGCTTTGGTGGAGTGCGTTTTGATAATGAGAGCGTGACGTTATGGATTCTCTCTGGCTATCACGGTACAGGTGAAGAGCCTGAAGTATCTATTCAGAATTAAGGCTGCATTTACACTGCAGGTCTTTGATGACCAATTCTGATTTGTTGACTATATTGGATTTTTTAATTCTTTATTTATTATACATTTTAAAAATAACTATTTACAACAAAGCCCAAGATCCTCCCAAAATCATAAGATACAGAGATAAGAATAAAAAATAAATAAAAAAATGAATTATATGACAGAGAAAGAACCACTACCAAAACAAAATATAGAAGGATACAAAATACATCTCACGATTTCAAAAGATCTGAGAAAATCTCAATATGGTCGACCAAAATCCTACTGGTGGCGCTGAGCAGCTGTGGTAAACTCCATAAGAACAATGCCCAGCAAACAGGACATCCAAATAGAAATAGCTGGGGTAGATGGAGCCAACCACTAGCCTGGTCCTACCAGACTCTCATACATTTCATTGGTACAGAGAGTCTGGCCGCTCTCCATTGACAAGCGTTAACTTCCTTGAAGGTGGGTACTCTGTTGAAGTTTAAAACTATTGGATCTGCCCAGAGCAACTCTGAATCTGCCATAACCAATCACTAACCTTTGGTCGTGACGCACGACTAGCGCACAACCTCAACATCATAGTTCTCAGCGACTCCCTCTGTTTGCTGATTGGACCGGTAAAAAATTGACAGGAGAAAACGCGAGAATATACCACAAACCCAGACGTAGTACATGAGAGAAATCAGCATATTCAAATGATTTCTGAAGGATCATGTGAAACTGAAGATTGGAGTAATGATGCTGACCACAGCTTTGATCACAGAAATAAATTATATTTTAAAATATATTCACATAGAAAACAACTATTTTCATTTGTAACAAATAAAGCTGTTTTTACTATATTTTGGTTAAATAAATGCAGCCTTGGGAAGAACAAGAGACTTAAAAAGGCTTTCAATTAGCACTGCATTATTCATATACTTTATTGTTAATACATACCTTGAGATGGCTTGAAAAACACACATAAACCATATATTTTCGCAATCACGTGTTTATTGTCTTCACATTTCATTGAGAGGCTGCTCAATGCAGAGCCATGGGTGTAGTGTGACATTCAGATCCCCCTTTCTGAATATAATTTGGGCAAAATGGGTGGCGCTAGAATATCCAACCACACCCTAACCCTACCCATAACTCCACCCATGACATGCAGAGAGGTGGAGTTGGACGTCATTTGGCTCTGCAGTGAGCACTGGTTTCATCAGTCAAAACATTTCTCTTTTTATTCAGCTGCTGATAACAGCAAATAGCTGGATGCCATATTCCATATAAGGGATTTCCTGGAACGTCATAAGTTATTACTTCCACAAATCCGTTTTGGACATTCTGTGAGAGAGCGCACTCCGGCTTTAAGTGCATGAGGGTGTTAGCGCTCCATAATGTTCAGATCGCCTCGTTTTGGATAAGAATAAAGTGGCAGTTTCATGCATAGACTATCTTGTCTCTTTTAATTTAAATCTAGATTTATTCATATTGGCCGCCCTCTACAAGTCTCTCGCTCACCAAGGCTGCATTTATTGTTAAATATTATATATATAAATACGTGTTAAATATTATTCCAATTTATAAGAACTTCAGCATCTTCAGCCAGCTACTGTATGTGATTTCATAGCACATTCAACTTCCAGGGAAAAAAAATATTTTGTTTTCTTACATGTACCCTGAAAAGATTATGTAACTGTAGCATGAAAAGGCTGAATATTTATGGAGAAGCCCCGATGACATTGTGGGTAAGTCTTGTGATCTCATTTACCCTTTGTTATATGATTTATAATAGTTACTCAAAGAATCTCTCAATGTTGAAAACTGAATAAAATAGTCACTGCAAAGAGAGTGGAACCAGATATCTGATGCCATCACAAACTCTTGATGTGGTTTTGTTAAACTATGTTGGCAGGATCATTGGTTGGGTTGTTTAGATTAACCTTTAAATGAATGATGGCATTTCACTTGTAATATTTCACTAGTTGAGCGTCAATGATTATTAAATTAGAAGGCAAACGTCTTTTGAAAAAAACAAACTCTAATCTGAGTTATATTCCACACACACAAAAAATCCATTTTTTACTTTATGCCTATCTCCCATGGCTGCATGTAAACATGTACTGCAAAATCTGGCAGCTGCCTTCGAACACTGTAAACCACTAGACTAGATCATTCTGTCCACCCTTTTTGACTTGGACATCACAGGTACAGTACTTCAGTGGCTTCAGTTTTACCCCACAGGCAGATATTTCAAGGTTTCATAGGGAGGATTGGTGTCTGAGTCACATTAGTTTAATCACTGGGGTGCCTCAAGGTTCGGTGCTTGCTTCTTTTCTTTTCTCCATTTACACAACTTCAATGGGAATTATCATAAAGGCACATGGCTTATACTACAACTGCTTTGCAGATGATACACAGCTCTATCTATAAATTTAACCTGTGATCCCATTGTTTCCGTTTATATCTCTTCCTGCCTTTCAGACCTAGTTCTTTTTAGGAAATCAAAAGATACAGCACAACCAGTGTAAAATAGCCCAATTTATGAACAAATTTCTTTTATGAGAACAGTTAACTACTTTGTGAACAGTTAAAAAAGACAAGTCACAATTTTGAAGCAGTCTAGAACACTGTCCTGTATAGAATCTAGTCAAAATGAATCAAAATTGGAATCACATCAAATGTCAAACCTAATAAATGCATTAATAGCATTTAAAAAACAACAACAACAACAGCATTGATAATTGAATATTTAATTTACTGCATGTGTTAAGATCATTTTTGACAAGACATATTGTATGAAAAATCATGACCAAACTGTTGTTACACCCAAAGGTTCTTGTATTCATATGGTTCACTTTATACAACAACACATTATAACGCAGCATCCAGCTGCACTTCTTCATATATTCACATAAATTATGTAAACTGACTCAGGAAAATGTTTTTGGCATATAAAAGAACACTGATCACATATCAGTGGCAGGCGGCAGGAAGACAGAGCCAGGGTGAAGGAGGGAATACTGAAGGAAACTCATAATCCCTCTCAGTGTGGTGACAAGGAAAGGTGGTTTGAAGGTTTCTGCTCGGAAAACAAATTGAGTTTTCTGCCATTTCCCTGAGCCCGTATTTATGAGTCTGTCAAAGACGGCTGTGTTGCACTGGGCCGTCTGTCTGTCTGCGAAGATGTGTGGGCAAAACGGAGATGAGACACCCACCCAAATGCAAACATTCACTACTGCACTACAGGGCATGCACATCATACGCATGAAATACAACTTGGGCAGACTCGGCTCGGTAAGCGTTCTACACACTCATAAATAGTCTGGACTGTAAAAACACCCAGACAAGAGTGAAATATTAAATGCATACATCACAGTGAGGTTGCAGCTATTTATCAGTACCTTGTGCTTTGCAATATACACAACCTATCGCACAAAAATGTAGTCCTCTGCCACGGAGGTCTCAGCAGCACGTCGAACCAAGACGTTTATCTGGAACTGATTGATCCGCTCTGCCGAGCTTTCCGTTGGGTTACCCTGCAGAACATTCTCTAGTGGACAAACTCTCAAGACAGAATGCCACATAAGCAGCCTGACATTTAATGTGCCATACAGGATTATTTGCCCAAGACAAGCACTGTAATTAGGTAAGAGTCGCTCGGTAGCTCTGAAAACCCCCAGCAGTCGATCTGTCCTTCAAAAGCAATGGCTTATGAAGTCAACAAGCTTTTCTCTGAGGCTTAAAAAAATGAGGTTTAAGTAACACGATGGCTAACCTCCAATACAGTTACCACACAAACGACCTTCACTTGTGAGATTATAAGTGTTGCCAACTAAGAGTCCAAAGGATTTAATTCACCCTATAATTTATAAAATGCATATAATTTTAATCTTGCAAGCAACACATTCAAGAAAACCAACAATCATGCACTTTACCAATTCGGATATGCAGATTTGCATTTATATTCTATATTTTCACCCTGGTGCTAGAGTCCTAAAAGTCCTGCCATAACCAACTCTACAGCCTAAAAAACCCTGATACAAGCAGTGCACATCTGAAATATGCAAAGACCCCCTGACACACACACACACTCACACACAAACAAATAAGTCAGCTCCAGAATTCTGCTGTCAAAGCAGCCAAGTGTATCACTGATGAGCCTCTCTTCTAGCATTTGCATTGAGAGGCAATGCGTGTATGAACGCATCGTGTGATTTACCTCTCTTCCGGGCATGTCTCAGCTCTGTTGTTACATAACCTTAGCCAAACAGATTTGGGAGCGCCTGACTGAATGCACATGTTTTTCACCCCCCAAAACCCATTTAAAATTCAGACCAGCCAGAGCACAGTCAACAGAAGTGGAGAAAGGCTAAGCCATGCTTGAATACGTCACATCACGCTGGGGTAAGCGTATCTACATAAGCCTGCAATATCAGCGTTTATTCGGAAAATTCCCTAGTGAGGGAAAACCGACTTGAGGTGTAGGAACACCTGAAGTGTGACTCCTGCTCCTGAATTCATAATATTCTCATTTTAAACAACCAATGTACTGGAAAAATATATTTCTTTTCTATTCACAATTTACTCACACAATGACACGATTATTATTAATTAAGGTAATTATTATTTAATTTATATTCTATCACATAAATCAGTTAGTTCAAACATTTACATGCAGCAGACAATAGTAAAACACCAATTGTTTTAAATTCTATAAGTAAACTTAGGCATTGCAATAACAATATATAGTATACTGTACAGTTAGAGTATTAAAAATAATGATGTTCATTGAGGTCAGAGGTCACTCTTCCACCGAAACTAGACTTGCGTGTAGGCCGCTACTGGAAACCAGTGATTATAGTTTATAAAGTTATAATTAAGGATATTTTTCTTAAAAAACGCATCGCTTCGCTTCAGAAAGGCCTTTACTATCTCCCTGGAGCCGTATGGATTATTTTTATGATGAATGGATGTGCTTTTTGGAGCTTTAAAAAGCTGAATTCACTCCCATTATAAAGCTTGGAAGAGCCAGGATATTTTTTTAATATACATTGATGCTCAGAATTAACGGCACCCCTGGTAATTATGATCAAAAATGGCTGTAAAAAATAAATCTTCATCGTTTATCCTTTTGATCTTTCATTCAAAAAATTGGCAAAAATCTAACCTTTCATTGAAGTAAAAGAATTGAAAATGGGGGGGAAAATCACATTATAAAAAATATTTTTCTCCAAAACACGTTGGCCACAATTATTCATACCCCTAGAATTTTTTATGAATAATTTATCTATGAAGTATATTCCCATTAATATTTACCTTTTTTAGCACACCAGGGTGACTAGGAACATGAAATTGTCCAGCTATGACTTCTTGTTTCACAGGAGTTTAAATACGAGGAAGCACAAAGGCCGAATTCCCTTAATCATCCATTACAATGAATAAAACCACAGAACATGGCTCTGATGTGCAGCAAAAGATTGTTGAGCATCACAAAATAGAAAGTGGATGTAAGAAAATATCTAAAGAATTAAAAATCCCCATTTCCACCACGATTCTGCCAGGAAAAGGACGTGTGTCTATATTTTCTTAATGGACGGTGAGGAGGAAAGTTTGAGTGGCCAAAGACTCTTCAAGGATCACAGATGGAGAATTGCAGAGATTAGTTGAGTTTTGGGGTCAGAAAGCCTATTAAAAAAAATCAAACAACCCCTACATCACCACATGTTGTTTGGGAGGGTTTTAAGAAAAATGCTCCTCGCTCATCCAAATACAAACTCCAGCATATTCAGGTGTCAGACACGACTGGATCTTCAAACGGCACAGGCTTCTGTGGTCAGATTAAACTAAAAAAAAAGAACTTTTTGGCAGCAAACACACTAGATGGGTTTGGTGCACACAATGACAAAAAGTATGTACAATTTAATATACCATTGGATCTTTAATGTTGTGGGCCTGTTTTTCTGCTGGAGGTCCTGGACTTCCTATTAAGATACATGGCATTGTGGATTCTATCAAATATCAACAGATAAAAAATCAAAACCTGACGCCTTCTGCTAGAAATCTTATAATGGGCCGTGGTTGAATCTTCCATCAGGACAGCGATCCAAAACAAACATCAAAATCAACACAAAAATGTGTTAGGGAGCACAAAATGAAGCTTCTGCCATGACCGTCCCAGTTCCCTGACCTGAAGCATATAGAAAATGAGTGGGGTGAACTGAAGAGAAGAAGCACCAATATGGATCTGGGAATCTGAAGGATCTGGAGAGATTCTGTATGGAGAAATAGTCTCTGATCTCTTGTCAGGTGTTCTCCAAACTCATCAGGCATTATAGGAGAAAACTCAGAGCAGTTATCTTGGCAAAAGGAGATTGCAAAAAGGTACAGTGGTGCTCAGAATTAATGGTACCCCTGGTAAATATGATCAAAAATGGCTGTAAAAAATAAATCTGCATCGTTTATCCTTTTGATCTTTCATTCAAAAAATTGGCAAAATCCTTACCTTTCATTGAAGTAAAAGATTTGAAAGTGGGGGGGGAAATCACATTATAAAATAAATGTTTTTCTCCAAAACACGTTGGCCACAATTATTCATACCCTTTTATTAAATACCTTTTTGCAATCTCCTTTTGCCAAGATAACAGCTCTGAGTTTTCTCCTATAATGCCTGATGAGTTTGGAGAACACCTGACAAGAGATCAGAGACCATTCCTCCATACAGAGTCTCTCCAGATCCTTCAGATTCCCAGATCCATGTTTATGCTTCTTCTCTTCAGTTCAGCCCACTCATTTTCTATATGGTTCAGGTCTGGGAACTGGGACGGTCATGGCAGAAGCTTCATTTTGTGCTCCCTAACACATTTTTGTGTTGATTTTGATGTTTGTTTTGGATCGCTGTCCTGATGGAAGATTCAACCACGGCCCATTATAAGATTTCTAGCAGAAGGCGTCAGGTTTTGATTTTTTATCTGTTGATATTTGATAGAATCCACAATGCCATGTATCTGAACAAGAAGTCCAGGACCTCCAGCAGAAAAATAGGCCCACAACATTAAAGATCCAACGGTATATTAAATTCTACACATGGGGTACTTTTTATCCTTGTGTGCACCAAACCCATCTAGTGTGTTTGCTGGCAAAAAGCTCTTTTTTTAGTTTAATCTGACCACAGAAGCCTGTGCCGTTTGAAGATCCAGTCGTGTCTGACACCTGAATATGCTGGAGTTTGTATTTGGATGAGCGAGGAGCATTTTTCTTAAAACCCTCCCAAACAACATGTGGTGATGTAGGGGTTGTTTGATTTTTTTTAATAGGCTTTCTGACCCCCAAAACTCAACTAATCTCTGCAAATCTCCATCTGTGATCCTTGAAGAGTCTTTGGCCACTCAAACTTTCATCCTCACCATCCATTAAGAAAATATAGACACACGTCCTTTTCCTGGCAGAATTGTAACATCATTAGTTGATTATAACTTCTTAATTATTGCCCTGATGGTCAAAATGGGATTTTTCAATTCTTTAGCTATTTTCTTACATCCACTTTCTATTTTGTGATGCTTAACAATCTTTAGATGCACATCAGAACCATGTTCTGTGGTTTTACTCATTGTGATGTATGATTAAGGGAATTTGGCCTTTGTGCTTCCTCATGTTTAAACTCCTGTAACACAAGAAGTCATAGCTGGACAATTTCATGTTCCTAGTCACCCTGGTGTGCTAAAAAAGGTAAATATTCATGGGAATATACTTCATAGATATTTTATTCATAAGAAATTCTAGGGGTATGAATAATTGTGACCAACGTGTTTTGGAGAAAAATATTTTTATAATGTGATTTTTCCTCTCCATTTTCAATTCTTTTACTTCAATGAAAGGTTAGACTTTTGCCAATTTTTAGAATGAAAGATCAAAAGGATAAACGATGCAGATTTATTTTTTACAGCCATTTTTGATCATATTTACCAGGGGTACCATTAATTCTGAGCACCACTGTATTTAATAAAAGGGTATGAATAATTGTGGCCAACGTGTTTTGGAGAAAAACATTTATTTTATAATGTGATTTCCCCCCCCCCACTTTCAAATCTTTTACTTCAATGAAAGGTAAGGATTTTGCCAATTTTTTGAATGAAAGATCAAAAGGATAAACGATGCAGATTTATTTTTTATAGCCATTTTTTATCATATTTACCAGGGGTGCCATTAATTCTGAGCACCACTGTAAGTCTGATTGTGTTTGGCTGAGAGAAGAAAGTCATGATATACACCTAGAATGGCTTGAGGGTGAGTAAATTATGGGATAATTTTCATTTTTAGGTGAACTAACACTTTAATGCTTTAAAGGGTTAAAGGTATTATACAGTATTTCAAATCTTCGATTCTGTGTAAATCCTCAGACTCATTTTACCCTCACTGATACAATGATCATATGCTGGAAATTGAGATTGATGTTATATGATGTAGATTAATTAGGAAATATATACCTAATTTAGGAGGAGATTATTTTTCCAACGAAGATCTAAATTTACTTAAGCAGTTAGTTAACATGCACATTTATATTTGCTGGCTCCTGTCTACAATAATTAAATTCTGAACATGTAAGACTGACATTTCCATTTTCTTTCCCTTTCATCTTAATTCCAATCTCAATTTGCTGTGTCATACATTGAAAACACAGTTCACCAAGGCCTGGTTCTAAATTGTATCATATTGTATAATATTTTTCATCATCCAAACCCAACGGCTTAATTTTCAGATACAATTGTTTTCTGGTCTTTCTGAATGATAAATGACATTTAGGAAAAATGTCATTATGGAGATATTATACCTTTCTAAATTTGTGCATACACTATGAAAATGTGACATTGCACAAATGTGACTTTGCAGTTATATGTGAGGGCAAATCTGTGGATGACGGTCACCGCACCAAATCAAACAGCGTGCACACCTAGGTCACAGAGAGCTTGAGAAAAAGCTGTCCTCAGCAAAATAATGTTATCCATCCCATCTGTCTATTATATGACAAATCTGCAATGCAGGGTGAGAGAATGAACCCCTCCTCCACTTTTCCTTTGCATCTGATTGGCTAGAAGCACTGCTGGAATTTTATGCTTTCACATGTGATTAACGTCTCATCAGACCAAGAAACCTAAGGGTCATTTGTAAAATAAAAAAATAAATTAAAAACAATAAGATAATTTTTTACTAAAACATTTCTCTTTGATATTTCTGTTCAACTTAAAGTTGCAGTACGAAACTTTCGCCTCTCTGTCGCCATCTCGGTTTGAAAAATAAAATTGCAAGTTACTTGCGGAGTTACTTTTTCACAGTGACTTTTTCACATCTGTCATTTTACAGCAACATGATGATAAGAAGTATATTCTACAAGACATATCTGAATTTTTTAAATCTGAACAAGTAACATATATGTCACTTTTGTTCTGACCAAATGAAAATATATATTTTTAAATAAATCAACCGATTTTTAAAAAAAACGATTACCCACCACGGCATTGTTTATTTTTATAGTAATAAAAATAATTTAGTTCAGTTAGAGAACAGACACTACTATTAAAAACTGAACACGTCTGCTCAATTCAGCATGAGCTGAACAGGAGTCGCAGCACAGATCAGCAGCAAGAGTCAGATTTCACTTATCAATGGAGTGAGGAGCTGACTGACAAGACAATGGCGGAAGATTTGATTTCAAAGCGAAATGTAAAAGCGTCTATTTGGCAATATTTTGGATTTAAACCCAATACTAATAGGGAACCTGCAAACATTAATGAGGCAATCTGTAAACTTTGCCTGATGAAGGTGGCAGCATCCAGAAGTAACACTTCTAATTTACACACACATTGCCACTAATACGAAAGCGAAAGTAAAATGCACAGGGCCGCACAGACATTTATAGGTGATTTAAAAGCGAGGTGGAAACAGGTATACTAGTATTTATATATACTATATTACTGGTGTTGTCACACATCGATTAATTGGTGGGAAAATCCCTACAAGTCAGATGAGATCACACTTCGCAAATTAGCTATAGAAAAAAAAATTCTGAGCAATTGCATCCTCACCACACGCCATATAGTAGACGCGTTTTATTTCTGTTTACAGACATGAACCACACAAAGACTTGTGACTTCCTTTTCCGTGACTTTCTCACGAAATAGGACACAACAGCTAAAATTAAAATATTTTTATAAGCTTTCCGTTGCAAATCAGGTTAAGGCAGTGAGACAGTTTTGAACGCTGATGTCTGATGTACTTGCTCAATAACTGTTTTTGATTATTTTTTAAACTAGAAAAAGTTACATACTGCAGCTTTAATATTGAATGAATATAGAAAATGTTATTTATTTATACTGAAACTTATTTTGAAAATGTCATTTACAATAAAACAGTATAGGAAACAAGAAATAATTGGAGGTAGAGCACAGGCCAAAATCAAACCTCCATTTCTCACATGAGCACCAAGGCTCTGTTGTTTAACCACTAGGCCATGGCTCCAATGTAAACAACAAGAAAGAAATCATATGTGAGCTGCGGAGGGGGATAATATGGATATGGTCAGATATTGTAGATGACTAGGATGAGGGGTTGCATTGAACACCACTGATACAGAGTCAACAGCACTGATTGATGAGGTGGTGTTGTAAGACAGAGAACCAGCTTTGTTAATCTCACACGAGTTGAGCCAAACATCATTGACAAAACTAATGATGCACCGCGTGGGCTTTTGCTGGACCTCAATCAATCAGCCATTACTGCTGAATAACAGCTCCAAGCCTGCTCGCATGCATCCCTCATTGATCTCAGTTATGGCCACTTTTCAGCTTCAATTTACAGTGTCATTAAGCTTTCCATTGCTCCACCTCAAAAGGGCTCAAAGTGAGACTCTAGCAGGGGATGCTGCATACAAGCCAAACTGTAACCATTTACAGGAAAGCTATGAATGAGTTTATGTACACACATATTTGCAGGATGTAAATGTGCATGCTATAAAGAGATGTGCACCGTAAACTGGCTATTATACGGTTAACATATCATACAGGAGGGAAAAAACAATTATTAAAGGGATCCCTTGAGAAAAATAAGTGTGCATAATTGTACTGCACATGTAATGTACATAAAAAAATATTAAATTACATTAAAGTATAGTTTACCATAAATACTTGTCAGTATGCAGTACATTTTAACCATATTTCAAAGACAACATAATTATAAAATACATTTAAAGATGCACTTAAGTGGGTTCAAAAAACACTCTAAAATATAACATAATAAAATGTAAACAATAATACATTTTCATTTCTTAATAGAAAGAATATAAAAGGTATAGTTCCATACAGTACGTCTCATGCACTATATTGCAATTCCCAAGTCTTCTGAATTCAACAGCTTTGAGTGAGAAACAGACCAAAATTTACACAATAATTTACCGTTAATTATTCAAATTTTCCCATTCCAGTGGACTGTTAACTGCTGTGAGCGAATCGAGTCAGTGAGTTCAGATTGGAATGAATCACGTGATTCATTAAAAAAAGCCAACACTTTTGGATTCTTTTTGAAGGATTCAGACCCTGTTTATAGCTGCATGGAAAAGAACAACCAGCAGTCTTTCAAATCTCCCCAACAGCACAGAAGGAAAAAGTAAGAAAGAATATGAATGACATGAGTGTGAGTAAATAATGACAGAATTCTCATTTATCACTTTAACATCCAGATTTGCACATTAGAACAAACATATCGCTTTTCAAGTTGACAGAGCTGATATTTAAATAACCTGCATGCAGAGGATTTAGCGAATGATGGAAATGAATTTTGATTCATAATCCTTACGGCTCTCAAGGGACTCTCGTTGACACTGCACAGCTCCCTAAAAGCGAGCTCCCTAATTGAGGTGGCATGCACGACCAGCTTGATTGGTTCCTAAAGCCCTTAGAGGAGCGGTGGGGGAAGGGGGAGCACAGGATATTAGCACTGTTACGGGAATCTCTGCTCGTCAAGCCATCGCTCCGGTTTGGAGGAAAAGTGAGGAAAACTCAGAGATGATTAGGGGGAAGTGAGCAGAAGTATTTAATTAAAGATGCACACAGCTTATGTCCGGAGAGACGCCATTTCCCACAAGAAGAGTCTGAGTGACAGGAGCACAAGCTAGAGAAAGAGAATAGAGTGAAAAGAGAGTTATACTGAAATCTAGGGTTGGTAATCAGAAATTTTGTTCAGAACCGATTCCATTGTTTACTAAAATAGTGGTACCCAATGATTTTCATGGCATTATATTTCATTTAATGGTTCTTGAACATCAGCATTCTTCAGCAGATATGAAACTAAAACAGTGCTAAAATACTCAGAGAGTGTTTCCTGCGCCGCTTTAATGAATCTGCAGCACCACAGATAAATGATATTTCAGCTCAGCTTTTAGCTTGCACTTTGAATTGAATTTAATTGTGGAAAAACACTGGCCAACACAAAATAAAAAAAAGATGTCTGAGTATACAACTGATATACTTGCTATACCATAATATTATATTGTATAATTATGGTTCCATTAAAAAGAAATGGAAATTAAAAACTGTATAGTAAAAAATTGTTTACCATTTTTTGTTTAGTGTTTTTAGTTTTTGCTTCTTTAAAAAATGTGTTAATGGAATTTTTAATAAATAAGAAAATAATTATATAGTTCCTTAAGATTCACATCCCTACTTAAAGGTGGGGTATGTGATTTGGAAAACGGCCGGCAGATTTTGAAAATACACAATTCAAATGGTCCTACCTTCTTTCCTCCAACGCTGGCCCTGACTCCACCCATTCGAAGAACATGGACGCCCAATCATGCACGAGCGAAAACTTTGTAATGACGCGAGATTGTAATGACGATTATGTATGCGCACGACGGGGGTCGCGCGCACTGGGGGGAGGGGGGTGGGGCACAACCGTTTGATTGACGAACTTACTGTCCAATGATTCTAGGTGGTCTTGGAAATGATTGGCTGGAGTTTTTCGAGTCCTGCCCGTTCCACAGATGATTAAATTGCTTAATTTTCATTTCAGCGCTTCTAACTCAGTGGCTGTAAGTGGGTTAGGAATATGATTTCAAGTTATTTTGAAAAAAAATGGACAAAAAAGAGAATCACACAAATCACACCTTTAAGATTCCTCCATACGAAAGAAAACAGCATAACTTAATACCTACATCTAAAGTAGACCCACTCAATAGCAACAACTTAATGAGTCTCTAATCAAAGTAACCATGAAATTGCCAATGCATGGGAGAACATATCGGCCAAATTTCACCGTTTTAGATTTCCATAACCTAGGCAGAGACAGAGAGAGAGAGAGAGAGAGAGAGAGAGAGAGAGAGAGAGAGAGAGAGAGAGAGAGAGAGAGAGAGAGAGAGAGAGAGAGAGAGAGAGAACCCCTGCAAAAATCTAAATCACCATAGAACTCTTTTGAAGGCAAATAAAAAGAGCAAGTGCACTCTCAAGTGTACTTGAGTATCACCATTAAATGTGTCTAATTGTGTATCTCGCTCCTAATGAAAGCCATTTGGAAAGGCGTATTCAGCTGATATCATCCATAACAAGGGCACTGTTTAATTGCACATCTAATGTATTGTTTATTGCTCATGACTTTGACAGCAGAAGCTGGCACTGTGTGTTTTGGTGGCTCTGTTGTCCCTGCGAGAATTCTGTGCTCATTCAAAAGCTCCGCCAGGATAAGCCTCCTAAACCCCAGCAAAATGATCTCCCTCCTCCCGAGGGGTAAAGCGAGACAGCTGTATCTCAGCACTGAACAAAGACAGCAGAGGAACACAGAAGCATCTCAAAAGCTCATTAGAATATTTTTAAATTACTATCGACCATCTATGATGAAATGGCACTGTAGCATGTAACATATCCCATTTGAGGAAAGGAATTTTACCGCATAAACCACATGAAGTCAACGACAGGTTTACTGTTATTTGCACGGCAAAATGTGGGTCATGTACGAAACAACAGTACATCGAGAGAGACAATCATTAAAATGTGCACTGTAAAATAAAAAAAATTATTTAATGAGAAAAGTATCTGAAAATTGCTTAATTACAGTTTACCTTATATTATATACACTGAAAAAAAGATATTACATTTAATAGAATGATGCATGTAGTTTTATAATAAATAAGGGTTTTGGAAGAAAAAAGTATGATTGATCAATTTACAATTAAAATCCAAAAATGCCATTCAGGAAACCCTGATATGATTTTACAGTGAATTTCTGACAGCCACAACTGCCTTTTTTACCGTACATTTAATAGGATTTTGTTTTACAGTGTGGGCCATTTCAGCTGAAGGCTAGTTGAAGGGGGATCAGAGGCAGACGGGATCGACATGTTCACAGATGGGATTAGCAGAACCACTGTTGCCAATGCCAAGTTTTAGTCAGCAATACCTCTCACTAATATTCTCATTTACCACCAGGCCATGATAAGAGCCAGTTACACCTGATTATCAAAGAGACACATCTGCGATGTGGGTGTAAAATGTCTGCCCAGATGCACGCAATATAAACTGGTTCAGAAACACATTTATACCAAACAACATTTTAAATTTTAACCTAGTTATGCAGATTGTCCAGTTGCATAATTAAATTAGTAAGGCATGTCAATAATAAATGATACCAGGAACAAACACACGTACAGTAATACTTCATTTATTAATTTATCCAACTGTAAATTAATGTACTTTACTGTTTAAAAGTTATCGGAAAGATTCTCTGGGGTACTTCGGGTCAAAAATGTCCCGAAGCGTTTAAATAAAAAAATGTTAAAAATCGTAGCTTCATCGGAATGGTCCAAAACTTGGTGACTTTTTTGGTACTTGGTATATGAACACCCAAAAAATTGGGGACAGGATTTGAAAAGTCTAAGTGGTCTTAAAACAAAATAGTCACACTCAGGACCTTCGGGTCAAAAATGACCCCCATAGGAAATGAATGGGAAATTGGCAAAAATTTGAAAATACAGAGTTTTTTTGTGCATACAATCTACAAAACAGCCAGGATGCAGAAAAAAAGCACACAACAGTGAAGGGGTGAATCTCTTAAAACAATGGGTGACAAAATTATTTCCATTTGTTCTCTTTATAAGGTTTGACTGTATTATAAAGTAAAACTGCCACTTCAAATTACCATTTAAACCAACCAAAAAAAAAAAAAATTTTTTTTTAAAAATTAAAAAAAATTACAAAAATAGTCTTTGAGAATCTGTTATTATATATTCAATTCAACAACCTGAAAAAAATTAAACAATATGTGAAAAAATTACTAGAGTGTTTCTACCATAGGTTTCTACAGAGAGCTGTAAATCCACTAGTGGTAAAAATGTGCTATTGCGTGATAAAAATGCTCAGTGTGTCCACCAGATGGCTCCGATCTCATTTAAAAAAAAAATTTCATGAGGCCTAGACTTGACTCTAAAATGAAATACAGCTTTAATAAAATTTTTTTTTAAATTATATATATATATAAATTTTCTATTATATTCAATGGGAAAAAATGGGTCTTAATTATTGCATAAATATTAATTATAAATCATAAAATTATCTCAAAACACCAAAAAAGAAAAGAAAAAATATTATTGAACAAAAATATATTTCATTGATTTTACTCAAATAAAATGTATCTTAATGCCGCCCTCCGGGTCATTTTTGACCCGAAGGTCCTGAGTGTGAGTCTAAAATGAAGTACCCCAGAGGGTTAAGAATGCTCACCAAGTCTGCATTTATTTGATAAAAAAAACAAAAACAAAACAATAAAACAGTATTAATATGAAATATTATAACAATTTAAAATTGTTTTTTATTTCAATATCTTTATAATGATCTTAAAATATATCTTAAAATGTATTCTAGTGATGGCCAATCTAAATTTTCAGTAGCCATTACTTCAGTCTTCAGTGTCACTTTTTGCTTTAGGCACCCTTTAGCGTCAGATGACGCGATCCTAGGGCATCATCTAACTGATGCTTTACCCTTTAGCGTCAGTTAGATGACGCCCTAGGATCGCGTCTAAACCTAACCCTACCCCAGACCTAAACCTACCCGCGTCATCTAACTGACGCTTAAAGAAGACTCAGAATGTTCAGAGCAGAGCAGAGTTGAGAGCCACCATGGTCTTACCGTTCTCAAGTTTGGGGTCGGTAAGATTTTTAATGTTGTTGAAAGAAGTCTCTTATGCTGCTCACCAAGTCTGCATTTATTTGAACAAAAATGCAATAAAAACAGTACAATTGGGAAATGTTACAATTTAGAATAACTGTTTTCTGAAAATATTTCAAATGTAATTTATTCCTGTGATGGCAAACTGGATTTTCAGCATCATTACTCTAGTCTTCAGTGTAATTTATAATGTTACAAAAGTTTTTTTTATTTCAACGAATCCTGGAAACCAATGTATCACGGTTTCCACAAAAATAAGAAGCATCAACATTGATAATAATTAGAACAATAATTTAGCAGCAATAATAATTGCACACCAAATCAACATATTAGAATGATTTCTGAATCAATTGTATCAATCAATCTTTTTTCAATTGTAATAATATTTCACAATGTTATTGTTTTTACTGTATTTTTGATCAAGTAAATGCAGCCTTGGTGGACATAAGAGAAAATATGATGACAAATGATAAATGTTTTTGATTTGATTTCAATTCAAAACATTTCACACATTAACCTTTCCAAATTCACTTCCAAAATATTCATTCTGTTTAAAAATACAACCTATAATATTCGACAGGGTTTTTTCGGTCCATTTTATTTCGCTTCACATATTCACTTCCACTAATTCAGTGGTTCAAATTCAACCGAAAATTCAACATATGACATCCGGGAACGGCAGGGATATCAGTAGATTACCGATTGATAATCTCCATAGCGGCTGTTGACGAAGACGAGATCAACGGGTGATAGAGTCATTCATTCATAAAAACGGATTTACAGAAATGGAGCAAGTGGTAATTATTTGTGATGATTATCAGGACCAGTTTATATATGGAAAAGCTGATAAAGACACAAAAGCTGTGTTTAAATTTAAGTCTAAACACAGTTAGTTTTGCACATGTAAGCAGCCTTCTCTACCGTGACCGAGATTATGATGTTATTCCCCGATGCTGATATACAGATAAAACGTTAAATCTGAGGTAGTAGACATATATATTTCTCTCGGTTGTTTAGTTTTCTTAACTTTATATCACGGCGCTGTGCTGTTATGACTGTTAGCCTGAAATATGGCAGTTACATCACCATTAGGAACTAACACAATCATATATGACATAAACCATGCCCCAGAAGGCTGTGTATCCTCTCTTAGACATATTGTGTAGAGTTGTGCCTCAGCAGAGCAGCTGTTTGTCTTTTGCCCTCTTCTTTAAATCTCTTTTATGATCATTTTACCGCATCAGGAGACGTGGGAGAGCTCTGTGAATCATACCCACCGCAGCACAATGCTAGTCACCCACATACATACTCCCTCTCGGAGTGTTCGTAAGGGAGAGGGAATGAGACTTAGATAGAGAGAGAGCGGGACGGGTGAAAACCTCATTCATCTTCGGCCATGAGAGCTGACAGCTGTGAGCAGCAGTATGAGAACACCTGCAGATGGTCGAAAAGGAGGGAGGGAGTCTGAGGATTGGTGAATCATTTTAAAAATGATGAAGGCTACTGAAGACATATTCGGTTTCCTTTGTCATCTAATGATTGATTTGTTGACTCTTTGGTGACACAGTCTGTTAAAATATTCAAGAGAAGGACCTCGGAAGGGCATAAAAAGAAGCTGCCAGTACTACTCTGCTGAAAACACCTGTTGAAACCAGGTGGACCAACCTGATCTAATGGTCTAACAGTTCCCCCAGCTTGGCCAAACTGATGTTAAAGGGATAGTTCACCCAAAAATTAACATTCTGTCATTTACTGACCATCACGTTGTTCCAAACCTTTGTCTTTCTTTCTCATAAAAGAACATAAGATATTTTTTCATACTTTTTTTCTCCATACAATGGAATTCAAATAGGCTCCAATATTGCTTGGTTCCTTCATAATATCATCTTTTGAGCTCTGCAGGAAAAAGAAAGTCATACAGGTTTGGTACAAGGGTGAGTAAATGATGACGAATTGAACAACTTTCAGAGGGCTATTGTATCTCAAGCTGGCAAATCCGATATTTATGAGTGAACTTATGGGAAACATGACACATACTCTAATTGAGACTAAATAATTTCAAATCAATGACAACTGGCACCTCTTTCAGACTCCAAACCTAACCACATGATTTTAATTTGGATCTGTCAAGATCCTTAATTCATTCTGGGAAGAGACAACAGATTACTAAAATATAAACAAGCTCATATCTGAAATGTGCTGCACAGCATTCAAAAAGCAGCAGGAACAAAATGTTCTGTTAGGTTAGCTCGCAAAACGACATTTGTGTCTTCTAATCGCAGATCCTTTTCCATAGAACAAAATGAATAGCAACTGAGGTTGTCATACAGCAAAAAGGACAAAAAACATAAAAGTAGGTTAACTTGTACTAATTATTATGAGTTCTCCACAACAGGACACTGCACATTTCAGATCTACGTACACTTCTCCAATTTTTGTTGTAGTTTGTGCTTACGTGACATTGTGTGCTTCTCCTAAGTTTGCAGTTGTTGAAAACTTAGGCGTTGTTGTGTTTGTGGCTAACCTATTTGGTGTTTGCAGTATTGTACACTAGTCTCAGTGGGTTTTGCCACATTGCCCCATTTGTCAGAGCTGTCACCTTTTGCCCACCTCAGCAAACGCGAGAAATCGGCAGTCCTCTCCATGTTCACAAACATCAGCCAGCCCGGCTCCACTCATAGAGGTTACCAGAAGGTTAATCACCAGGACCAATATTGAACATGCTGTTGACATTCTAATTAGTTTTAGTTTACTGTACACTAGATATGCAATTAATATGGCAAGAGACAAGCAATAAGGTCACCTTTTATATGGAAATACTTCACATTTTCCGGGTTACAGCGGTGAGATGTCTGCAATTGTTGATATGGTATTCAAAGTATTGAATGTTGAACGATTGAACAAGGGAGTAATGTAAGTTTAGCCGTTATCCATAATGGATTTAGCAAAGGATGCTGTGACATACTCTACATATTAATCTCTAAACATCATCTTTAATAAATCATTCAAACAGCTTCCTTATGTGTTTAAAATACAAGGCCTGACAGGTTGTCTATTGATTGTGGTAAAATGGTGTATGAAAGGATTGTCAGAAAGTCCTTCCCAGACTAACTGCTTCGGATGGAGTTAGAATCGTAATCTCTGAGAATAGATATTAATCTTTAATAATAGGGGGACACTCCTTCTGGAGTGTCATCTCTGGATGACCCGGATGTAGTGGTCATTTTGCTAAGCAAGACTGACCTTCAATTTGTCTGTACAAGAACAAACCTAGTTGGATTTGTATTGGATACCAAAGGCTTTTCTTATCCAAGTGATATCTGGTAAAGTGACAGTTCTATTACAGTACAGTACATAATTCAGAAACACTATGGTTCCAGTGCACTGACTGCGGCACAGACTATTTTTGAGGTCAATTAAAACCAGCAGGAACATCTTGAGTTTTTAAGCGTGGAGTGTCAAACCCATTTAAAGCCCACTGAAGTGGTTATTATGTTTCTTTTGTGAAGGAAGCGAATTAATTCAGCCTTCAAATGGTTTGTTACACTGCCGATTAGGAGGGAAAATGTTCGTGGTGTGTGAACGATAGAGTGGCATCTCCTGGCTCTGAGAAAGTGAATTATTCTGAAGAAACTCTCTGACATGCTAAAATTCTCCTTATGACTCGCATTACATCCTGTGTTTTTTATTGAGCTTGTTTATACATATAAAACCTGTGTGATCTATGCGAGTTATATATGTGAGAACCACAGCCCTATATGATTTACAGTGTTAACAGATAATTTACTCACATATGAAACAAATCCTCTTTCTATGTACCTAAATGAATCAAAATCCTGATTTGAATCAAGATACTCAGTATTCAGGTCTAAATAATGTGTCTCAATAGCATCTCCGGTGACCACTTGTGATTTTTAGAGGAAGGTGAATGTTGATAAACCACAAAACAAACTTTAAAAAGGGTTAAAGCTGCAATAAAATAATTGTGATACTGTGATGTCATGTGAGTGACAGGTTGCCCCGCTCTCCTGCCAGTAAATGTAATCAGAGAAGAGTAGAGATGTCGAGATTACGAGGACACAATTAAATAATAATAATAATGCGCACAGAACAGATCAATCATTTATAATATTCCATAAACAATAAGAATTGTCAATTCTGATTTCATGGTGACTTGAAGCATTTTTTACATGCATAATTGACTTTGAATATTCGCCCAGTATGCTGCAGGGGCATCATGTAGCCTACGCTTATTAAAAATCTCTGTTCCAATCATTTGATTTCGAGTCAGGTAAAATGTTCACAAACCTTTCTGCAGTGCTTTGTTCTGGACTCTTGTGGCTGTGTTCATGGTCCCTGTGAAAGATGGAGGGGCACATGTTTGAGTCAGGCTTTTGATCTATTGTTGCGGATGGCTTCTGCCCTGGGCATGGCCCTCATCCTTTTTTCCCTCTACGTGCTGCATAGGACAAGTTCTCTCCATTACACCCTGATTTATCCATGTGAAAGCTGACACCTGGCTCAGAGGCACAGCTTCACACAGCTGTTAATGTTCGTGTTTGAGGTGAGCAATCCCCTGACTTTGGTTCCAGCCCTATTGGGTTTCTTTTTAATTGGCTGAAACTGTGATGACCAAGTTTATGTGTGTATTTGTGTATTATAGGTGTCTTTTGATGGATAGCAGGTGTGGTGTATGTGCTTCTTTTGGTTTTCTGCTTCTTTCTGCTTATCCAAGCGAAAGCATTAAATATTCATGCGTTTGTCAACACTCTGGGCCATCTTATGCCCCCCTTGGGAGAGATGTGCGTGCTTCACAAGTCTCTCGTCATGTGTTGCTGACCGGTGACAGCGGCGGTTAGTTCAGAGTGGATGCAGGCAACACTGAATAATGATATGTAGCCTCTGATGTCATCTGAGTGTGTCATTGTGGGGCTCTGTTGAGTTCAAAAGCAGACTCAAAACCTGTGACACATGCAGCATGAAAATATGAATTAGGGGTGGGCGATATGGCAAAAATATCATATCACAAATTTTGTCTGAAATTTCAGGATTGGTATTTACTATTTTTGCAAGTGACTGGGCATTACAGCCTAACTAATGTCTCTATTTTAAAGACAGAGCCTTACAAGGTAACAAAATATAGAATGGCAGACTTTTAGGCCAAAGTGGTGAAGATAAAAATCTTTGTAATTATTTTATCTGTTATTAAAAAATAAAACAGATACACCATATAATATACAAATGAAATAAACAGTGTTTTGTTTTTTTCAGCTACAGTAGGTGGATTTAACAGAAGCAATCGAGAAAGAAATCAAATGAACAAATATAAAAATTAAAACACTACTTCACTATAAATTATACATTGATACTTATTTAAGCTACTATTAATGTTCCCAGAGCAGTGAGTGATTTTCTCTTTGTTTTTTGTTGTTTTATTCACATTAAAGGGATAGTTCCCCCCAAAATGAAAATTGTCATCATTTACTCTCTCAAGTTGTTTTAAACCCAAATAAGTTTATTTCTTCTGTTGAAAATAAAAGTTAGTTTGAAGAATGTTGCTAACCAAACAGTTGCTAGTCCCCAGTGACTTCCATAGTATACATTTTCCAACTATGGAAGTCAATGGGGACCAGCAACTGTTTGGTTAATAATAATAATTTTCATTTTGAATTTTCATTTTTGGGTGAACTATCCCTTTAAAGACAAGCGGCAGCATGTTTACTATTAGGCTACTGTCACTTTAAGGTTTGTTTTCATGGGCGAAGCATACCGTTATCGAATACTTCATTTCGGCCTAGGTTTATCACCCCACACCTTCACAAGATGCGTGGATGCAGCTCTGGCTCCAATGCGACTCCAAGGCATTCACGTGTTGAATTACATCGACGATTAGTTAATTCTAGCTGTCAGAGCACATGGCGGTTCAACATCAAGATGTTGTTCTCACGCATATGAAGATGTTGGCTAACCCAAGGCTAAAAGCCAAGAAAAGTGTGTTGATCCGGCATTGGACTTGGCTAGTGTGTTGGAGAGGTTCCGGAAAAATTCCTCAATTTAAAGAATATCTTCCTCCTTGCTATCTCGATACAGCTCGAGGTCCCTTGAAAGGGAACGTCTCAGGCTACGTATGTAACCCTAGTTCCCTGAAGAGGGAACAAGACGCTGAGTCACCCTGCCATACTCCCTGCATGCATTTGATTGACTTGCTTCAGCCTGTCAGAAGCTAGCGTGGTTTGATTCTGGGTATGCTTTATAGTTTCCTGGTCGATGACGTCACCTGCCTATGGTGTTCCGTCATGCCATTAGACTGATTTCACACGTGCTTCATGACGTATTATGCAGGGGTGTTCCCACAGCGCCTCAATGCAACATCTCATTCCCTCTTCAGGGAACGGGTTACATATGTAACCGGAGAAATTTTTATTACATTATAGAATGACATTATATCTCACCCCAAGGCATCATCTAACTGACAATTTTGACCATGCTTCAATATCCGACGCTTTAGGCACCCTTTAGCTTCAGTTAGTTGACGCGATCCTAGGACGTCATCTAACTGACGCTTTACCTTAACACACCTGATTCAGATCTTCAGTTTGCTAAGAAAGAGCTCTATGAACTGAACTGTACCAGACAAGGAAAACATCCCAAATGTGCACAGCAGTGGGTCCCCAGTATCGGATTTAAGAACCACTGTAATAGAGTGCTTTACACAAACACAAACATCATGAATAGGGACTATTATAACATATGGATGGCTGTAAGCAGTTTATCGTGACAGTGCCATCCTCCTTCATCTCCAAACAAAATGCAGACGACATGACAGCCAGCAGAGGCTCCATTTGCTGACAGCTCTGACCTTCTTCGATTAGACATTTCTATTTTCCTCCCACCTCTCCCTCTCTCTTTTTCTCTGGGGGAGGGGGGGTCAGTCCCTGGGTATAATACGCAGTGTTGACAGTGAAGTATGACAGTTAAGGGTTCGACCTTGGGCTGCCGTTTGCAGCCGGAGTCACACACGCACACCCAGAGTGGGCGATGTACTGATGACCTTGCTATCATATTTCAAAACTCCAGCGCTCTGCAGATGAGCATGTGAGAAGATTTCATTTCCACAAGACAGACTATTTTTTAGAGTCTGCATCCCATATGACATGGCGTTAACGTGAGAGAACATTTACCGGAACAGACAGTGTGTGGAACTTCTGGAACCTTTTATCCAACATTAGAACTGTCACAACACGGCTAATGATTTGGGATTGCATGAAGGCTACAGATACTTGAGCTTTGGTCCATGTGTGTGCTATCTATATATCCACTGAGAGAACATGTGCAAGCATACATAAGGGAAAATATAAAGCATTTTAACTTTTAGATTATTCTGCTAAAAAAATTAAGTCCATTACTACAACATAGAAAACAACCGGCAAAACAAGAGAAACACTGCAGCAGTATTACAATATTGATTTATATAATATTCATCTGAAATCCAAGCAATTTTTTCTATGCAGTATTTAGTTAGCTAGCATATTTAGCTACAATGTAACATGTCTTCCTCTATTTAATTTCCTTGAACTTTAAAAAATTAAACTGGAAAAATTAAAATTAAATTAAAAATAAATAATATACAGTATATTATGCATTTTTTTTATTTCAGTTATTAAAAATAAGTTTAAACATATAGGGAGCAAAACAATGTGCTGGATTTATAACTCTAGACAAAGTGGAAGCAATATTGTCATTGTTATAATAATTGAATCTTGATTAAAATCATTGGAAGCTAAAATTTTAATTGAAAGTCAAATATGATTAATCGTTCAACCATAATGATGGCAGTGTTGCCACAGTTACTTTGAAAAAGTAACTAAGTTACTTTACAAGTTACTTGATTTTAAAAGTAACTAAGTTACTTTACAAGTTACTTGATTTTAAAAGTAACTAAGTTACTTTACAAGTTACTTTTATTAGTTACATTCAGCAGTTGCCGACAACACCCCCACCACCTCAACATAAAAATGACAACCGGTTTTGCCAACACTCACATATTGGAAGTGTATTTTTAACAGTAACATCAACAATCTATCTCCTGACATTTAAAGTTGAACTTAAAAACTATTTCCTGAAAAAACAGTCTTTCTTGACTTCACTTAATATAAATACTTGTTTTTATAAAATATATATTGTTTTTTTTGTTTTTCATGACCTTCTAATTTAGTAACTGTAGAACAGGTTAACTGTAATTTTGCGTATATGATGAAATTAATAGTTTCTTGTCAATCTATGTCTATTTTAATGTGAACACAAACTCAAAATAGTGACTGTATTTCCAGCTAGAAAAAGCGCATCTCTCTCCTCCCTCCATTGTTGTTTACGTTTGTGTCGGTCGCTCGTGTTAGTGAACCTCATGCTGAAAACGTGACTTGTCCCGCACACTCCCCGAGATGCAAGAAGAAATAAATATATATTTTTACTAAGGAAAATGACAAAAATAGTAACGCACAGTGACTTGGATAAGTAACTTTAATCTGATTACTGGTTTTGAAATAGTAACGCGTTAGATTACTCGTTACTGAAAAAAGTGGTCAAATTAGAGTAAGGCGTTACTCAGTAACGCTTACCGGCATCACTGAATGATGGCCAATAAACGATGAATGACTAATAGTAAAATACTATACTATTAAGTCTCTGCAAAATGTGATCTAAATAAGCATGGACAATGAAATATCCATATAGACTGATCATTTTTTTTTATCTAATCAAGGGCTTCATAGTTGCACCAGGTGTGCTTGAGCTAGAACACATGAAATATCTGAACTGGTTAGGTTTGTTGAGTGTCACTTTTGACTGCATGTGTAAGGCTACGTTTACACATAGCGGTATTTAGAGAAACAAATATCCCCCCCCCCACCCCTCTGTTTTCAACAATAGTATTGTGCACATAACCCGCAAATACACCGCGAGCGCCATCATAACTATGCCAAACCTATGGGCGGCAGTGTAGGGAGAAGGATAAAGCCATGCAAGCCAATCAGAATCCTCAGAATCGACAAGAGAGAACCTAAAACCCTGTTTCTTCCAGTTGATATGGCAACACATAACCGGCGTTTTCAGAAATCTCCACTTTGGGGGTTTTTAGAAATAATCGTTTTCTGTGATAAAAACGGGGTTTTCGTGTAAATTAGAGGCCAAACTCCAGGGAAATATCTGCGTTTTCCCTTCGTGTAAACGGGGCCTAAATCAATAGAATGGTCCAAAAAGTTTAGAGAATATATCATCGTCCTTCACAAACAAGGAACAGGATACAAAAAGATAGCAAAGGCACTAGTGCTTCGTTCCAGTTCACTTTTATACACACACTTGCGAACTTCCCTAAGCACTTCCCCTCGGGGGAATCCCTGCCGCCATTTTGAAGTGGAGAATTACAACTGTATATATCTTGCATCTTCAGAATTAAGTACTCCAGAGAGCAGAGTAAAAAAGAATATTCAGCAGGAGATCAAACTCAATCTGTGAAAGTTATTTTTCGTTTTTCAAAAGTATGTTTTTTTGCTTTCACTGCTTATTTCTTTCCCAGAGAGGTGATTGCAGTGAAGGAGAGACGGCCTGCAATTCGCTCTGTGCACGAGAAAAATGCTAACTTCCGGCTTGAGGGCGGACGTTGGGTACTTCGTTTCCGGTTGCCGTCTTGTTTACATCAGTGGACCGGCGTTAACTTAGTTTAATCGTTCGCAATGGACCTAAAACATAAAAAACTTACTGTGGCTGAGCTGGTTTAATGGTTAAAGCGTAAAGCCTTGTTTAACTCGACGGGTCCGCATGAGCCCAAAGGTGCGCGCCGCAAAAATGACGTGATTGTAACAGCGCGCGCCTCCGTATCTCTTAGATTAGAACACCATTTATTACTACACACAATAGGCTTTTTTCTCTGATTTTGAAAACTCTTCGTGATTGACTTAAAATGCTTCCAAGATCGACTTGTGGACCGCGATCGACGGGTTGGTGATTCCTGTAACGTTACTGTTTTCCGGTCAATGACAAGAGTACTAATCAGCTGTCTCACGAACGTAACCAGCACATGTATCCACACATAGCAAAGCCATAACACAGCGAGGGAGAAGAACTAAGTTACATGAAACAATCCAACTACATATTTTAAACCACTGACAAGGGAAAAGTCACTACTCACGGTGTCTATAGCCGCTTTCCGCCCGGAGGGACTTTGCAGTGCCTAGAACCTTCCTATAACCATTTTTTTCGCGTGTTCCGACCGGACTAAGTTCCTATAACTCTTTCAGTACCTAGTCTAGAGCGATGACTTTTTTTTTAATTCCCTTTCCCAACGTCGGATACCTTTACTCCCTGTATTACACGTGTACTCCCTGTATGACATACTGAGAGATGTAATATTTAAACCCCTTTCTCTCTCTTGCTCTGGGGAGCTGGAGAAAAATCACTAACCAGTCGGTGAACATCATCGACTCTAATATTATATTATAATATCGACTGTAATCTTCGGTAAATGTCCAAGACATCTGGAGAAATATACATAATCTACGTTGTCCATCAGGCTACCGGAAACTAGACACCCCATATCGGTTTCGCAGCCGGAAGTAGCATATGCTAACGTGCACATAGTCTATTAGACAGTATGCTCAGTCTTCACTTGAACTGTGAGCGGCCTTCCCATCAGGGGCCATCGGCGCAAAAAGAGCGGAGGGGCCGCAGGAAGACCTTCTGAGTGACAGGCAGGTCAGCCAACCTCCGAAACACATTCTTCTTACAGACCTATTAATGAGGCTTTTCGATTCATCACAAGGAAGACAGATGCCTCTCCAGGGGCTGAGGAGGGATGAGACCCTTTATTCATGAGGCCAAGAGAACAGTATTGATTAAATGAAGCAACAGAGCTGCTCACATAATGGTGGTAGAATTATTAAATCATCCAGGGGTTACATAGGTCAGTCAGAGTATTTATATAGTCACAGGGAGAGTTATTCTAGTAAATCAAAACATAAATCATCTTAATGTAGCTTGGCCAAATATCAGCTCAATATTTCCAAGAAACCTTCTGTTTTTTAACTTGAAATGTACACAAAGTAGTTCAAAAGACCACAGAAGTCAGGGATACGGCTCAAATAGGTAGACGTCCCACTGTGAGAAAGCATCACCAGACATAATCAATTCCCGCATCCCTCCCTGCCTCTTTCCCCCTATCTCAGTCTCTCAGAGGCTGACTCACATACTCAATTAAGAAGATTAACATCAAGCAAGAGGCGAAGTGTGTGTTGAGTCTCTCTGACTGGCTGAGAAAAAAAAGGGAGGAAGGAGCCAAGCCAAGCACTCCCGAGGAAATCAATGCAGCAACACACCCCGAGCCACAGACAGTGCAGGGCGATACCTATCAGCCGATGTGACGGCCACACATTACAAGAACAATAACACTAATCTTTCCCAGCAAACTGTTGCAAGTGCAGGCTTTTGGAAAAAAAGACACCCACAACTGGAAAGGAAATAAGCGTGTTTTCCAGAACATAAGGAGAAAATAATATAAAGATCTCATCTAAGATTCATGGCCATACCCAGTGCATTTCCAGGAAGAATTCTTTTGTACTCATTAGAGCGTTGAGCTGCAAAGCTGCTTTTCTGTGACAGACAAATGGTAAATTTCAGTCAAGCATATGACACTCCCAATATCTTTCAAATATTTTTGTCAAGATCAAACTCTACAACAATATTCTACTGTATAGTTAAAGTTGACTTGGAAAACAACACTTCCTCCGTCTGCAATTGGTTGAACAAACAAATAGTCCTATCCCAAACTCTCACCATTGGTTGCGTCAGAGTTGAGATGAGCTGGTCAAGATACTCAAAAGAGAAGAGATGCTCCAATGTTAAATCTGGTCAGCACAGTCAGCAAATCATAATTTTCATGTTATGGCTGTTAACTGCTAAATGGATGATATTAAAATTCTATACTATTTTGTCTAAATAAATAAAAATAAAATCAATGTTTTTGGAATTTAGGCATCACAGCATTATAATGAACAATATGAAAAATGTCCTATTTTGAGATTTGCTAAAAATATATATTTAACATTGTTTTTGATTTGTTAATGTTAAAAGATTAAAGATCAACTTTAAGTGTTAGATGATGGGTCATATAAATTGAGGAAATGAACATGCACAAATTAATATTGGATATTATTCATGCTCATTTTCACATCTAACATCTAACGCTCACTTAAGGTTAATCTTTAAAACCACTAATACTTGTTTAAATGTATCTTTACAAAGCTCAATATGAACACCTATTTTCATACTCATAATTTTGGGATGCCTAAATTTCACTTAGAATTTAAAACGTTATTTTCTGTTATTAACATTATTTTTCGTGTCTTTTATTTTATAGTTCATCATTTTTTATTTATTTAAGCAAAGTAATATAAAAAGTATACATTTTAAAACAGGCTATAGTGAGAAAATAATGTTATAGTTCATCAGTATTGGCCAAAATGTTAACTAGTGCATACAAAATACCGTAAAATCAACCTCTTGTACAAATGCGGTCCTTCATGGTGTAACTGCGTCTGTTTACACAGCAACTAGAGAGATTACCACTCCTGTCCACTCTGTCCTGTAAAAAAAAACTGTAATTAAGAGTAAATGGTTTGGTTCTGAGGCAGTGAGTGACAGAGAAGGCGGAACAACAGTCAAGTAAACTGTGATTTGTTCTTTGCTCTTATAGTGAATACAGCTTACATCACTTATCTCTTGTTATGTTACTGTCAATTTAATAAAGCATCCATAAACAACACGGAGAAGAAGACATATACACGTCGATGTCCTCTGTTTAACATGAGATCCGTTGTGGAGGGTGCTAAATCTTCATGCAGCAGAAATGGAAACTGACAGATTTTCTGTGATAAATGCCCATTTTAACAATCTCAGCACATATTGTGTATAGAACGAGGGAAATCATGTGGTGTGATGGATTATGGGTTGCAACACTCTTCATTTCCCAATCATCCCTATAGCTATCCATTAGTATCACATCTTATGTTTTCCATTTAAACGTTTAAGTGTTACTGAGAGTATATAGAAGTGTGCATGCATGCGTGTGTGTGCGCCGTGGCCTCATGGCCCAGTCTGTCTTTGGGTGATAAGAATCGCTCCATGATCCAAAGCTTAATTGCTCATGACGAGCAAGGGTGGAGATGATTATGGCTCTTTCACATGCCAGCTGCCACGTGGTGAGGCCGCAGAGCTTGTTTTTTCACTCTCTAATCGTAGGAAACAACTGCAGCCTATTGATTTGCAATTAGCCTCTGCTCTCAGCTCACACACGCTTCCCTGATACTCAAGGATGAGAGGGGCGAAGAGCACAGATGAAATGAAAACAACTTTATTTAGCATGTTCACTCCTGCTGTTAGAATTGTTTGCTGGATGCATTGTGACTGATTGCAGCACATACTCCGCATATAGACACACTGTAACTGATTTCTGTAATTTGAACAGTATTTTACTGTAATATGTACTGTAAGATACTGTAAAATGTTTATACAGTATGTTACTGTAAACCGCAAAGGATTATGGGAAAATATATGGGCACTACTGTAATTCTTCTCTACTGTAAATCAATTTACAGTAGTGAACTAGCCCGCGTAAAACTGACCAATGGCAAGAGAGATTTTTTTGAATTTTTTTGACTGTATTGGTTGAAGTGGCCGTTAATGTGGACAAAAGATGTAGCCTACCGGTAACTCCAAAAAGGTTAGTATATTATTTCTATTTTATGTAAAACAAACATTTGCAAATGTTTTCATTTATGTTAACAGCAAACTAACATGATTTGTCTTTTTGTTTTCGTCGGAATGGTTTTGGTGCCTTTTTTTTCCCTGACAGTCGGCCGGATCTCCGTCACGGTGATAATATTAACTGGTAAGTAAGCTAATAAGTTCACCTATATTATCCGAAATATTCTTTAGTTAAAACGATAACAATAACGTTTGTACATATCTCTGCCTCTTTAACGTAAGCTCGCTAGGCGGAGTCGTCGGTTCGGCTAACGTTAACCGCAACGAACTAACGTGTCGTGGTGAAATACTGAGGTAAAGTGAGATAGACGAAACCCTTGTTTAAGTGAGGTTTTTAAACAAGATTTTCACGTATATGCTTTGATTTATTTTCAGGTTTGTGATCTGTATAATGTCTGCAGTCTGCAACGATGGAGGTGTGTGTTGGAGCCTTTTCATTGCCGTCATAACATCAACTGGTAGGTTAACTTCACTTAAATAAGCCGAAGTAAACTTAAACAGAGAATAATAATAACATATGTATGTTCCGTGAACTTCCGGCCCCTATTTATCACAACGTAGCTAGTTAGGGAGATGTAACAACGTTAACAGTGAGCTAAAGTGAAAAAATAAGTTAAAAGGAATAGTGCACCTCAAAAATAAATTCTGTCATAATTGACTTGCCCACAAGTTGTTCTAAACCTGCATGAAGTTCTTTCTTCTGAACATAAAAGAAGATATTTTGAAGAATGTTGGTAATGGAACAGTTTGCTGGTCCCCATTGACTTCTATAATAAATAAATAAAAATACTATGGATGTCAATGGGGACCAGAAACTTGTTTGGTTACTCATGTTTTTCTTAGGTACACAGCACAAGAAATAAATTAATACAGGTTATGAACAAGTTGAGGCTGAGTAAATGGTAAATGGATATCATTTTAATTTTTTAAGTAAACTAACCGTTTAAGCGACACCATTGTTAATTACATCTTTTGTTTTATTTTCAAGTTTGTGGCCTGAATCATGTCTGCAATGTCGGAGGTGGTTTTGGAGTCTTTTCTTGTGATTGCCGTCCTAATGGTGATGACATCTACAGGTGGGTAAGATGACATCAACTAAATTAGCAGAATTATGCGTTAGTTTAGCAGGCAAACATAATATAATGTAACTCCCGATGAAACCAACGGAAGGGGAGAAAACGGGTTTACCAGGCAGCAGAGTTAAAGTGCTTTTAAATAATCATTCATCAGTTTCTGTTCTTTATTTTGAATTTGCAGAAGCCATTCCCTCCGGACTGTACATCACTGCTGACGCTCTCCACTAATATACAGAACAGGCTGACGTTTGAGGAGGAGGAGGAGGAGGAGGAGGAGGAGGAGGAAAGGGTTAGCAATATACCATTATCAATATAGCAAAATTTTGCTAACTAATATTTTAAATGTTTAATTTATTAAAAAAACTATAAACACCATACAACATCATATATTACATCATCTTTTCCCCTCATGTCGTTGTTGTTAGTAATACGTTTTGTCATTGTATTTTATTTCTGTGAACTATAATAACACTAAAAGGCTGCTGTGACTTTGTCTGTTTCAGGAGAGTCTGTTCTCTAAGCAAAAACATGGATGCTGACTATGAAGAATCATCATCCAGCTACTACAGCTAACAGACTCTTCTTCAGCATTATCTGTCCATTTTGTCGAATGCAGAATTAGGTAACCCAAAATATATATATTTTTTACATTACATTTACATTCATGCATTTGGCAGACACTTTTATCCAAAGGAATTACATTGTATTTAAGTTTAAAGGAACACCCTACCGTTTTTTGAAATAGGGTTTTTTCACTGTCTCCTCTATATTTAGATAAGTGGGCAAATGTATTTTTGTCTCAGTGCATGCATTGTCTTAAGGTGCGTTCACACCAAACGCGAATAGAACGTCTGGTGCGAGTGATTTAAATGTTAAGTCAATTTAAAGACGCAATTATGCACCTCTAGAGGTCAATCAACATCAGCCATCTTGCAAACAGACAACCGTCTAGCACTTGCCCCTCCCACAAGAAGCGGATTTCTCCTCTGACGCGCGTCAATTTCGCTTCAAACACTTGCTTTTTACGCGTGTCAACTTAGCTTTGGACACGCGATTGGATTCTAAATGTTCAAGCGTCCAACTAGACGTGGTAGACGAGAATTTTACGCTCTATTCGCGTTTGGCAGCGCCGCCGGTTAGCATGTCTGGATAGCATGTCCGCTCCCGACTTTTGGGGAGCTTTTTCACCGTATCCCCCAGAGTGAGATACATACATAACTTTTTTCATCTCCGTGCGTGCCGTAACTCTCTGACGCACCCACCACTAGCCTACAGTAGCTTAGACCAAAGACTGGATGTAAATAGCTCCAGCTAGCATACTAATCCCAATAAGTGACAAAATAACACCCACATTTTCCTATTTACATGTTGTGATTTGTATAGTCACAGCGTGTACAAATAATAAGGTCATATGAGACACTGCCATCTTTTAACCATATAAATACTGGGAACTATATTCTCAGAAGGCGAAGCACTGCTACTTCTGTGGAGTGATTACCGCAGCTCTGAGCAAACTCTCTGCTCCTCACTACAGGGCTTCTCAAGTGCTGCGAGCAAATCACTCCACAGAAGTAGCAGTGCTTCGCCCTCTGAGAATATAGTTCCCAGTATTTATATGGTTAAAATATGGCTGTGTCTCATGTGACCTTATTATTTGTACACTCTGTGACTATACAAATCACAACATGTAAATAGGAAAAGGCTGGCGTTATTTTGTCACTTATTGGGAGCAGTATGCTAGCTGGAGCCGTTTACATCCAGTATTTGTGCTAAGCTAGGCTAGCGGTGGGTGCGTCAGACAGTTACGGCACGCACAGAGATGAAAAAGGTATGTATAGACTTATCTAACTCTGGGGGATACGGTGAATAAGCTAAAGTCCCAAAAAGGCGTGTTCCTTTAAGACTAGGCGATTTCCTAGACAGATATTGACTTGGGACTATATTGCGGTGAATCACAGGCGAACCACTGCTACTTGGGCGCAGAGATATGACGCAACACCTGAAATCCCCAACTTCCGTCAACATATTGGTGTGAATATTAGTTAACTATTTTTCCTACAGTAGACATAGTGAATGGCGATGAATATGGCGGATTTTGTGAGAGAGACAGAAGATGAGTTCTCAAAAAAGTCGAAGACTATAGGATGGATCAATGCAGAGAAGTCCTCGGTAGCTGAGACACAACTGCGGGCACCTCATCTTGATCTGACACGTTGAGCCTGGTCATCGATGGCAGTACCTTGTCCCACTCGCCACAGCACAGATACTCTATTTCAGTCGGCATAGGCTGGCATATTCCTACACTCACACCACCAGTTAGTGTCGGCTCTCATCCTCACGCCCTCAGGCTGTTGAACAATCGCAACCTCCTCCTTTTGTCTGTCTTATTTCCAAAGCACGCAGCCCCTCTTCTGAAAACTCTGGTTCGTAGAGTTATGGTTCTGGATCTTGGCTGTCTGAGAAGTCACCCTCTTCGTCTCTCACAAAATCAGCCATGTTTATCGCCATTCACTATGTCTACTGTAGGAAAAATAGCCAGCTAATATTCATGCCGGTATGTTGACGGAAGTTGGGGGATTTCAGGTGTTGCGTGATATCTCTGTGACCAAGTAGCAGTGCTTCGCCTGTGCTCCGTCCCAAGTCAACATCTGCCTAGGAAATCGCCTAGTCTTAATCTGCATTGCTATTTGCACTCGTTGTGAATAGACCCTTTTACTGTTTGTACACATTGATGACGTGGCAACGTATGCGTGCGCAAATTGGCAACAGAAGTATGGCGAGAATCAGCCCATATAAAGTGGGCGCTGCAGACGCGAGCATTTTTTTATTATGTCCTCGCTCCAATCAACACGTTTAATCGCCTGCAGCCACAGGCGCCGCCGGTTCTTCTGAAACGGCCGTGATCCTGTCGGAATCCTATAAAACTTAAGTCCCATGGTGGAATATCGATTAGTGCAACCGTAAACGCAACAACCAGACATTTTGATGCTGGGAAACCGTTTTGATAAACTTTAGGAGTTGCTAACACGTTAGAGCCAGTGGGAAACAACACCACTTCCGTTGCCAAAATGCGCGCGCAACTATTTGATCACGTGGGCTGTAAAAGGGTCAATACGCAGGCCACAAAAAGTAATTGAGTTTTTTAATCACTTTTACTCCCAACATGCTATCCGGCAACAAAGGGTTCCATTTATTATGCAAAGCTAAGCTAGCGGCGGCACTGCCAGACTAAGACAATGCATGCACTGAGACAAAAATGCATTTGCTAAATATAGGGGAGACGGTGAAAACCACCTTTTTCAAAAAACGGTGGCATGTTACTATTATTAAAGGAGAACTCCGGTCAATTTTAACATTGAGCTCATTTTTTGTACATTTGGAATGCTGTCAGTACAGAGAACAACGACAAAAATCGGTGTTGTTGCCTACACCGTGTTATCCTCTTTTTAAAATTCGCACCCCGTTGACTTAAACGGGGCAAGTTCTAAACCTGCTTTTAGCCTCTTAACATCCTTGATGTGTCATTACAAGTTACCAATGATCGCGCGCGCTGCGCGAACTCGACTACTGTCGACTTCGACCGAAAACAGGAAGAAAACACAGGTATGTGAGCTGGCTGAATAAACATCATTTTTATTCATATCTTTCACATCTACTGCAGTCAGATTGACCGTGGTCACTCTTAATAACACCACTCACATGGCTGTGCACTTGTAATGACACATCAAGGATGTTAAGAGGCTAAAAGCAGGTTTAGAACTTGCCCCGTTTAAGTCAACAGGGTGCGAATTTTAAAAAAAGGATAACACGGTGTAGAAAACACTGATTTTTGTCGTTGTTCTCTGTACTGACAGCACTCCAAATGTACAAAAAATGAGCTCAATGTTAAAATTGACCAGAGTTCTCCTTTAAGTTATCCATTCCCTGGAAATCAAACTCATTGTTTCAGCATTCTTGCATCTTTCTCTACTGTTGAAGCTACACAGGAATGTATTGTGAAAGAATGAAGCTTAAATGATTCGAATGTAATAGATTATGAGGTAATTATGTACCATCTCTGTAGGTGCATTCAGAATCAGATGTTTTGCTTTTATCAACATAAAAGTACATGCATCATTAAGTTTGAGAGTTAGGGCAAATTCTGACAACACCGATCTCAAAATTAATGTATTTTTTTCCCCTTTGTGCTTGTAGGTTCATTCTGAGAATCAACTCTGATGGCACCAAACACTAAAGGCACAGAGCAGATGGAAATCTGGAAAGATCCACACACAAAAAAGCATCAGCCTGAACCTCCTCAGTGTTTCTCATCAGAGAGCTTGTCAACTTTGACTGGCAAAATTACTGAAATGTAACAACACAAACTGACTTTTATGGTATTTTATTATTTTAAGGCCTGTTTTGGTTTTCAGTGCGTGTACGCACGTTTTTGCCATGCTACAGATACAAATGGTCCCCAGGAGATTAGTTCTATGGACTTTGGTGATTTTTGCCTTTTTTTTCAGCTATTGAGGTCAAGATTTGTAATTTGTACTTCTAAAAACAAAATGTTCAACAATTAAAAATAATATTTTAAGGACAAATGTTCATGAGTTGTTGTCATTTTTGGGGGTGGGGTAAACATGTAAAAAAACAAAAAAACCTCAATACTAATACTGTAAATGACAATACGGTAACAGACAAAATACAGTAAATGGTACAGTATACTGTAATTGAAAATACAGTAAAGGTACAGTATACTGTAATTGAAAATACAGTAAAGGTACAGTATACTGTAATTGAAAATACAGTAAAGGTACAGTATACTGTAATTGAAAATACAGTAAAGGTACAGTATACTGTAATTGAAAATACAGTAATAATACTGTAAAACATTTTACAGTAAATTACTGGCATCCAGCTGCCAGTAAGTTACTGTAAAATTTACAGCAATCTCTTAACAGTGCAGTGTCTATCTATCTACCTATTTTTTACTCCGATACATGAGAGTCACAAATCACAATAGGGAAGAAAATACTTAAATTTAATTCCACCTTTAAGAATTGCCCATTGAGAATGTGTTAAATGCTAATCAGATGGTTCATGATAATCAAATGGTAAATGTTGGGTACATCAGACATCCATCCTCCTTATTATCAATGTCAGACACATCAGTGCAGCTGCATCTCTAATCGCTGACATCAGACACAATGAAATATCAGCATTGGCACAATGACACACCATCTCAGGCATTTTACATATTTTATTGCTGGCCGGTCCCTCTCTGCCTCCATTTCATAGGTTCATCACATGCTACACAATGAAAAGCTCATTGTATTTTGTATGCAATTTTATGAAAATTAAAAAGTAAAACATCCCATTAATTTTGCCTGTGTGATCGCACTGTGCTATAAAAACCAAATTAAATGTTACATAAAAATGTTTATTTAGCTTTAACAGATTGCACCGTTTTCTCTGGGAAAACGACTCTTCCTCTGCAGAATCTATTTAATTATGAAAGTGAACCAGTACGTTACCAAGGGAATATAGTTACTGGCCAAACAATCAAATAAAGCAATAACATCAGCAAAGCCCTGCCAATGGGCTTTCAGGATGTCGGATATCTCATAATCTGATTGCTGTGGGAGCAATCTAAGATATTTGATGTTGCTGCAAGATCTGACTAGCTTCACAACACTGACACATCTCGTGTTGTTTTGTGGATTGTGTGGTATATTGAAAAGCAATTATTTCAGCACAGCACTTTAATGCGAACTAAGCAGTAATTTGTTACACTTATAGATTTACAGCTAAAGAGACAAAAACAGCAAAGATTGCAGGATGCATTTCACATACTTTGAGAGGGGTCGTGCATCAGCTGACCAGTATGCTTTTTCTGAACATTATACACCTCCTTGGGAAACAAACAAAAAATACTTACACCTTTAAATAAATCTGTGTATGAACCAGTGTTAAATTGGTATTTATATGCTTTTATAGTATTTATTAATTTTTATTTAAATTTTCATAAGATTTGAATAGTTTTAGTTAACAATAACAACACTGTTATGAATCTTGTAAGATGTGATAGCACTAAGTAGTCTGTCAGAAAAGAGCACTTGGCTTTTTGTTGTTGTGTTTATCTTCCTCTGTGAAAGAGAGATGTGTTTCCTGCCTGATTGCTTTGTCACAAACAGGCCATCTCCGCCTCACATCCTCGTGATCAATCAATGAATATTTCATATGCCATGTGAAGTAACACATTAATTATTGACAGGGTCTCTTGCGTAATGTCTAACCCAAAATGCAGCATTTTTCACCCGCTTCTTATACTGAAAATTGTTCTTTTAACACCAGCATAGAGTCAGTGTCAACATGAAAGAATCCTATAATTTACAGCAGGCTGCACTGTTCTACTAGTGATTTCATATTATTGAATTTATATCAAATTAGCCTATATGATATCATATGGCTTGAAACTTCCAATTTAACCTTACTTTTTGATACAGGCTGTATCTGTATGATCTGTATGATCTGTCACTAAGATACATTTTTCATTGCTAGTGCATCACACAAGTGTATCTTAGTGAGAGACTAAGTTCATGGGTTTAATAATAGACTGAGTGTTCTCATAAGTATGTGAGAAGATGTAAAATGCTGATCCTCTGATTAGGGATGCACCGATACCATGTTTTTCAGAATCGATCCGATCCGATACCCAAAATTCTGAGTATCGACCGATACCCGATACCGATCCGATACCAGCACAGTTTTTTAGTAGAATTTCTATAACTCTGTGTGTTGAACTGATATTCACTCTTTTGTGTGTTAAACACAATCTACTTAATACAGACAACTTCATTATAAAGAAAAAAAATATGATCATAATCTATGACAAAAAATGCTATTATAAACTAGATAATTCAGCAATAAAATGTAGTCTAGAAAAATCATGAGTGCACAATTATTGTATAAAATCTGAACATTTAGTGAAAAAAACATTTAGTGGGGAGCAAATAAGAGACAATTAGTGTAACAATAAATCTGGTAAACTGTTACACATTGCTCTTTGTATTGTTGTCAAATACATTAATGAAAAACAAGATAACAAAAATCAAAAAGATATTTTAGATATAGCCATACTATAAAATTGAGAAATGTTTTAAATGTATAGCACAGCTGTTTAATGAGGCAGCAACATATAATAGATAGGACAGAACAAGAAAAGCTATTCATATAATAATCTTCTTTTATTGCGTCACTGCACTATGATATGAACGCACAAAGCGCTTATGCGCATCTCGAGCGCAGAATGATGAGCTTATGCGCATCTCGAGCGCAGAATGATGAGCTTATGCGCATCTCGAGCGCAGAATGATGCGCTTGAAGCCACATGGAGTCACAGCGCCAGCGCGTCGAGTCCGCATTGAAAGGTTCAAAGCACAAAGGAAATACATATCGATGCGTAGTGTATTATACAGTATCTACTTATGCAATAGTTTATTCAGCGGTTTCTTTTAACAGTTTTAAATTTCAGTTACTGTCCGCGTTAAGAACAATGACAGTGCTCTGACTCTCTAGTGTTGTGATCTAACAGACACCCGGTAGAAAGTAACATGATTAAGTTACAGCAATAAAGTCCAGCAATATAAAGTTGTTTGATGCGAAACCATAGAGCTTTATCTACAGATCAAGTATAATAACAGCTAACATTGAATCATCTTGGAGAGAGTTTTATTATTGTTGACTGTCGTACCCGAACGCGACGTGCTGTTTGCATGCTGAATGGAGAATGACTGACAGCCGCAGCGGAGGGAAAAGTTTACGTGATCTTGAATTTAATGACTTCATTATTAATTTCTATCTCACATTATACTATATAATGGCTTCAGAACACTTATAATAAGAGTGCACGGAAACTTTATGGTGCTTTAGAACGTTTTGTGCCGTTTGTGGGGGTTAACAATATCACAGAATAGTAAACGCACAATATCGGATTTGGATCGGCCTCATCTGATCGATACCCGATCCGACAAAAATGGCAGTATCGGAGCCGATATCCGATACAAATATCGGATCGGTGCATCCCTACCTCTGATACTGTCAGACCACCCCAGGGCCATGTGATTTTTCGGCTCTGGTGCACTTTCGCCGCCAATGCCCATCTTGCCTCTGGGTATTTTACTTCAGCCATCAGTCAACCTATTCTGAACCATCTGAACACACTTCTTCACCCAGCACCAATGACACATATAGGCCTAATCAAAAAGATGCACACCTAAACCTCCAAACATATGTGTGCTGAAGAACAAAATGTCAGGTTAGTATTATATAGTCTCACTGAAAACAAAAGTGCCCCTAGGTTCCTAACTTTTTTTTGGAGGTCTCATAAAGGTTTACAAAGGTAAAAAAAAAAAAAACTTTAATTTTCTCATAATATACATTGATTGCACATCACCACATTTCTCAAAGACTCGAAAACGACTCATCCGAAGATTCAATCACGCTACAACCCCGCCTTTCCGTGAGTCTGCTCTCCTCTGATTGGTCAGATGACCCATTCTGTTGTGATTGCTCTACTGCTTACAGAGCGTGTCGGAAACAAAATGTCCATTACTGAATTTCAGCTCCGGGGGTTTCCAAAATCCTCAGCGATTGTACGCACTGTACAGACAGTACCAATGGTGTCGATTATTAATTTGAGCGTGTGGAAGATATTATCTTTAAGAAGTGTGACTATCATATGACAGTAAAAGAGCACACACAAACCTATTCTAATATGGAAAGTGAAGTGATCTTATTCAGTGATTGAAGATACCTTTATTGGCCTAGAGAGATAACATTCTGGGAGTCAAGACTATAAGAGAGGAAGGATGCCCTCCCTTCACTGTCACACTCTATAGCCACTCTGTGTGACTGTATAACTGCTTACCTTTTCTAGCAAGAAAATAAACCTCAAAGACAATTGGAAATGTTTGTCTCTTATTCAGTGAAAGAATTTTGTTTGCCACCACAAGTGCAAGTCTGGTGATGAAACATTGGAAGAACTAGTTATTCAACTTGGACCTTCATCGCAAGGACGAATTGTGCAGGACATTTCTCAGTGATAAGTTTTTACTCAGTTTGACGTACATTATGAGATGCCTCTATCAGCATTAACAAGTGTATGTCAATCAACAAGTCGATGAGTATATTTCTATACCCAGATAGATGCGCTTTTGTTGCAAATAAATAGCCGTAATGGCAAAGAGCACTCCTGTTTCATGTTCATCTTTAATATTAGCATTTTATGTACTGATTCAATTTATATTTAGTCTTTTACCTCCAAAAAGTTCTTTTTAGTGGCAAGAAAACTGATTTGTTGTCTACAATATGGAATAACATCCGTGAAAGCCATTTCCAAACATTACTAAGCAACCAGAACTGGGAACGCCTAGCGACCAAACCGCCAGCCACGGGCAACATGTAGCAACAAAGTCGCTGGTAGTGTGAACACAGCTTAACGCATTTTTATGCTAAACAAAGTCAGTTACTATGACATCTTCTAAGACTGTGAAGGCCGTTCGCACCATTGCAAGGACGATAACTACAAAGATACAGATTTAGTTGTAAAAATCATTAAAAAATGTAAAAGATAATGACAGAGGAACGCTATCGCTGAAATCACTTTTAGAAAAAAAAATGTTCCGATGATGAATGATAAAAGCATTGACAGCCATCCTGCTTTAAAGAGCTTGAGAATTCAAAGAGGCAGACCACAAAACTGCAGCGCATGCTTATAATAAACTGTCATGGTTTGGATAAGTGGAAGTGAGGACTCAAGTGCAGGAAACAAGGGCTTTTTATTCAAAATCAAACAAAATACAAACAAAAACTACCCAGAGGGAGAAAACAACACTGGCTTGGCTACACACAAGAGGAACATAACAGGGTAGAGTTACGATGATGAACCAGCACTGGACTGCAAACACAAGGAGAATAAATAGGGAGCGCAAACAAAGCAGGTAACAAGGGTGGACAGGTGGAGCAAATGAATCAATAATCAAGCAGGGTAGACAATCGACAGGAGAGCACATGGCACAAGGAAACATACATGACAAGCCATGTGCTCACACAAAACATGACAAAAACACAAGCACATGGCCAGTAAAAACAAATTAAGCCATGCGCATAAGCTAACACAAAACGAGACATGAACATACAGCCATTGAGAACACTCATAAGCCACGTGTTCACACAGAACATGACATGAAAGCACGCGGCCAATGTAAACACGAACCGCATGCTACACAAAACACAACAACACAAGCGGACAGAAGAGCGTAACGTCCGAGCGAAATCGCACGCTCACGCAACAAGAAAGAGCGCACATAGATGAGTAAAAGCTCATCCGGTGCGCTTACAACAGAATACAAACACGCGGAGCATGAATGTCCGAATCCCGACACAGAACCGAAGTCAAACTAGAGTGACGTGCCGGGATCCAAACACCACGCCCTGCACATGAAACAAGGCATACAGACAAGAGAGAGCATGGCTCGAGAACGCCCACACAAAGACGTGACAAAACAGGAGTGTCAGAGTTCTGTCACAAAACCAAGAAATAAACTAGACAGAAGTGACAGAACCCTGAAAATAAACAGAGTTGTACATTGGTGGATGCTAATATAGTCCGCATTATAGTTATCTTTATAGTTATTGTTCTTAGAGTGAAAAAGCCTTAGTCCTCACACAAAACCGGTAGATCCGGTTTCAGTCAGAATAAAGTGTGTACTTGACAAAATTATTGCCTTAGTTCAACTGAAATAGAACTTTTACTGCTGTTAACTCACTTACTGAAATGGTATACTGGTGTTAAAGGACACAAGTCAAGAGCAAAATTCCAGCAACTATTATCAACAGTGTAGCAGTTTATGAAGCACAGCTCACACAGAAGTCACCTACAAAACCAACAAGCTGCTTTCTGTTGGTCACATGACCAAATCCAACTTGTTTAGAAATCTGCACTGGGAAATGTTTAACTTAACTTAAATGTATACACCAACCGTGCAAACTGCCGTGATACATGAAAGCTTTAAAAACAACAGAAAGATTGAACAAACAACAACAACAAAAATCAATGGCAGTTCTCTCATCATGGTACAGTACATTTTAAACTATTGAGTGATCAATTGACATGTAGGCATTTCAAATATCACTCACCACTCAGCTGAATTCACTTTTAGTGTCTCAGCAGCCCAAAGGGCTTCTCACCTTCTGGAGCTGCAGTGTTTTACCACCTTCTAGAGGCCCAGCAACTCCATCAGATGTGAGCTGTGATGACGAGCACATCATGGGTAACAGGAAGTGATGTTTGGCTTATGGGACAGCTAAGGAAAAGGATAATGCTAAAAAGATAGCTCCATCCTTGAAACACACACACACCACACACACACACACACACCACACACACACACACACACACACACACACACACACACACACACACACACACACACACAAAAGGTTGTTTAGATATCTTCAGTGTCATTTAGAGATTAAATGAATGTTACATAACATTTTAGCTATGGAGATTTATGGAGAGCGTCTGCCTTCATGCATCTGAGTCATCTGTTTAAACAAGCCTTAATTTATTTTATGCAAAATGAAGAGTAGTTTGACCCATGAAAACAGACAAAGCAATTAAGGTAGTTTAAATCAGTCTAGTTTCTCCATGAATCATACCAGATAACCCAATTAATTAGGTACTGTAAAATATTATACAATTTATGATAGAAAACCTGGAGAATACCTGCAGACATATAGGCTAAATCAGTGGCGTGATAGTTTTCTGAAATGAAAATGCCTGCTGTATGTTTTTTTTTAGACATTTACATTCATGTTTCTATAATGTGTAATCATATTCCATATGAATATGATGTAAGCTTAATTGTATATGATGTTTACATAGTTTCTATGTTAAATGCATATGAAACAGCATTTAGGTTACACTTTCAACAAGAATATTACAATATCCTGTACATGTTTAACATACTATTTATTTAAATTGAGCAACATAAAAGTCTTAATATGTAATGCTTTTTAAAAAAGTTTACAATACTTTAACAGTAATAACAATCATTTACACACGTTGTAAAGTTGTTGACAGTTTGGATACTCACCTTGTTGAATGCTTGATCCACCAATCGAACCACAATTCAACCAGTTCGCACGGTCACACCTGAAAAGGCAATGCCAACAAAATTGACCTGCAAGCTATATGAAGCGCAGGCACACAAAGTGAAGTTTCCCGCCGCCAGCACGTATCTCCATTCTCCATAAGTATCTCGGCCAGATTACGTTCGTTACTAGGCAACAGATGCGCGAAAGTCCGCGAAACACACGGAACGGAAGTTGATGGAACATTCCCGGCCACCGCGACATCGCGCGAACACACGTCGTGATGGAGAAGGTAAGTTGGAAGAAAGCTCGACTAACATTTTTAGGCTAGAACATTTAATATATAGCACATCGTATTGTATACATTATTGATGCAGTCAAAAACTCTACAACTACTTTGCAACCAGGCCAGAAGCTCCATTAAGGCTCCTCCCCTAACCGCATGTGATCTCACGCCAAGCTTTTGATAAAACTTAAGAACCCTAGACCAGTCGTGGTTCCCAACTTTTTTTGTCTGAGACCCCCTTTTTCCCAAGAAAATATTTTAGGGCCCCCCTTCACATTTAATGATATTGTCGCTCTTGTAAGTTTGCAGCAAGGATGACTAAATGTTTTGTTTTTAAACAAACAGTATGTTTATTACTATTACCAGATATGTTTATGCACATAATAGCGTATAATATTGAAAATACTATAACAAAAACCTCAGTAGGCTGTTTGTAATTAAAACCGTAAGCCTGGGAGTAGCCTAATTGGCCCTATTTGAAATGCAATAACAAAAATATCAGTATTCAAACTGGTGTGTAAGAAAAAAAGAATTAGGCCTAATATAGGCTATTACAAAATGACTGGTGTCTGGGACCTCAATGCTTGCATGTTATTTGTGAGGCTTTATCAATCTGTAAGGATTGCGTCAATATGTCTATGACGAGTCACTGGGCTAAACCGCAGCGGTACGACCGAACCAGTGTAAAATAGTCCCAATATAAACACTTATTATAGGTGTACCATAGGGACTCAGGATAAGACAAAAACACGGTTTGGAAAATGGATTCATGATGTACTCGCTCATTATATCAATTTTGTAAATTTTGAACACAAAAAAAGTTACGGACTGCTGCTTTAATGTTCAACCCTTTTCAAAATATGACGCAACCCCCCAAAGAGCTTTCTGAGGCCCCTTGTGGGCCAAGATCCCTCTGTTGGGAACTGATGCCCTAGGCCTTCGAATTGGGATATTCGGGATATTCGACCTTCGAATGCAGCCTTGGAAGGATGCGGACGCAGCTACAGACGTTTACTGAGACAATCTGTCACTCACATATGATCACAGCAATAGAAAACCAACAATCCAATCAATGTCCCATAGACAAAATCAAGCCCCGCCCTACTTTTTTTTTTCTTGTTTGAGAAAGCCGTTTCACTTGACTCGGATATGTCACAGTAGGGAATAAAAGACTATCACAACATTCATGCCAACTTTATTATGCTTCTCCCTTTTTTCTTTTTTTAAAATCTAGATTATTGGAAGACACACTGTAAACTGATAAAATAAATCCTTCAGATGCAGATTCCAGAGACTTAGAAAGGGAAAGATCCTAGGGTTTATCTGTTTTGACCTGTTTCTTTATCCTGAGCCGCCCTGTTTCCTGTCATCCGTATTCATGAATGTGTTTTTGTCCTTCTGTTTGGACATATTGTTTGATTCCCACTTCTAACTGCTTAATTGTTCATGTGCCTTCAATTACAACTCAGTTTTTGTATTGTAATGCACAAGGATGAGCTTAATCAAAATTGGTAGCCTGTTGCTGCTTAAGCTGATTTTGCCAGGGGTCTCATCAGGATACAGAAAGCAGGAGTTTATCACAGTAGGGTGCACATGAAGACTCATTGTGCATGAATATGAGGCAGATGTTTATCAGTATTCTCCAAAACGGCAGAAGAGAACATCAGTTGATAGTAACTGTGATGTCATAATGCAGTGAGCAATGTGTGTAGTTACTCAGTCGCACAATGATCTCACAGTATGACAAATTAAAAATTAATTTATATATTAAAAGTCACACACATATGACCAGTGTCGGCCAATAGTGAGGCTATGTGTGAGTCACACAGTGTGACGTACTACAACACAGAAGCAGTACGCAATTATACTACGTGAACTATCTCGAGGCCAAGAGAGAAGGAAATGAATACTTAAAGTAAAGTATAAAGTAGTTATTTTTGTTTGTTTTTTGCACACAAAAAGTATTCTCGTCACCTGATAAACTTAAGATTGAGCCACTGTAGTCACTTGGACTATTTTAACGATTTCTTTAATAACGTTTCTGGGTCGGCAAGTTTCAATCCCTTAGAAGCCTTTGGAGGAGTGATCCAGCTCTCAGTGTGTTCCGAAGATGAACGAAGGTCTTACGGGGTTGGAACAACATGAGGGTGAGTAATTACTGACAGAATTTTCATTTTGGGGTGAATATCTTTAATCAAATACAGTAACATTATACTTGAAATATATTAAATTTTATTTGAATACATTTAAAAGTGTAATTTTTTTCCTAGGATGGCAAAGCTGAATTTTCAGTCTTCAGTCAGTGTCACATGATCCTTCAGAATTCAGTCTAATATGCTGATTTGCTGCTCAAGAAACATGATTATTATTATTAATTATGATTATTATTATCAATGTTGAAAACAGTTTTTGCTGCTTAACATTTTTGTGGAAAAAAATGATACCATTCAAACATTTATGGTAGATAAAAAAGAGAGAAATCAATACTTGTATTACTCAAGGTTGCATTAAATTGATCATAAGTGACAGTGAAGACATTTTTAATGTTACAAAAGATTTCTATTTAAAAAATGCTTTAATAAATGTATTAAATGCTGTTCATAGAACTTTTTTAAAAATATATATGAACTTAAAGACAGATTTTGAATATACAGAGAGAAACATTAATTTTATTGGCATTAATTATTTTTAACTGACACTTGATGTTTAGATGGTTTTTACTTGAAAAAATCAAAAATATTAAGAAAGTGAATTTTGCAATGTATGCAGAGACAAGTCTGTAAAACTAAACTGAGACTGAGAACTGCAGTGCAAAAAATCACATGCTTTATATCAAGATCAAAATTTTATTTAGTCCACTTGGAATTAGATTTTTTGTTTTACTTTATTTATTAATTTGGTTTCACATCTTGTGAAATGAGACGCCACTTTTCATACCGTCTACACATTGTCTGTCTCGCAGTGGGAAAGATCCGTCTCACACTCTGTCATCTGTCCTATGCGGTATCCTGGCATACTCTTCTCACTTCATCCTCAGAGCCGGAGGGGGGAACAGCGGACGTCTCAGCTCAGGCGTATCATGGTTAATGCCACATGTGGTGCTGCAGCAGCCTTTGCAGATTTTGACAAAGAAGAGGGAGAGAGAGAAAGAGACTAAGAGAGGATGAGTGCAGGTTTAGCGGAGTCTGGAGAGCTCTGGCATCCCCAGCATGGGCAAGTCTCCCTGTACTTGACAGCTTGCCCGCACCGCTTCAACATAACCTTAGCAGCTTTACTGAGATTTGCTCTCCATGGGTTTCAGTTCATTCGTACGCTCAAGAATCCAACACACCTCTTATTCTGCTGCAATGTCAAGGGGTTAGGACAGAGAATAGTCTCTTGTTGAGAGACTCAGACTTGTAATGGGGTTTGCCACACATTTTAAAAATTTTCTGTAGCTAGATTCCTCCATCATATAGACTTCAGAGTATTCCTTATCCAGTCTGCAAGTGCAACCCAGGCTTAATGTGTGGACTTTCTAGATCAAGACTGACAAATTAAAAGATGACTGACAATCACTTCTGAGTCTGACTGGTCAATCTTATTTTAGTCTTACTAATCTGTTTCTTTTTATACAGGCTTTTGGTAAGCTGTACCGACTTTGACTTTGAACGACTTTGATATATTGGCAAAGCAACAGCAGCCTAATGGTTACATTGTGTATGATGCGACATTTAAAAAACATGGCAAGTTAAATTGCTAACTTAAATGCGATTTTTCCCATTCCACTGCCCTGCATCTCACTTTTTTTGCATTTTTTGCTGTGTGAATGGCTTGCACAGAGCACGTTATTGCATTCAATTGCACTTTATTTCCATTGTTTTTCTATGTAGGTGGTAATATGTTTGACCGTTGCACTCCTATCATTTGAAGCATTTGTGCATGACACACCGTTTTAAAATTGTGGCACTCAACTAAAAATATAACTTGATATAAACCTTTAAAGCCCATGCCTCTAGACCTTGCATTCTTTTTACATTCCAGTGCCCTACGCCTTGAATTTTCAAAAAAAAAAAAAAAAAGTGTTCTTTGTGAATAGCCCACTACACTTTGCAGGACCCATAGCAATCTGTAAAAACTAATTTCAAATTATTTGTAGAGGTTCTAGATTTTTTTTTTCTGCCCAATTGTGTCTGATGGCAGACGAAACTGTAAATTGTGATCACAGTTTTGTCCATTGGAAGTTAAACGAGACAGATTTCTCTAAACCCGTGCACTTCATCTAAATCCCACGTATAAAGAAAACAAACAAACGGCACAAGCTGAATAAACAATGCGCTGCCACAAGTGAGGAAATCTGCTGTTTAACACCTCTAAGGGAGAGTTAGTATGAAGTGAAGTGGTGATCTTGCCCACTCAGGAGGTTCACCTTTCCTGCAGGCTGAGCACAAGGAGGAAGCCAGGAGCCCGTGTGAGGAGGAGGCACTGGAGGGCACTGCTGGCATTAGAGAGGCGGGAGGATTCAAGTCTTCAGGGCTCAGTGCCCAAATGCTGGCCCATATTGCTGCCTGGCAGTGGAGCAACGGCAGAAGGCGGCATGTGAAACGTGAGCGTGTTTTTCGCCACTCTGCTTCACACAAAGCAGACAGATGTCTTCATTATTGTAAGGAATAATGAAGAAGGATCTGGATTATGATCTGGCAAATAAATAGGAAAATACAGATGGATATGAGCAGGAAATTGAAACACACATGCTCTCACACACTTATATTCAATAATGTCATGCTGTTATACCATTGTCCATCTGAAGGATCTTCACAATTTTGCACGTTCATGCCTCGCTGCCTGCAACGGTAATCAAGCTAAAATGACACCCTTGAACAACAACAGAGTAAAAATAGAGCTTTTACCTGCAGCACTTAGGCAGTGAAACAGGAAAGCAGAGAATATGTTGAGAACAGATTCTCAACTTTGTTTACATGATGCCCATTCAAACTAGCCTTGGGAGTAAGCAACAGACAGCACACAAACCAGAAAGAGAGAATCGGCAAGTACAGACTATGCTGATTCACCAAAACATTCAAAATCATTTCTTGTTTACTTTAAATCTTTAAATCTTCTGAAATCTTCTGAAATACTGCCTAGTTCCATACTAAAATGCATGTTTGAGCTGCTTTAACTCAAAACAACTTGCACATATATATATATATGTGTATATATATATATATATATAATATATATATATATATATATATATATATATATATATCTTAGAATATGTTATTTTAGAAAACAATAAAAACTTGAATTATAAAAAAAGGCATGTTTATAAAAGCTACTTAAATGTCCTAATTGAACAAAGGCCTATGGTTTAATCTAAGCCCTGTCTATGAAACCAGGCCATACTGCAAAAGCCTCAAACAGCAGAATGAGGACCACTTTCTGTGCCAGTAAACTGATGGTCTCCTTCATTTTTTTAGAATTTTTGTAGGGCAATCCAGCAGTTATCACCCTGGTTCCCTTGACAAAACCCCAATAGGGTTTTGGCTTCTTGCAGAAAATAAGCTCTGTGACCAACAAAAGTTCATGATTCTTACACAAAATCTTAAAAACTGAACACCTATTATGAATTATGAGGCCTAAATACAATCACCAGAAGACGTAAAACTCTAAATGTAGGTTAGAAATGCTTATTTGAGTTAGAAGTTTGCAAGAGTGGGATAATAAACAATGTGGCTGCAAAGGCGAACTGGGTGAGTTTTCTTTTCGGTGTGATGATGTTTAATATCCCTGAAACTTCTAGTCCCATTTAGCTAATTATTAGCAACCGCCATTTTCAAGACAAGTAAAAGCCTTAAAAATCACAAGGGGGTATTGTTACTGATGTAATAAAGGGTGAAAATCTCTCGAGCTTGTGTTCACCACAGACCTTATTTCAGGCATTCAACAATACAATGGTTAGCTACATACTGTTAAAACTAAACGTGGTGTTGATATATTTTTTAGACTGCTGACTCTACAGAACAGTGGCATGGAAAACCGTCTCAGTTTACGTATGTAACCCTGGTTCCCTGGGAGGGAACGAGACACTGCGTCGAGACGTGGTGGGAACGCCCTGCGTGATTGCGTCGTGAAGCAAGTGTATAATCAGTCCAAAGGAAAGACGAGACGTATACTAACTATAAAGCACCCCTGTAAAACAGACAGGGGTAAGCCGAAGCAAGTCGATCACAGGTATGCAGGGAGTATGGCAGGGCGACGCAGCGTCTCATTCCCTCTCAGGGAACCAGGGTTACATATGTAACCTGACACGTTCCCTTTCAAGGGAACTCAAGCTGCGTCGAGACGCGGTGGGAACCCCATACCCACTACACCATAATAAAAAAGGCCTGTTCTGTGTGAAGTCACTGCTCACACTAAGAAGCAAGCACCCTAGACCCTGGAGTGGAGGCAAGATCCAAATTATAAAATCTAACAAATGTATGCGGTGAGGACCAGCCTGCTGCATCACAGATGCCATGGAGTGAAACCCCCGATAATAAAGCCTTAGAGGCAGCCATACTCCTGGTAGAATGGGCCCGGACAGCCAAAGGTGAAGGCTGACCGGCTGCTTCATATGCAAGTGAGAAAGCCTCGACTACCCACTTGCTCATTGCTTGGAAGCAGGGTTACCTTTCCTAGGTGACCCGAAACAGACAAATAGTTAGTCCGAATTAAGCCACAGGGCAGCTTTGATAAGCATCCAAAACCCGAACCGGGCACAGCAGATTAAGTCTTTCCTGATCTGGTGTAATAAAAGGTGGAGGACAAAAGGCCTGCAGCATGATTGGGCCCGAAAAATTAGTCGGGACTGCCAGGTGCAAATTCTAGGCACGAGGGAGCAACCGACAAGGCTTGCAGATCTCCAGCATCTTCATATGTGACAGTACGACATCTCGATGCCGAAATGCCATCTGCTCGGACTGAGCTAAAATCAACCAATCATCGATATAATTCAATACGCGGATGCCCTGGAGTCTCAAAGGAGCCAGAGCTGCATCCACGCATTTCGTAAAAGTGTGGAGTGATAAACCTAGGCCGAACGGAAGGACCCGATATTGGAATGCTTCGCCCCCGAATGCGAACCTCAGGAACTTCCTGTGATGAGGATGGATAGATAGATGGAAGTAAGCGTCCTTCAAGTCTATCGTGACAAACCAGTCCGAGTACGAATCTGTGACACGATCTGTTTGAGTGTAAGCATCTTGAACTTGAGTTTCTGAACCCTGCGGTTTAGTTGGCACTGATCTAGAATAGGATGGATGAACCCTTTCTATAGCCCCCTTTCGTAGAAGAGTCTGTACTTACTGCTCCATAACCAGAGCCTGCTCGGGATTCACGACCGTAGGGAGGATCCCCAGAAATGTGGGCGGACGAGAACCAAACTGAATTCTGTAACCCTTTTCTATTGTATGCAGGACCCAATGAGATATACTGTATTTGGCAGTAGTATCCACGCTGCCAGAAATTCTCCTAAGGAAACCAGTCTCTCGAGACTGGCCTCTGGATTTTGTCAAACAGCCACTTCGGTGCCATGTAACGGCGAACCGGCAGGGAACAACCGAACTGACTGTTTTACGACCCTCCTCTGAGGATCGTTGAGGTGTGCAGACACCTTTGTGCCCTGAAGCGGCAAACTGGCAGGGAACAACCGAACTGACTGCTTTACGGCCCTCGGAGGAGGATCGTTTGGGGACGCTGACACCTCGGTCCCCTGAAACGGCGAACCGGCAGCGAACAACCGAATTGGCAGCACTACGACCCTCCTCAGAGAGTCGCCCCCCCCCCAGAGGGCGCCGAGGAGACATGGATTCTCGAACCCGTGCCTCCCCGGAGGGGACCACCCTCAGAAGCCTGATAGCCTCTGCATCAGGACTTCTTCTTTGTCTAAGCTTTTTTAGAGACGATGACAGTCCTCAGATTTTGCCCTCTAATCGGCTTCGACTGCGACTGACACCCAGGCCCTCCCGATTGTGGAGGAGCCCGCATGGCGACGCTTTGTTTCTGTTGCACTCTGTACTGCGAGGAGCTCATAGTCTCGGGGACATTAGACCGGCGAGGAAGAAACTTCTGGTACGCTGCTGATTGTTTATTCGCCTCCTGAAATCTATCGACGACATAGACCCGGAGGCGAAAGCGGAGCGTCCAGAAGAACAGACCTGTCTTTATCTTTTAAATCGGCTAAATTTAACCACAAATGACATTCCGTGGCCACCATGGCCATAGACCGACCTATTGATTTGGCCATCTCCTTGGTGACCTGGAGAGACAGATCTGTTGCACAACGCAATTCTCGAATTGCATCAGCACTGACTTCCTCACAATCGTCCATGTCCCTAAGCAGATCAGCCTGGTATACCTGCAGTATTGACATTGTGTGCAGACATGCCGCAGCCTGACCTGCTGTCGAATATGCTTTACCCACCAGTGCTGAAGTGGCTTTTAATGGCTTGGTGGGGAACGATGGGGCTTTAAATGATGACGCTGACTCGGGAGAGAGATAGCTCACAAGCTTCTCTTCAGCCCGAGACAATGTCATATAACCGTAATCTCTAATACCCATAACATTGCTGTAATTAGATGTCTGAGGATAAAAAACTCGAAATGAAACCGGTTTCTTCCACAATTTCGACACCTCAGTGTGTAGATCGTGAAAAAACGGCAAACTCCGGCGAGGAGGCTGTGATCTAGATGGTAAAAACCTTTCATCTAGTAAACTCTTGCTTTCATATTGTTCCTCGGCTGGCCAGTCAATATTTAATTTGGCAACAGCGCGAGTCACAACCTCCATAAGCTCCTCATCAACAGGGGTATGAGCTGGCGAACTCTCATAATGCACTCTCACTCCGCATCAATGCTGACGACATCCAGTTCCTCAGAACTGTATAGTCGCAGCATTGGTGCCTCATCTCAGGTAGAAGAAACCGCAGCGTGTGCTTCTCCCTGAGAAAATGCAATGGATCTGGCAGGTGAAGGCAGAGATAGGGCTGGGCCCGTCTCAAACCCCGCTGTCAGATCCATTTGCGAACCCTAAGATGTGCGTCGCCGCTATGCCTCGGCAGCAGCGGAACCCGCACCGTGGGGAGCACGCACCGAACCGTCCTCCTCAAAGAAGTACAGCTTCCTCACGGACAGCTTCTCGCAATGCTCACAGACTGGGTATGTTCCACTCCCAAACAGGCAACACAAAGCTGATGTGTATATGTGATGTTTCCTGGTCGGTGACGTCACCCTTGACGTCTCGTCTTTCCATTGGACTGATTATACACATGCTTTACGACGCAATCACGCAGGGCGTTCCCACCACGTCTAACTTTATTGCGCTCTGAGAGCCCTCTAGTGGTTGGGAGCATTTCCGTTGTGTTGCAGCTTGATTTCGTTGTGTTGTACATCTTCCGTTGAGTTGTGGCTTATTTCTGTTGTGTTGTACATTTTCCGTTGTGTTGTGGATTCATTTTGTTCTGTTGTGAAATTATGTTTGCTTTTTAAATTTCATTGTGTTGTGCACTACTGGGCCACCGTATAGAAGGGCCAGAATGTAGGCTACTTGCAAAGAAGAAATTGCCCGACTTTTTAGAATCAGCCTTTGTGCGCAGACGGCCTTGTACTTTCGCAGGTCTGGAAACAGTCCCCGAAAAATGCGCAACACACAGTCGAATATTTTGGTTGTACTGTTTGGTTGGAACTGTGTTGTAAATAAAGCTTAATAAAATAAAGCTTTTCTAATTGTGTCCTCATTTGGAAGGCCAAACAAACTAAAAACTGCATCTCCACTACATGGCACCGGCGGCAATTGGGCGGTGTTATGAAACTCTACCCCCACCCTGCCCCCACACACTGACGTAGATTTGTGGGGGCGTGTTTGAACAAAGCGTTTTAGGAAGGCGTGGCTGAGCCTTAAATTTTACAATATCTCTTTGGGTTTGAGACTTTGAGCTTTGTAACTCTGCAGATCTTATACATACAAAAACAGCTACATAACACACTAAAGAACAAGGAAAACAAGATATTGCATCATATGACACCTTTAAACTCTCACTAATACAGGCACATTTACAGATAGCCAGTGAAATCTGAAACAACCCTGATCTTAGTCGGGATGCCATTCAACCCAATTAGCAATGTCAATTAGTCCGATTCCATGTGTTCCCATGAGTCAACTCAGCTAATAATGAGCCATATCATTTGGCAGGAAAGTGACTGCTGAATACAAAAAAGACCTTTGTGACCCTGGATATTCATATTCAACACCAATTACTGTATGCCACAAGCAAAAGTGTACTGGAGCACTCGTGCCTCTCACAGACTTAAAGGGATAGATCAACCAAATATTTAATTTAATTCCCATAATTTATTCACTGGCATGTTGGTTCAAACCCATATTACTATCTTATTTTTTTCTTCTGCATGAAACACAAAATAATATATTTTTCACAATTATTTTGTCCATACCGTGAAAGTCAGTTGAGATCAGAGTGGTTTTGGACCCCATTGACTTTCATTGTATAAACAAATACAGTTGAAACATTATTACAAAGCATTAAAAGCACACAGGTATGGAAACAACATGAGGATGACTGAATTTTTTTGTTTTTTTTTTGGTTATCTATCCATTTAAGCGGTGTTTACACAAAGTGATGCAGTATCCAGCGTTAACTTTCAGTGAGAATTGGTGACTTTTTTAAGTTATAACTGTAATATTATATTAGCAAAGCTAAAACTAAATCAAAATTCAACATTTACCCTTTCTTTATGTTTTCAGTTAGCCTTCAGCAGCATAGCCTGCTTAGCACAGCTAAGTGGTTAAAAAAAAGCCCTTTCGATTAGCTACAACAATACATCCTGATCATACGTGCACGTTTCTGATTAGGCACTGAGTAAGGGAAAATATTATTTGCCGGCTAGCGACAAACAGCACAGAGATCTGACCACCTCCAGCAATAAAATCACTGTCGGTGTGAACAAGGCGTTAAGTGAGTGAGCTCTTCACTCCCAAAATTTCAATCCTTCTTTATCTGCATACGTTGTAAACTAAGATCACAGCAGATGGTGCAGAGAACAAGGCTGACAGCTGGTACATCGCATCATACTCTTGAATAACAAAATATAATCATCTCTGAGGAAAATGGAAACCGTGAATAAAAAAAAGAAAACCCTCATCCATGAGTGAAAAATTCTTAATTCTAACACTAATGCAAAGGATGTATGGACCCTGGAGAACAACACATGTCATATCTGCCAGTGCTTTAGCTTGGAATTGTCATTAAACCTGCAATCTTAATTTCTTAAACAACAGGTTTTGTGGTCCTTAATTACCCTGAGACTGGGGGAACTGACTGGGGATCAAAATTCAAGCAGCCACATGCCAGGTGGAACACACAAAAGGACCCTTCACATAATGAGCTGCCGTATATAAGGGACATAATCAGGGGTCAATTTGGGATTTTGGATGTTGGGAGATCTGGAGGATATCACATGAACTGGCAATATTTGACATCACCCCTCCCCCACCATCAAAAAAGCAAACCCTTTTGTGATAATTCTATATCCAAAATGAATAAAAAATAAAATGAATGGTGCAGTCAAAAAATAAATGCACACATGGTTCTTTCAGTACTGGGTTTAAAACCCGTTCAAAGTAATAAACAAGCAAAATTGCTACAACACATCATTATATAGAAAGGAGTGCATTTGAACTTGAAAGTAATTGTTTTCAGTGAACATACTCACTAAACAAAGACAGAATGTGTACATAAAAATTATGTTATATGTAAATATTATATACATATTCATATTTATTATATAAAACAATTATAAAAATGAATTAACAATTGGCACACAAAGCTTTGTGCATACTTTGTAACATCTGTTCGCTCATTGTAAATTAAACTTCTCAAAGGTGATCCATGCATTTCCCTGCTAAGATAATTGGTTGGTGTCTCAATAATTAAAGAGCCATTAGGGGTGCAATAAACCTCGCTCTCCTCAATAAATGACAACGTGAAGTAATGATGTAGGTTTTGAAAACAAATCTGTATATGGCGCCTTGTGCGTCAAGAACTGTACATACTATTAGTTACGTTTTGGCAACACTGAAACACCTCCTATCATTTCTGAAATAGAATGTCAACCACTGAGGCACTTTTGCTGCTTCACTGCATTGACATTCATATTGTGTGATACATGCATTTATTCCTAAAAGGGATCTGCTGTGTGCTGAATGATATGGTTAATAATAGCACATATGCATGAGTCAGATGGTTGTGTAAAAATATGAATGGTTAAATGTAGGGTGGGAATTGTGGTGAGGATTGCATATTAACAGCCTGTCAACTACATACAAAATGAGCACCGGATTATATGGCCTAGTTATGATTATCATAAACTGTCACTGTAATTATGAGTGACGTGCTTGGATAAGTAGGCTTGCCACCAGCAACATGGCCATGTTTTCATTTTTTGTCTGGGCCTAAATTAAAAAGACATTACTGTTTTTGTATGGGCAATTTGCTAATTTGGGATAGCCTAATGCATATGCATAAAATATAAAAACATATTTTTAATGCACAAAGCTTCACTGTAAATAATACTTTTTGCAATTGTAAATAAAACAGATTTGGAGTACATTTTACAAGAAAATACTATTTTTACAAATAGAAAATATAAATGTAACGCTTAATGTGTAACTTGCTTTTCCTTTGTAATTATTTGTCAAATTTACAAGCACGTTCTGAGTGAAAACTGTTATCCTACACCAAAATTTATTTTGTGCAATAATGAGTAACTGTTATAAACCTTTCACAAGACTCAATACCATTGTCCATTGAAATTAGCTTGTTAGGATAGCAAATTTAGCCCCTGCAATACTGTAAATGTTGTAAATATACCAATATGCGGCAAAAAAAAGAATGAACTTTATCTCCACTAAAGGCCATTTATTATGACTGTATCATTTTTTTTGTAAGCATCATATATCAATGAAGTATTTTATATCAATAAGTATATTATATAATAGAGGATTATAGAGGATAGAGCAACCAAATATTTAATTTAATTTCCATAATTTATTCACTGTCATGTTGTTCCAAACCCATATTACTATCTTATTTTCTTCTTCTGCATGGAACACAAAAGAAGATATTTTTCACAAAGTTATTATAATATTGTAATATTATATTAGCAAAACTAAAACTAAATCAAATTCAACATTTACCCTTTCTTTATGTTTTCAGTTAGCCTTCATGAAGTATATTTCATTATAGAGGATGTTTTGGAGGGCAGCTGAGCAACTGCCACTGAGATAATGGAAATGCTAAAGAATAGTTTTCTCAATATTACAGACCTCCTTATGCGCCTGGCGTTGCTCAAGCGCTGTAACACGACACTCAAAGTTCAAACAATTTCAACTTTGACCCCATTTGCCATTGACCTTTCAAAGCACAGCCAATAATTACTAGACAATACACATGACATATGAGACATCCTTGCAATGACTGCATGCTCCCACTTTGCCTGTATTAAAGAACAAACCAAGACAAAATATTTGAAAACAGTCAAAGTTCAGGAAGACATTTCTTAAGAAGATTCAACTTATTTTTTCTTTGTACATTTCTCAGTTCATGAACTCATTTAAATTCAAGAGAATCCTGCAGTAGTTTCATGAACACACGTTCAACGGATCCCTTTCTTCTTTCTACAATGTATCAAAAGCCATCAGTAGGACTTTTCCCGTTTCTGTTTTAAGCTCAAATTCTCACCGCTTACTGTGTACAGTAACTACACTTTCTGCTTTCTTGCTATAATAACAAGCTGTCTGCTGTGTTTTTATGTGGAAGTCAATGAAATTAGCCTTGAACCCCTGATGCAAGTCATGTAAAAGAACCTTAAAGTGCACAAATGTAGTGTATGCTGAAAATAAATGGCAAAACTGTACACAGTAACACTTTGAGAAACCTCAGTGTTTAGGGCGTTTTAATTTTCCCTCACTCCCCAGTAATTCACACCAGTGAGACTGGTTATGCAGTAAGAGCTGCCCTCTGTGACTCTGAAACCAAATGGATTTGAAAAGTCAGATTAGTTTTTCTGTTTCTCATATTAGATAAATATGTGCAGTAGCATATGTGTCCAAGGCAACATCAGAGAGCATTTATGTACACAGTACACAGAATTTTCCCAAAATACATTTTTGTCTTTGACATGCTAATTAGTGAAAACCTTGTACAAAAAATAAAATAAAAATAAAATGTTATATTAATATATATATACCACACACACACACACACACACACACACACACACACACACACACACACACACACACACACACACACACACACACACACACACACACACACACACACAGTTGGTGCAACATTATGAGGACTCTCCATAGGCGTAATGGTTTTTATACTGTACAAACTGTATATTCTATGCCCCTACACTGCCCCTGTCCCTAAACCTACCCATCACAAGAGACATGCTGCATTTTTAAATGTTTAATAAAACATTGTTTTTTATGTTTTTTAAGCCATTTGAATTATGAGGACTTTTGAAATGTCCTCATAAACCACCCATAAGTTGTAATACCAGTGTAATACACATGTCATTATACCCCCCCCCCCCCCCCCCCACCCCCACACACACACACACACACACACAACCATACAAACGTTACGGGTAATTTATGTTAACTAATGGAGCCATATTGTAAAGTGTTACAGATTTTTGAAGTCTCTTCTGCTGACCACAGCTGCATTTATTCAATCAAAAAACAATAATATTGTGAAATGTTATTACAATTTAAATAAATGTTTTTTAATTAATTTCTGTAATGGCAAAGCTGAATTTTCAGCATCATTCCTCCAGTCTTCAGTTCTACCAGAAAGACTTGGAGATAAAATGATGTAGCAAAAGCATATATTTATTAACAGCCCAGCAAGTAAATAATTATAAAGTTCTTTAGCGTAGGCCCCGTCCGTAGTGCGCAATCCGAGGGTATGGTAAGGGAACATCCTGGTGGTGGAGGGAGATGGGGATGGAGGGGAGAGGGGGGAAGGAACATCCTGGGTGGTGGTGGTGAGGAGGAGGAGGAAATGTGGAGGGGAGGAGAGGGAAACACCAGGTGGTGGGGGTGGGGAGGATGGGAGGGGAGGGAAGGGAACATCCATGGTTGGGTTGGTGGGAGGATGGAGGGGAAGGAACACCGGTGGTGGAGGGGAGGATGGAGGGGAAGGGAAGGGGAACATCCAGGTGGGTGGTGTGGTGGTGTAAGTGACGTAACGATTGAGTCTTCCTGGCAGAACTTACTCTAAAGCTTTCATTGTCACATGATCCTTAAAAAAATCCTTCTAATATGCAGATTTGTTGCTCAAGAAACATTCAAAAGGACAGCATTTATGTGAAACAGAAATATTTTGTAACAATGTTAAAGTATTTACTGTAACTTTTGATCAATTTAATGCATCCTTGTTAATATTAGTTAATTCATTTATTAAGAATTAATTAAAAAAGTAAAACAAAACCGTACTGACTCCAAACTTATATTTACAGTATATATTATAATTATCAAATTATATATTGAAATAATAAAATATATTTATAAAATTACATAGAAATAATAACCATAGCAAAATAAATACAAAATGAAAAGTATGAAACCTGTTTCTTTGAGAAGTATTCAGGCCGCAGAGCCTCGTATCTGTTGTCCAGCAGAAACCCTGTGTTGTGTGTCCATCTGTTGCATCTACCCTCTCTGGCCTCTCTGGTCCACGCAATGCTTGCCTCTCCACCTGCACTTCATAAAAACACTCAATATGACCTCTATTGATAAATGCATGTCAACACAGGGATGAAGGTCAAAGTTCACCCTAGGTCAGTAACCCTTGTCTCAGGAGACATCTGAGAGGCCCCACATGGAGTTGCCATGGAGCCAGACTGATCAGAAGTGATCAAAACAGACAGGGTGTGTTTATGAGGGTGTATGATTAGAGTTTGGGGTCTGGATCCGAGGGTTTACACCGACCAGGATTTGATGTCCAAAAGGGGCACCGTGAAGTCAATCGCCTCAGGGGGCGTTTCTGCTCCGGGCCTCTTAATCTATTAATGAATTCAATTACAAAAGCCACAGTATGTGGCACAAGGGGCTGAGGGATGTCTAACTGGCCCAGAAGTTCACCAGAGAGACTGAAGCATAATCAGGATTCTCTTTCCCTAACAACCAGCAGGAAGCAGAGAGTCAGAGAATCACAGTGCTATTATTGATAACTAAAACTATTAAAAATTGATTTTAGTCAATCAAAATATAAATATTAGATGAAATTTTAAATACGTTTTTATAATTTTTTATCTTCACTTGATAAATAACTGCCGCCATCAAAATATTAATGAAAGAAAAGAAAATGTACAAGAATTCAATGTAAATTTAATCACCAAATACACAAACAACAAAATGTTTGCTGTGAATTCATTTAACTTTTGGTGTGAAAAGGCCTTTACATTTGCAAAAACCTTCTTTTTTTTTTGTTATTAAAAAACAAACAAGTAAACCCAACCTAAGTACGAAGTAACGCAAAAGTAATGTACTGTAACAGATTACTTTCCATAAAAAGTAACGCAATTAGTTACTTTTTTAGAGAGTAACGCAATATTGTACCTTTCCCCAACACTGTTAGTGACCACTTCACGTAGAAAAGTGGTTGGATGGTTGCAATGAAAACAATGATAAATAAAAAATAAAATGTGAATTAAATATTTAAAAAACTAAACTTATTTTATTTCACCTAGTTGCCAAGGAACATTTCTCATTTTCATTTATTAGTTTTACTTGATGAACAAAAAATAAATAAAAATGAATAAAAACCATACAGGCATATTTGAAAAAACAAAAGCTAATAAAAATGACAAAATTACTAAAACATTATTTGAAACGAAAACAAAAAAGCTAATAATAAAAACTACTTCAAAACATTTATATAAACTATAATAGTATCTATGAATGACACTATAACAGCTCTGCTATCCAGGGCATGGTGAGGTGGAGTGCTGCTATCAAGAGCGTTTTTAGACTAGATTGCACATGGATAATGACTAGTATGATGCAAGTTTTTGCAAATAAAGTACTCCACAACAAGTAGCGCAACTGTTAATGAATTATCACCTGAATAGTAACAAGCAAAGATCACCCATTTCATCCTTTTTTCAGCTTTAGAGAACATCTTGTAATCTTAAAAAACAGCTGACAGAAAAAACATGAACCCCACAGGAAGGGCAATTTTTGCACAAAATCTGCCAACACAGATTTCATTCTCTTGGAAATTATTCTCAGACCTTAGGGTAGCGTTGAGAGAAAAGGTAATTTAAAGTGTGACAGTGCAAATGGATGAGAGCTGATCCAGGGAAAGATGGAGGCGCCCCCGCGGCCCATGAGAGGCGCTGATTTATGAGACCTGAGGGGGGGAACAATGCTAACCTCATCCAAACCTCCCTATTGACACCACAACCATCAGAGCCTTCTTGAGCCCTTACCCTGAGGCCGAAAAGTGAAAGACGTCAACCCTGAGGGTTAGAGGAGCCAGCGCCGATACGGGAAGATGTCTCTCTCACCTGGTTCTCCTCCCACATTATTCCATCTCTGTTTCCAAACACCCACACACATGCTGGAAAGCTATTCCAATATGCACATATGCTATTACAAACATGCTTAATATGCAGTGAATATGAAACACAGTCTGATTAGTGTCTCCTTTGCCCTATACATTAGTCCTCTAAGGAAAGACATATGAATCCTGGCTGTTGTTTCATTGGTCGTGCGTAGGATGGAAAACAGCAAGTTCAATTTTGAAATGCACAACATTGCTATTTTCTCCCCGTTGATTGAGAGGTGGTGAGAAAGTGCATGTTTTTTAATATATTTTTGTGTTATGCAATCTTAAGTGCATCAATACATGACTAAAATCCAACATTCAAATCCAAGTTTTCTAACCACATTTACACCTCACAACATTCAATCATAATGGCAACAAGAATCTGTTGCAACAAAAAGCATTTGAATTGTCCATAAGTCAATACATTTCTCAGCTAAATAGTGTTGTTATTTAGTGGCATGATTAATGCAAGCAGCCTGTTAAGCTTTAACTGTGTCCTATTATTATTTATTCATTTTATTAACACAAGTCGTGCAATATCACTAACCGCTTTGATATAAAACGAATTTCCGTGGAATAAGGTGAGGCTTTTATTCAATGATGCAGACTAATTTGGACAAGAAGAGGATTATAATTATGCTTTTTGAGTTTCTGGGTTGCTCTACAGGTCAAACAAGACAACAACAACCCAAAAACAGCTATTTCATACCTCCGGCACACATGTCCATTATTTGCACACATCTTCAACAAACCGTAAAAAAGGCTCCAGCAATTTCCTGGGATGGAATGAACCATAACAAGCGGGTTATTTGTGATCATCACAACGTTTTAGGAACAACGAAACAAAAGACAGAGTTGTAAAAATGATGCACTTTTACTGAAAGTTAGAGATGACCCTGTAAACACGCTAAATGAAAAGGCCATGGGTGATTTGTTCCTGATTAGACTCTTTGGGGACAGAGGAGGGTTAAAAATAGCTCGTTTAACCACATCTACAGATGAAAGGTGCACAATCATTCACATTCATTTATCAGCACTTGAGCCTTTTTTGCTAGTGTGTGGGAGTGTTTAATTGAGCATACTACTAGTTTGACTGCTTTTATGTGTACATGGACACAAAAAGTCTAATTACATTATAACATTAAAATAGGCATGGGTGTAATGATAGTGTGCATTCCCCTATAGACCTTATGTAGCCACGCCCCTTTTCAGCGCTGAGCTCGTTGTCTTTTGACTTCCGGTCTGTACTTTCACAGCGATCTTGCTTAGTTATGAATGAACGGCTCGTTTAAAAAATTTCCAAGGTCCATTTGTTAAGACATATGCTTTACAATGCTTATGATAAACATTACAATGCTCATGATAACTTTCGTTAAATCTACAATAAGTAAATCAACTTCACCAGCTAATTACTCCTGGACAGCGATGCCATAGAAATATACAGAGCGACCGCAAAAACGGAAATTCAAAGACAATATTCTAAAGATGGCGGCGCCCCCGTTTCTCTTGTGCATAGTCTACTCTCACAAAGATTTGGTTTTCAAATCTTCTGTTTAAGACTGTCTGCACGGTCATTTTTTAAATAATATAATCTGATCAGTTTGTTCAGACAGTGTCTGAATCTCCAGTGTACAGTAATGATGTAAACATCAACACAATGTCAGCTGACTTTCTCATATAACAACTGCGAGCTGTCAGCAAGGAAATTTAGCTTCTGCTCATGTTTGTAATGGCATCTGAACTTGCTGAACTCACGAGGTGTGTGAGAGGGAGTTTTAAAGAGGGATTATATGCGTTTACTGTGTCCAAACCTGCTGCTTGTTCACTCATTCACTCCATAGTGAAAGTCACATAGTCGCCATATGAGGAAAAAGTCAGCAAAAATGTGTGTATATATGGGCACAGCTATAGACAACTTTGTATAACGTTACAAATGCATAGAATGAAAATTATTCTTTTTTTATTTTATTTTAATTGAATTTCAAGATTTCAATACCGGATGTGAAAAATCAAACCAGATGTGGTTTGGATCAGGGTTTTATAATGTTGAGATACTGTAGGCCAGCATCAGATGCATGCAAGCCAGTAAACTATGTGTATGTCGGTTTGCACCTTTATTACTGACTGGTGATGATGTGTTATGAGTGAAGTGACAAATCGCTCTATAATCGACCTTGTTTCTGATTTTCAGAGCCTCATGCAGCTGAGCTCTTATTAATTATATTAATTCTCTACAAAGATGTTTAATTCTAAATGGAGTGGGTTCACCACACTTGGACTGTATGACATGAGATCACATGACCAGGTGTGTCATGAAATTGGCCAATTCACTACTACTACTACTAATAATAATAATACTTTATATAGCACTTTGCAAAGCATGAACATCTAAATAGAACATGCAAACTAAATAATATACCAATCCACAAGAACTTTACGCCACTGTAACAAGTGATCAGTTGACTTAACTTAAAAAGTGAGGAAACCTGTTGCCTTGAAATTAAGTGAATAAACTTCATGCGTAATTGAAAAAAAAAGTTATGTGGAATTGTCAAGTTTATTTTTTTTTTTCAATTGCGCATGAAGTTTATTTACTGAATAATTTTAAAGCAATGGGTTTCCTCACTTTTTTTTTTAAGTTAAGTCAACTGATCACTTTTTACATTGTCCAGAGATTGATAATAAATGGTGGGACATGAAGTGGTAAGTATGAACACACTAATGAATGTCTATGTGTGTCATATGAGACTCAGTAAAACAGACAAAAATTAAAGCTGCAAGCAGCGATGGGCGGGCCCTCGCACATGTAGCGCGTCGGGGAGTGATGCGGCCGCATATTCTGTTGCATATTCTGGAGCTCTGCCAGTGCGGCTGTGAATTTGCTACGCTTTTCAGACACTGCATGAAGGTGTTATACGTCACTTCCTGTTGCCAGCAGGTGGCGCTATGACTGTGGGTGAATGTGGGCATGTACATGAGTTCAGGGCGGGACTCTCATCCTACATAGCACAGCACAACTTTCATCGTCAATGCCTTTAGAAGGCACAGCAGAAATTTCAAGTCGATCGGACTAAATCCCTAGGAGGAGTTCGTTAAAGTACGGAGTGTGTAAATCAGCCAAAATTTGACGGAAAATTCAAAATGGCCGACTTCCTGTTGGGTTTAGGGCATCGCTCCAAGAGGCTTTTTTGTGCGTCTGGACGTGGTTGATGTGCCACAGAAATTTCATACATGTAAGTCAAACGTGCGGCGGGGGCTGCTCGTTAAAGGTCACTTCCTGTTGCCAGCAGGTGGCGCTATGACTGGGGGTGAATGTCGGCATGTACATGTGTTCAGGGCGAGACTCTTGTCAAGCGTGCAAAATTTGGTGCAGATCTGAGCATGTACAGCAAAGTTACTCCAACTTCCTGTTTCATGGCGAATCATCGATGCCACGGACACGCCCATTGACGAAAACGCGCAGATAGCACAACTTTTCATCGTCAATGCCTTTAGAAGGCACAGCAGAAATTTGAAGTCGATCCAACTAAATCCCTAGGAGGAGTTCGTCAAAGTACGGAGTGTGTAAATCGTCCCAAAATGGCCGCCAAATTCAAAATGGCGGACTTCCTGTCGAGTTTAGGGTATGGGTTCTTGAGGCTTTTTTGTGCGTCTTGATATGATACACGTCCTCACCACATTTCGTGCATGTAGGTCGAACATGGACGAGGGGCTAATTTTTTCTAATTTTCTAGGTGGCGCTAGCGAGCCATTTTGCCACGCCCATCCGCGAAACCCACAAAATACAAAATTTTTCACCAGTCCTGACATGTGTGCAAAATTTGGTGACTTTTCGAGCATGTTGCGGCCTCGAAAATGGGGCTTACTTTGCAGAAAAAAAAAAGAAAAAAAATTAAAGCTGCAAGCAGCGATGGGCGGGCCCTCGCACATGTAGCGCGTCGGGGAGTGATGCGGCCGCATATTCTGTTGCATATTCTGGAGCTCTGCCAGTGCGGCTGTGAATTTGCTACGCTTTTCAGACACTGCATGAAGGTGTTATACGTCACTTCCTGTTGCCAGCAGGTGGCGCTATGACTGTGGGTGAATGTGGGCATGTACATGAGTTCAGGGCGGGACTCTTATCCTACATGTAAAGTTTGGTGCAGCTGTGAGCATGTATACTGAAGTTACAACCACTTCCTGTGTCATGGCGATGAGTTGATCTTTGATGCCATGCCACGGACACACCGATTGACGAAAACTCGCAGATAGCACAACTTTTCATCGTCAATGCCTTTAGAAGGCACAGCAGAAATTTCAAGTCGATCGGACTAAATCCCTAGGAGGAGTTTCGTTAAAGTACGGAGTGTGTAAATCAGCCAAAATTTGATGGTAAATTAAAAATGGCCGACTTCCTGTTGGGTTTAGGGCATCGCTCCAAGAGGCTTTTTTGTGCGTCTGGACATGGTTGATGTGCCACAGAAATTTCATACATGTAGGTCAAACGTGCGGCGGGGGCTGCTTCGTTAAAGGTCACTTCCTGTTGCCAGCAGGTGGCGCTATAACTGGGGGTGAATGTCGGCATGTACGTGTGTTCAGGGCGGGACTCTTGTCAAGCGTGCAAAATTTGGTGCAGATCTGAGCATGTACAGCAAAGTTACTCCAACTTCCTCTTTCATGGCGAATCATCGATGCCACGGACACGCCCATTGACGAAAACGCGCAGATAGCACAACTTTTCATCGTCAATGCCTTTAGAAGGCACAGCAGAAATTTGAAGTCGATCCAACTAAATCCCTAGGAGGAGTTCGTCAAAGTACGGAGTGTGTAAATCGTCCCAAAATGGCCGCCAAATTCAAAATGGCGGACTTCCTGTCGAGTTTAGGGTATGGGTTCATGAGGCTTTTTTGTGCGTCTTGATATGATACACGTCCCCACCACATTTCGTGCATGTAGGTCGAACATGGACAGGGGCTAATTATTTCTAATTTTCTAGGTGGCGCTAGCGAGCCATTTTGCCACGCCCATCCGCGAAACCCACAAAATACAAAATTTTTCACCAGTCCTGACATGTGTGCAAAATTTGGTGACTTTTCGAGCATGTTGCGGCCTCGAAAATGGGGCTTACTTTGGCAGAAAAAAAATAAAAAATAAAAAAATATAATTCCTAACAGTTTCAAGAGGGACCTCGCACCTTAGTGCTCGGGCCCTAAAAATAATCCTAACAGTTTCAAGAGGGACCTCGCACGGGTGCTCGGGCCCTAATGAACAAAACAATATATCAACAAACAGGTACGACATCTTATCCCTTCTTCGTATCAAATAAATTTACAGTTTAATACACTTTGTTTTTCTACTAGTTATTTACCTAAAGTGGCAAATGAATTTGAGGTCTCGCACATTTACAGAAAATATCTTACTTCAATGTTGAAAAATATTGAGAGAGTCTCTAATTTAACAGAGGAATACGCTTCACTGCTGTTCGTCTTACAGAGGCTAAGCACCAGTCTGTTAATATAGCATGTCTGTTGTCAGATGTATTTACTTTCATGTTAATTTATTTTAATGTAATGTTGTGAGTCAACAATGCACTTGAGCATCTCACTGAGCACCAAGCGTGACTGTATGTGAGTGGGTGAGACAATTAAGTCTGATTGGAAGTTCGTTGAGCATCTATGTCGTTTCAAAAGTCAGGTTAAATGAAGTGCGCTACAACTCTATAGATTGAAACGCATGACTTCATACGCACTCTGAGCTAGAGAAATGTGTCTGGAACTGAGCAGTGCTGTCTGTGTAAGTTTACTTTGGGTATCAGAGAATTCATTTTGTCTGACTACTCTGTGGTCCAAGACTAGTATGGTTAGGACACTCAAGCTCTCTGGTTGAAATCCAGTCGTTTCAAAAGGATTCTATGTGATAAGTAGCCTAGAAATGTAGACGCACCCTAGCGGCAGCGAAAATTATTTCGCAGCCGGTGTGGTCTAGCAACTCTCCATAGGCTTTTGAGCTGGAAAAACCAAAAACTGGTCAGGCAATCACATCGTGTATAGAGTCGGCGGCGGGCTTAACACAATGACGGCACAGTTCATGACGTTCCGCGTGATTTCCATAGGTGATTTCCCTGCTACTTGAAAACAATGAAGATGCAGCGGTCTTTCGAATCGGCTTTGGCCGGGACTCTGGAGGACTTGGAGTTAAGAGAACGTCACTTAAGTCATTCTTAAAAAAGGAAGATGTGTTCGGAGTTTTGCCGACCTGATACGGCAAACGTTTAATAAATCAATTAGCTCCGCTGGTGGAAAAAACGCATGGGACTCACTCGTCCACAACCGTTCGTTGCTCTGGTTGGTTGTAGCGTTATCCTATTGCGTGCAGAGGGATTTTGAAAGGTAACCGTTTATCCCGCCCCTCGGATTGAGGCATGTCAATGGAGAGTTCCCAGACCTAACATCTTGATGTAGGTCTGGCATGCCAGGCTATGTGATAAGGGTTTTTTCCCCACACATTTTGCAACGGTTTCAAATTGTTCACGTGAATTTGCTAGGCTGACCAAAACCCAAAAAAAGCTGCTTGGTTTGAAAAGTATGGTTTGGTTTGTTATAAAGCACTGCTCACACATAAGTCACTTTCAAATCTACATTGGGAACTTTTTTTGTCCTAACGTGCACCTCCCGATCGTACTGATTCCTATTGGAATGAATCAATTTTTGCAGCGAAATTTCGCAGAGTAGCGCTATAGGCTTTCTTTTATAAAAACAAATAACTTGATATGTGTAAAACGTGTGCTCGAGTGTAGCGTGTCATTCATGTACTGTCTTGTCTCTTCATGGTTTATTATGTTTGAGGTTGTGATGAATACACCACTGTATCATTTACAGACTACAAGTGAAGTGTCTGATGGTGAAAAGATTGCTGTAGGCTTTCATGATCAAAAGCAAAATTATGTCATGATATAATAACAGAGGAATGGGACTTTCCGAAAATGTTTCCCACACAGATGGTGCTGCTTGACACACGGCGAGGCAGAGCACTGAGAGGAAGCCGTAGCCAAACTGCATTATTTTCATACTTTAACAAAAGGTTAATTTTGTTTGGGGTGTCAGGGACTCCAAGGTCATTCCGCTAGATCTAAAAATATACTTAAAGTGTTAGGTTGATACTTCATGTTTGTCATATCTTATGATATTATCATTTCTTTTATTGCATTTTATACAACGTGCTTGTGGCATGTCAATGAATGAAATGGACACCAACTGCAATTTAGAAAAGTGTACATCATTGTGGTAAAACAAAATCTAAATAGTAAAATATGAATATACTCAAACAAATATTGCAAAGGCCTATTAATTATTATTTTAAATAAAATATTAATATTTTAATAACAAATAAAAGCAGTTGAAGACAAAATTACTATTATTATTTAATATGTACATATTTGGTCCCTGTGGGAACACATAAAACATAAAAAGAGTCAATTAATTCTGCACAGAACATGAAGTTTAACCATCATTCGATAAAAGAAAAGTCAACAATACACATTATGAGAGAATTCAACCAAGATATTTGATGCAATAGCTGCAAAAATAGATGTGGACAGCTTTGCTGACAAGTCTAGTCATTCACAGTCAGCAGTAGCAGTTATTATGCAGATTTTCACACTTTGCAGTCATTTTTTTTTCTAATAAAAACCTTTAAAATGATCTGTGCAATGACATTGCAGCTATTGCCACGTGTTGTCTCTGTCATTAAACTGCCCCTCACCTTTTGCTTCAAAAATGAGAAAGTAATTAGGCACTCTGGTTAAATAAAGGTTATATTACAAACAACTAGAAGAGAATAAATGTCTGGGCTTAAGAAGTGAGCCAGAAGAATGCACAAGTGGCGGAGCAGCAGATGGCTCAGAGGGGGCGGGGCTCGGGCTCCTTGTGTTTTAATAGATCATCGAATGGGGCCCTGGCGAGTTTGGCTCTTCATGGCTACGGTGTGTTATACCTCTTAATGTGCATGTTACATTCTATTGTTCGCACCGTTGGGTTTTTGTGCATAATTAAGAGGCATGTGGGACATAGGGCTTTGAGTTTAAAGTTACTGAGGATGGGAGTCTTCTTCAGCTAAACTGTCTCCCAGAACAGCTGAGCAGTGAGGGGAATCACTACAGGAGATATGGCGAGCTGCCCCATCACGACAAGCACGGTAAATTTAGCAGGCAACAGCACAAGACAACTCTGCAGGGAATGAAAGTGCAGAGGATGTTCTCTACATAGTGTACTGTTACTAGACAGTGATCATTTGGAGACGTGGCAGCATCTCTGTGTGCCTGCGTGGGACAACCTCTGAACGGTTACATAATTGGTGCAGTGCAGGAAAAGATAGAGATAGGTCGCATATATCTCTGGTTCAGTCTGAAATAACTCAGAGAGATGGAGAGAGACATGAAGAGTAGGACAGAGAACAAATGGACAGCAAATACTAGGAGGACATAATATCTTGCACAGTTTTGGTATTATAAATGGAAAACATGACATAAATTCACACATAATGTGTTCTTGCATTTGAAATTGCAAGATGCAGTGAAAACAGTAAAAACACTGTTATGAGACAGGAGCAAAAAATTGAATAAAATGAAAAGGAAGGAAAGGCAGCTACTGTTTACACATGCTCATAACTGTTGCCCCACCCCCAGCTTCTTCTGATTGGTCCACTGTTTTGAAACTGACATGGATTCGCTACACAGTGTCAAAAGTTGAACTTTTGACCTTAAATGACAATATCAAACAACATTTTTTTTTTGTACAATTTTCTACAAATTCCAGCTATGTAAACAGTTATACAAAACATTTTCCCTGAAAGTTTGAGTTATTATTGAGTTATAGCATGATTATAATAATTGATGATGAGCCAAATTATTAAACAGTAATGCTCAGACTCTTATTTTTGAATAATTCAACAGCCTGTCATCAATTATTCCTAAAATGTTGTAATATATTGTAAGTTTAGAAGTTTTGATATATAAAATGCTGCCATATTTATGCATACATAAAAGCATTTATGAAGTGAAAAAAAATGTATGAGACCATTTAAATGTATGTGGAATTTACTATCAATAACTGTGTAAGATGGATTTTTTCACTTTCCTATCCCATGATCATGGCAACATTTTAATATATCAATTCCTTACTATCATCTACACAACTAAATTCAGCTTCTTCTTAAAATAAAAGTAAATAAAAAATAAAAAAAAACATTGGCACAAATGATGTTACATATACCCATTTAAAAGCAGCGCGTTGTTGTTTTTTTGTCCTGTTTTGAAGTGTATATGCTTGGTTTGGCCTGGTGAACAAGATCAATGAGGTCATGTTTGCTCTCACCTGAGTCCAGTGGAGTGACCACAGTCAGAAGAGACAGATGAGCTATCTGCCAGCGCACAGCATACAGGAGAACAGTCACATTGTATAAATCTACCCTGACACAGCTGGCCTGTGGTACACAAGAAAATGATTATGCACAATGCACATGCTTTGCCATACCGTAGCTCAAGGCCAAGAGCAACTCAAAACAGCATGAGATAGGAAGGCTGCAAACAGCATGAATTGTTGCATTTGCTCTGAAACCTAAAGGGACCGTATTAATCACTTATTCATCACAACCATCATTGTATCTTAATAAGTGTCATAAGACATTATCATCCATTATTTTCCAATTAATGTCTACGAACAGCATCTGTGGCATGATGTAGATTATGACAGAGTAATTTCAATTCATCCCTTAACAAGCACATATTTTTGTTAAAACATGTATATTAAAGGAAGTAAACATTTTATTTCTATCATATTTACTCACCCCATGTTGTTCCAAACATGTACAACTCTTTCTTCTGTGAAAAAGAAGATATTTTGAAGATGTTGGTAACCGTCAAAATATCTTCTTTTTCACAGTAGTCGTCATATTTTAGGTAGACTATACCTTTCTTCCTTAAAAAGTTTGAATAGTTTAATAATTACACTCAAATGAGATGAAGACTCCAGTCACACCAGTAGCCTAATAATTCTGTTTTATTTTGCTCTATGAAAGTCAAAGGTGCCCGAGATATGTTTGGTTGCCAACCTTTTTTAAAATATCTTCCTGTGTGTTCAGTAGAACAAAATAAATGTATTCAGGTTTGTAATAACTAGAGTAAATTATGACAGAATTTTAATTTTTGGGTGAAAACTCCCTTTCAGTCACTGAACAAGTTTGCGTGATGCTACATCCACACCACTATCGTTGTATCGTCCAGGAAAACATGAACTAAGTCCACCCTTAATTAAAAACTTGTTGGTAACTAAATTGCTTTTTGAGGTAGAACTATATTTTTAGGTAGAGGAACTGCATTATATGTTCATTTTTATGAACTGAGAGTCAAATCAAACTTAAGAAATGTAACCATATAGTTAAATTAAACAAGAAATTTAACCTTTAGTAGTAGTTTTAGTTGCTTGACATGAAAAATAAACAAGAAAGGGAAAATATATGTTTTGAATTGAATTCACAATTTAAAGCACTAGTTTACCCAAAAGTCAAAATTCTGTCATCATTTACTCACCCTCATTTCGTTCCAATCCCGTTTGACTTTCCTTCTTTCTTCAATGGAACACAAAAGGAGCGATGGTCGTTCTTTTTCAGACGATTACAATGAATGAGGACAGTTTATGTTAATTTTTACGAACTGAGAGACAAATCAAACTTACAAGTAATTTAACCATGATATTAGAGTGATTGCAAGGGTGGTTGGTTACAGCTCAAGTTCCTCCTTTAATGCAAAAATATGGGATTTTTTTCGTTGCTTTATCATCCATCAAGCACATGTTGTCTAGAAAAGTAAGCAAAAAAAATGTATGACCATAAATCTCTTTAATAAGCTACATGGTAACATAACTAACTTCAATTTGGGCCGGTAATTATGAAATCCAGTCCAGCGGTTGCTTGCGGTTATCCATAGGATGTTAAAATCACAGTGTTGACCTTGCTCTGAGAAGACTTATGTGATTAATATACCAGATCAACTGAAACCAGAGTAGGTCTACAGCCAGACAGAGTGGGAAGCAATTTGAACACAATGCTTTGAAAGAGCTGAACCTGATACAGTTGAAGTATAAGGGCACCCTGAGCCTGCATCTGTGGACAAATCAAATCACATGTGAGTGACGGGCAGCAGTACTGCAGAAGCTGACTATTATAGTGTCTTGTTACCCTTCAGTCTGACCACCAGAGCGGGTTAAATGGGCTGCAGTTTCGTCATACTCTAAAAGCGAACTCATACTGTAGACTATGCTGGAATCTTAAACCTCCAGGTAGCCACATATGCCTTATATGATTTGGGCCATTCACGCAGACAGGCTTATGGTTATTTAGGGGTAAATGGTTCTCTTTGGAGGCTTTCGTTCTAATGAGCTATCTGCTGATGAGCTCTGTCAGGGTATATGAGCCACAGGCAGAGCCCAACGCATTCGTATGACCCCAGACTCTAAAATCTATATCATTAGCCATTTCATTCGCAAATGAAAATGGGATATGTATGTTCCAGCTTTTGTGGTTCTTGAATGCTCAGATCATAGTCGCACAAAGACTGCTCTATTCTTATAATGAAATTCAGGAAACACTGATGAATCGCAGTTCTAAATCACCTTGACCATTACTCCTGGACAAATCTGATTTGAGACATTTGTGATTGTATCACAGACGTGTAGCTTTTGGGAAGGAGAGTTTAGGCTGTTATTCTTTAAGATTGGTTTTGTTGCCCAGACAAGAGTGTGTGTGTTGGTAAATAGCTAATAATCAATAAATCAATCAAAAATAATTTAAAAAAACCTGTTAAAATAAGAAATCTAAATAAAACACTTAATAACATATTTTGTTTACCTGCATGTCATGTGACCAATAACCAACCTCAGAGAACTGTAAACATGCAAATATGTAAATTATTGAAATATTAACTTAAAATATTTACTTGAAGTACCCCCCAAGAGTTCATGTCAAAGGGGTTTGGCTGAGAAAAGCACTTGGGAATCTCTGCTGTAAGAAGAGGCTGTATGTAGTTGCTTGACATGAAAAATAAACAAGAAAGGGAAAATATAGATGAAGAAATTAACTCTGAATTCACAAAAGCACTGAATTTAAAGCATTAGTTTACACAAAAGTCATCATTTACTCACCCTCATGTTGTTCCAATCCCGTATGACTTTCCTTCTTTCTTCAATGGAACACAAAAGGAGAATTTTTGAGGAACGCGGTGGTCGTTCTTTTTTAGTCAATTACAATGAATGAGGACGGAGGCTTTAAAACTTCAAAAATAATGCAAAAAGCATCATAAAATCATCATAAAACATCCTGAACAAACGTGAATTTATTCACATTCATTATATTGTTCTAGTCACTACTTTCCAATCAACGATCAGTACTCTGAAATCTACATCTTACAATAATATTCAATGAAAACAGATAAAAATGAGGGTCATAACATTTCTGTACAATACACTGCAGAATATTACACATTAATATTTATCATAATCCAACACAGAAGAACATTACTTTTTATGGAATCAGGAAACATAACAGTGCATTTGACAAAATAAGGTCACATTTACATATATACAGACATATGTAGCATTAAATAGCTTAAAAATAAAAAGTTAAACACAGTGACATATTTACAGCTTCTTACTATATATGTACAATAAATGTGGTACAACAAGTGTAAAACAAATCGCTAGTACATTGTCCCACAATGCAGCAAGCTGAGCAGACATCAGTATCTTCACATGTTCAAATCCTACTGCACCTGTGAAACATCTTCTCTGAGATCCTCAGCAAACTACTTCAGTGCTTCCAGTTTCTTAGTGAAATATTGGCTAAAATGGTGCTAAATAAGTGCTAAAATGATTTTATGCACTGATTGTTCTTCAGTCTAAAGCTGCCAGCAACCTTCTTCCATAGTAGCTCACTCATCACAGATGCTGCAGTTTAACAGTCGTATGTTAAACTGCAGGGAGAGTTTACACTGAGGGAGAGTGACCTTTCGTAAATGCGCAGCATATTATGGGCGTCTCAAATGTGCCTTAAATGCTCTTCTCTTCACTGTACAGGGTAATGGAAGGACAAGTTTGGTGGGCAGACAAGTTCAGTCTAAAAAACCTCCTCTTCTTCAGCTTCACATCCGTAATCTGTAAAGACAAAGGTTTGAATGAATTCTGTGGTTCTGGGATAAATGGTGAAAAAGTCAGAATGGTAAAGATTAGATTAGATAGTACAGTGGTACCAGGACACTTCTGTGATAAGCAAGTATTTGTAGATGTATGACTTGCAGAGGAGATGGGATCAGAGCAGTTTATCAAGATGATAAACACTTCAAATGCGGTCTGCCACGAATGCTTAGAGAGTTACAGCCCACTTAGCATTACACAATTTGTCAAGATGAAGAGCCAGACCTTGGAAGTAATCTGGGAAACCCTTGATCACTGAACCCTCGAGCCGTGACTTCATTATCCTTGTCAGTGACAAGGCTACAATCCGCTGTGACATACTGACCATTTCCACCTATCAGCTCCATGGCGCTAACGCAAGACTCTTCCGCCTCTTCCTCATTTTCCTCTTCTTCCTCTGCGGGTTCCTCATATGCTACAGGCCCAATTTCTAACATGGGGGGAGGGGTGGGGGCCGGAGGGGGCTCTGGGGCTGCAGGAGGCAACATCGTGGTGATGTTGGCAGTGACCTGAAATAAGCAAGCAATGTTTTAGAACCACAAACATCAATTGCCAGATTTACTATATTTGTTTATAAATTCACAATGCTCCCCAAACTCTGAAAATCTGAATTCCACTGCCAGATTTAAATCATAATATCAATACTTTTTGGTTGGTTCCATGGCACAGTGGCTACTAAATATGCATCTAAAACGGTAAAATGTGGTGCTTATGTGGATAATTCCGGTTTGAATTTGATCTGCAAAATTTCCTGATCCCATTTCTTCTCTCTTTACTAATAATCACCATTATTTTCTGTTCTGAAGTGCAGTGGCTAAGATATGTACATAGCACATGTACATGTATATCAAACATAGTAAATCGTGGTGCTAAATACATGCATCTGATATGTTCAATATTGGTGCTCATGTAGGTAATGCTGGTTTAATTCTGGCCTGCAACAGGTCCTGATCCCATTTCCTCTATTTCTTATGAATAATTTCCATAATAATGTTTAATACTGATTCCAAGTCAGCACCATAGTGTGGTGGCTAGGATATGTGCATGTGACAGTTTCAATCACGGTGCTCATGAAGGAAAAACTTATTTGAATCTGGCCTGCAATGTTTGCTGATTCAATTCTCCCTTCTCTCCCCATAATAATTTACTATCATTCTCCACTATCTTTCCAATGAAGTAAAAAAAAAAAAAAAACACTGAAAATAGTGATTCTTAACATCAGCGCTACATCTCCCAGCAGGCATATGTATAAGGAAGTACAGCTCAGGGGAAGCAGAGGCCTAAATCAATTATCATGTTGTGAAAAACGGAGGAAGAGCATGAAAGTCTCTGGTAATTATAGCACAGACTTGCCGCTGTACCGTGAGGCCGCTCTTCAGGCGGTGCCAGTAAAGGGGAAACAGCAGCAGCGGGGATCTTGTAATAGGGGCTGCCAAGCTTGGCAAACGCCTAAAAGACGCCCTGCAGCTCACCTGTGGGTTACACCCTGAGTGAGTAACCCAGGCTGGGATCACAGAGACATGCAGAAGCCTGATGGCTGGAGAATCTGAGCTGGGGCATTAACGATCTTATTAGTAACAAGACAATTTAGAAAACTTTTTTTCAGTAATTTTCCAGTACTTTTCTGTGTAGTACTTATATTTCATTCTACGGTTCCTTGCCACATCTGAACTAAAACCCCTTGTGTATGAACAGGGCTCTGCTTGTTCTTGTTTTGTGGGGGAAAAGGGGAGAACTGCTAATGTTTCTGAATAATGTTCCATAATTCAGAATCTCGCAGATAAAGGCACAATACATTATATAACACTGATCTTTTTTCAGATAATCTCTGTAACAACCTGGATTGGACATCGGGATTCGGGAAGCTTCAGTGCGTGAGCAAAGTTGACCCCTGCAGTCATTTTGTACTTGATTTTTTGCCACAGCAAATTTGTCTATTTGTGCATGCACTTTCGTATGGTTGACTTCAGACCACATTGCTGCTTATTCAAGCTTGACCATTTTGAAGAGAGACAATAAGACCTAGAAAAGCCAATCCATCAAATTTTGTGGTTTGAACATTACCACAGATATTGACTTTCAATTAAATGTATATGCCATATTTACCCCATATCGTGAAATATGCTGGTCCGCTATTTACTGCATTGACATTTAGGTATGATGGATTTGATTATCGTGATGGATTTACCACTAAAGTCAAGTAGGATTAGTCAAGCAAATTTGATTTGACCTCTATCAAGCTGAAAGCTGAAATATTGCTCATTGGGTCAACAAGAAAACAGTTCTGCACTGAGATGCCATTCAGTAATCACATTAAAACCTTGGGTTAGAAATGAGGCGCATAGTTCAAAAAGAGAAGAGAAAATTCTTGCCATATTTAGTTTTTAATGTCCAATTAAATGGGTTGCAAAATAGTATTGTTTGTGCTGACGTTACATGTTAAAACTATACTAACACTTACATTTACTAAATGTATTTTTGCATATTGCTAGGTCTATGAATATTTGATATTTACCATAATGCGGGACCACTGTAAAAAATGATTTCCGTGTTTTTTTTTCTTTGGTCAAAACTACTTAGATAATTAATGTGGTTCAGATAACATATTTTGAGTTTCTATTTAATAAACCAATCTCCTTGATTGAATTAATATATACATTTTTAATTTCAATGAACTAAGGCAACCAGGTAACTTATTTTTTTTAAGTTAAACCAACAATAATTTTTTACAGTGTACTCTATCTAATGGAAAATAATCTTTGAATGGAAAATCAAACATATTATTAACATTAACAGTAAGGGCCCTCATTTAACCTACCGGTGTGGCTGCTGTCCTCTTCCTCTTGGGAGCGGATGATATTAAAGGGCGGAGCCTAAAGAAACAAGGTAGAAAGGTAAAATAATTATTTAGTGATTTTCAGTGGCCTCAGCCTTCTTCACAGCAGCTCGTGCATTGATAGAAGACCTCAAGAGCCGTAACAAGCCTAATTTTCCTTCTAAAAATATGAAGCCATATTTCCTGCCCACTCCTTCACTCCCACCCCACAGCAGATTACAGAGGCAAATCTAAAGCAATAGATTCACACTGAGACCTGCACTACTGGGGCTAAAGAAGCCCTGTGGCGCTGATGAAATGCTTAGCTTACACTTCCTGGCAACTGGATTTAAACATCAAACACCAGCGCTATTTAGGGCTAATATTAAAGAGACCAGTATAAAACATTAATTAGTTTGATGGGGGAAGGGAGAGAGGAAGAGGGAATGTTCTGAAATGAGAATGACCTTGATCTGACTTCATGTTAGTCCAGTGTGCACCGTGAAGACAGACTGCTATTTATGTCATAATTATGATAAGCTGGTTCAGAGCTAAAGTGGAACAACGGCAATTACATGTTTTGCCTGTGCATTTCTATATACAAGACAGAAAAAGAATATATAGGCAAGCTATGTATGTACAAAATAAATAGGAGTACTGTATATGCTCAAAAACTTAAGACTGCTTTTTTAAAATATGAATGCTTGGAGATCAGCTCCATCTGATCTCATAAGGTTTACGTGTAGAGTGTGTTTGGTGTGTAAGGTGTCTTTGAATGCCCAAAGATTCCCCTGAATGAGTTAGAATGACTGAGCATAAAAACAGCATTATAAGTAGGCAAGAATTTGCACAGTGCTATTTAAAACAGCACTGATTGTGAATAGAAAGTTGCCTTCAAAAGATTTTACAGATATGCAAGCCAAATAATCCCAAATTTTTGGAAAGCTTTACCAAAACAGACATGAAGGGTGTACATTGTTCACTCTGTTACACTGATGTATTAATTTATGATATGCTTGCAATAGTACTGAAAGTACTGCTTATGCAAATGCAGCTTCACATAGAGTCTCAATATTGTATAAATATACAGAACAACCCACACAAATACACTCACACAGGCATATAAACACACAGTGAAGTGCAGAAAAGCTGGGCAGCGACTGTGCCTCCCTGGTGAGATCTCCCCGAGGACTTAGTGAGAGCACTTTCTTGGCCGATAAGGGAAAGTGCTGCTAATTAATCTGCTTAAGGAAGAGAGGAGGAGGAGAAAAAGAGCGAGCGAGAGAGAAAGTACACGCTGAGAACGGGGCTTCCTTTGTCGTAACTCATTTGGAGTGGCGGCCTACATTAGCCATCTGCAGCATGCTGGCCGAGTCGAGTCTGTTCTGGACAGATCTGCTCTATGCACCAGTGTCCTGGCCCTGGCACACATCCTCAACATAACTCCAGTATTAGGATTATCCAACACATTACTGGAAAACACAATCACCCCCGAGCGGCCTCGCAGAGTGAATAGTCTTGGGAAGAAGCGCAGATCTACAACCCAAGTGTGACTAATACACTTACAAATCTTCAGCCATGGAAGTGAAATGGCCTCCAGCTGAATCTAGAGCACATATTGTGTATCGGATGCCTCTGCTTGCGGACACTGAGAAACGTAGATAATCTTACGATACCGAATGCACAAGCTCAACTGAAGGGAGTGAGGATGCTGCTAAAAATGAACCAGAAAGAAGATCTGAGCAGAAAGTTCAAGCGATTGTTTTGTCCCTTCAAGGGCACGTCAGGGGGGAACAATGGCAGACCTTTTTAAAACAAGAAAGATTTATTTGAGAACCAAATCATGTAAAACACCCGAGAAAATAAATTTTGAAACACGTTAAAAGACATTGAAATAAGTTTATTTTTCATACCCCTACTGGCAAATAGTTTTTTTTTCTTGTTTTAAACAAAAACTTTATAAAACTGTGTGAAATGTATGCTTAAAACAGGACAAATTGCTTAACAGAGGGTTAAGGAAAATAGACTTAATTCCAAATAGATTCTCTGTAAATAAGTCTTTATTTCTTATATTTTTCCTCGAAACACTACAGTAAAAAGCAACTGCTATAAAGTAAACCAATTACTGTTTTTTGTCTTGTTTTAAAGGTGCTAAAAGGAAATGCTAGTCGCTTCACTAACTTCCGACCGCCACTGAATTAGACCATTCCACAAAATCCCGTCCTCCAAAGCGAATGTCAGCTAACCTGGCTGCTCAAAACGACTGACAGGTAGCCTACAGTATATGCCTCAAAGTGCTCAGACAAAAATAGTGGTCAAGGTCATTTTTGAAGTCAGTTACAGTGTTTTTTCACAGATGGCGCTTTTCCACTGCATGGTACGCTCGGTTCGGTTCGGTACGGTTCGATTCGGCGCGGAACGGTTCGGTTCGGCTTCGCTTTTCCACTGCGTGGTACGACTCGGCTCGGTACGGCACCGTTCGGTTCGCTAGCTCGGTTGCTTTTCCACTGCAGTTAGTACCCATTCAAAGTGGGTGGGACTGATCGTTACACTGTTTGTAGGTCCGGTGATAGCCGTGTGCGGCTAAGAGCTGAGCTAGCTGCTACTTCTTGGAACACTTTTTCATTCTGTTTTGCCCCATCCAGCTCTCGCTGGACCCGCTCCTAGGCAACCAACGAGAGGATTGTCTGCACCTCGACCACGATTCAGCCATTTCCTTTTTAAAGTGTTGATCTCTTCTTTTTTTTCAAGTAAGTAAAACACAGGTGCTACCGTGTTGGCTGTTGTCTACTGGTTATATGACTCTGTATAGCGGTCTCGTGTCACAAATCCAATGACGCTGGTAGTGACGATTCTGTCTGTCTGACCAATCAGTGATCTGCAGTGTTTCACGTCACATTTTAGTACCGGTACGGTACGCTTGGAACCTCAACAGATCAGGTACCATTTAAAGCGCGCCGAAGCGCACCGTACCGTACCGTACCATGCAGTGGAAAAGCACCACAAGTGAGCCGTACCGAACCGAACCGTACCGTACCATGCAGTGGAAAAGCGCCAAAGCGTGCCGTACCGAACCGAACCGTACCGTACCATGCAGTGGAAAAGCGCCAAGAGACTGGAGTGAGTCCTCAGGACTCATATTTATCTGTCTGGTAGTTCCATGAATTTATGTTCCAAGTTACTCCATAAAGCAAGATTACAGCAAGATTCACTTTCCTAAATGTCCTACACTGCTCATAATAAACTTGATAACCCAGTACCAGTTCCAAACAGTAGGCACCAATATTTACTCTATTTCAGTGGTTTTCAACCCTTTTGACTAAAAATGTCCTGTTGTCCAACACAATATTCAAAAGTCATCCTGTGACACCGTTGGAAGTTTGTTGAGGCCCCCTGGTTGAGACCTACTTCTCAACTTCCATGAAGCATCTTGTTTCATCTTAAATTGAAGACAGCACTACAAATTTATTATTCCATACTGACAAAAAAAATAGAAGACTATTTCTCAAAATATTTGTGTATACTATGCATTTTGGTGTTTGGTTTTAGTATTGCATTTGTTTTAGCAACTGTGAGCATTATAATTAAGGATGCCACCAAACATCATGTCCTAAATAGACATAATATGACAAACTTCCAGTGATAAACAAATTATCAGATTAATAAGTTTCCACACAGCCAATTGAGCAATATTTGTAATGTACAGTTATGTGACCAATGAGATTTCACAGTGGGAGGGGATACTTTATTACAATATTGTAGAAGAAAAAACATTTGTTTCACATTTACCTTTGTACGCAAATGCAGTCATCTCAATAGAAATCTGTACATCTGTAGTTTTCAACACTTTTCTCATTGCAATTAGTAACTATTTAAAATTTGTCGATTTGGTGGCTAATTCACATGAATTTAAACAATGTAATTTGTATGTTTTCGTCCGATCTGCTTATGCCCCATTGACGGGTATGTTGAGGGGAGGGGGGACCTTCATGCTTACTTTTTTCTGATAATTATACATTTTTGTATGATTCACACATATGAATTCATACGCCACCTCGTAACAGTTATGTTTTCCTGTGAGATCAGGTAGATAATTTCACATGAGGGACACAGGCAAAAAAGTTCCACCCAGTGGATGCAGCTTTGGATTTAATTTTTTTGAACTAACAAATATAAAGCTGCTTGGTTTGAAAGGTTTAAAAGCTGCTAGGTTTAGAAGCGGTACTTCCTGCATAACTACAACTCTGTCTGCAAAATTTCACGGAAGTTTAGCTAATGTCACGTTAAATAGATTAGAACAGAGTGTTTGAAGGTAGCAGCCTATGAAGACAGCAGACAGCAAGGCAGCTCATCAGAGTTTGGATCAGAGCCATCAGCTCACAATCTGATGCAAATGTCAAGAGGTTTCCACTCTAACACAGACGCACTTACACCGGCTCAGTACAGTGAATACTGACCCTCCCACGGCCTTCTCTATAAATCACTGATGCAATTTATGGCAGACCGTCTGCTCATCTCTAAACACATTACAATCAGACGACTCGGCACACGGGCGGCACTAAGGCCCTTTAACCAGGCAGAATTAACCACCAAAACTCCAGTGTCAGATTGACAAAACCCTGTAAACACATCCAATTATACTTCAAGAGCTCTTTTATGCATTTAATAGCGGGCATCTGCTGCCCAGAGATGTCAGATCTGTGAGCGTCAGAGAGAGAGAGAGAGAGAGAGAGAAAGAGAGATATAGAACAGGATCATTCAGATATGTGTATCTCGAGGACAATCTCTAAATGTGACTGTTGAACCCTGATCTTCACTATCTCTGTTTCCACAGCACTGCCCCTTAATGCCCGAAAGGGGCTGACCACATCACAACACAATCCTCCACAACCCCCCTGGGTTGCACATTCACATATTACACACATGACTGTGAGTGACACGGAGCTGAACGGCCCCTGGCATATGACCTGGACCATTGGGAACCATGAGGGTCCTGTATGTGTTTGGGGGTTAGATGTCAAGATGAGTCCTGTATAAACACACATTCAGCATTGTGTGTGCATGCTCTGAAATGTGAAGGGTAAGTGAACGATGATGTCAGTAGGTGTGTGTTTGGTCTGTGAGGTAAGTGTGAATTTCAGTGGAGTGTGATGCACTGGAGTGGGGTCACATTAAGGCCACAAATCAAATATGTATGATGTGAAACTATGAACAAGTTTGTTTAAATTTACACAAGGCTTTCTTTTGTCCTAAATTTCTGTTTTTGTATGCTGTGTCTCACTAGTTCCCTAAGAGTTATTATATCATGCATACACATTTGGGTACAGGCAAGGGACTTGATTCTATGAACGTTGAGACACTGATGACTTAAGCGCTAAAACATCACTGGTACTTCTCAGCGGTGTCACTGTACAAACGTTCAAAAGTTTGAGATGCATCTGGGATCATTTGTTATGTTTATCATGCAGCTTCACTCTCCATTTCTGTTGGGTTGAGACTGGAGAAAACATAATGGCAGTTTCAGCAAGTGAACATATGCATTTTAAGAATTTTTAATGAGCTAACATACCAACTGCTCTACATCAACTGTCTTTTGCGTCAGACTGTGAGATATACATCTTAGCTAAGACTTTGGACACAAATGACAGCACTGACTGCCATTTTAAGTCCCCAGAGTCTGTGTTCATTCTGACATTCTCATTTGCATACGAAATGTGAAATACTGCAATGCTGCACTCTAAAACATGCTGGGTTGTTTCAAAATTGGGTTAAAACAACCCAGCATTTTTTTAGAGTGTGTTAGAACTTCATCTGAGACTAAGATATTGTAAAGGCAACTGATCCAAAACCGCTAACTTTGCCCTTCAACAAAAAAATATTTTTATGATCCTTGAAATGTCTCTTAGTTTAAAACAATCTCACTGATCTTTCAGTGAAACCTAAAGTGTTGAATCAGAGTTAAATATGACAGAATACAAGGTTCGATTTAATATATTGAGTAAAGAACTTCACTGAAGCCCACAAGTAAAGAATTGAAGCCTAGCAAACCCATAGAGGCAAAACACAGTCTCTTCACATATCCTGTATACAGGAGGTCCGAGGCACATTCACACACTGCAACATCAGGTAGCATCTGTGCATTGCTTCCCCCTCACAGGATTTTCACAGGTGCCTGGCACCAAGCAAAAGTGTGAAGTCAAAATGGGTACATCTGCAGAACAGAACTGTGACATCTTTACTGAGAATAAATCACCAGAACCAGATGGCTGACCTGCATTATTAAACAGAGTGCTACATTTTGGGTGTCCCTCTTGTGACCTCTCAGGAGGAGGTAAAAACGGGCCAGTCCACAGGTCAGACGGGGTGCCCTCAGGGCTGAGTGGGTGAAGCTGGTGAGGACACCCAGCCCTTATGCCAGGCTTCACACACCCCCCGGCAATCTGCACCCGCCCTGGGCCAGATGGTGAATGAGCTGGCTAATGGAGCGAATTCATGCAAGACAAATTTGCCCACTTAACAATCAATCCCAACACTGCTCTGTCATCAATAATTTCCTAGGATCTCCCAGGACTCTTTCAAAGGCAGACTGAATCACTGCTGTAAACACCATCAGGTCTATGAGAGAGATAAAGCTTTGAATAAACTGCCAATCAAACAAAGGCAAATACAATTGTTCGATATGCAGTCTAAAGCATGTTTTTAGAAATGCATAACATAACTGAACCAGGTTGGATTTATTAGATTATTACTGAAACATTTTTTTTTAAAATATTATAATTATACAAAAACTATTAATATATGTAATAATCTACAGTATAAATAGTTTAGATTATAACTATTCTAATCAGTATTATCTGTTTTGTGGTGTGGAGCTTTTAGAATGTCACAAAACCTCTAGAAATTAAGCAACTGAATTTATAAAAAAAGGTGGTATTTTAAAGGTGGTTTATTTAACACTCCTACCACCCCAACAAAAGCAGTACACATCTATGTGTATCGATTCATGCACATTTGAATCAAGTGGTCTGTAAATACAAACCATAACTTTCAAACCATTACTTGTGACAACGATACTGTCTCTCACAGATCACTAGTAAAGAGAAATCGTACTAATCGTCAAACTTCACGGCACGTGACCCTACAGGAGTGATCACTGATAGGCTGTCTGTCAGCCGAAAAAAAAAAAATCACGTTTTAGAGACGGAAAAAATCCTCAAGGACTTTGACAGAAATGTAGTGGAGTAAAAAGTATGATATTTGTCTTTTAAATGTAGTGAAGTTAAAGTAAAAAGTTTCCAGAAAAAAATAACACTCAAGTAAAGTACTAATACTCAAAAATGTACTTAAGTACACTACTCAAGTAAATGTACTTCGTTACTGTCCATCTCTGGTTAGCCGCAACCAAATTTGGAGCTATAACCACACACACATTTTATATTAATTTGCTTATTGGAAACCACAAATAAATAGCCTACAGTCAAGTTAATGAACTATTTTATTTGTGGAAGATTGTTTATTATGATTGTGGCGAGCAGGGCGAGGCCGATGACGTGAGAGAACGGCGGCCTTGTCCTGCTCGCCACAATGATTATTATTAATAAAACAAATTTAACTATTTATTGAACATTAGTGTCTATTCATGCCACAGAACATGCCTTACTCAAGCTAAAATTACTGCAATGCACAGCCTCTCATGGCTTATTTCTTTAGTAACCGGATAAAATCTTTGTTACTTGTCTTAATTTAAACAGTTTCCTCATCCTTTCCTCATCCTCCAGCTGCAGATTAAACATATATGTAATTCTAGCAACAAATTATGCATGAGTATTTGTGTACCAAAGCTAAGAATCTATTCACATTTGGGTTACATATAACATGTTGAGGGCTGTAGGGTGGAAATCAAACACTTCCACTATTACTGATGTGTTCTGATGTTCTTACTTATGGGCTTTGTAGCTAGGCAACACATTTAAACGGCTCTTAGTGTGATCTCATTAAAAAAAAAAATCTGGCCCATTTCAGAGGGAGCACTTTTGCTCCGTTGGGCCCATATGCCAGTCTGTCAATAATGCATGTCGATGAAATCTGACAGGGGAGGGAAGTAATATTTCTGTTGAGCCAATATCATACAGCAGCTGGCTTTGTGTAAATAAATCTAAGGGGGGAAAGGGGTGTAATGGGTGGAGGCTCTCCACCAGCTTTGGGTGCCACTATGCAGCTGTAATCCCCGCTCTCCAGCTGGGGGTATCAGCGGTTAGGTTGTAAGGGTAGTCGGAGAGCAGAATTTTGGGCCATCTAAAAACACAAAATGCTATTCATAAATAATTAAAAATTAATTAGCTAAAATATAGATTTATCAATGCTCCTGAAAATGGAATGGGACTAAAATGCAAATGCAGCAAAAAAAATCTGATTCACGAAAAAGGCTATAATGAACCAATTCTTTTTAATGAGTTGATCTAAAGCTGCAGTCACATTAGTGAAATTTCAGCGTGATTAAAAGCTCCATTGTCTATTGTCAATAGCGCAATAATGTATGAAGTACAGCAAAAGTCACTTTCAAACCAAGCAGCTTTCTGTTGGCCAGTGCGACAAATTTACATAACCAATTAAAAAAAAAAAACCTGCAAGGGGAACTTGTTCGCCCTCACGCAAAACTCCCAAATCTGTGGTAAATGTGACAGGCCCAGGCCTGAATCAGACTCACTCAGGAAGAATGAAAGAAGCTAAGCTATACACCTACTAAAGCAAATCTCTATAAGGTGAATCTGTAATTTGTCAACTAAAAGGTAATTTAGCTCATAAATGTTTCATGAGAGCCAATCACCCTCTTGTCATTAAACAAAACACCATATTAAGTATTTATTCAAAACTGAATCTTAAGCTTTAAAAAAAAGTTTCTAGCTGAAACATAAGAAACAAAACAAAAACAAAACATCAGGCAACCAGTGCCTAAACTACTGTACATCTCCAATGACCTATAATATTCAACCCGACTATTACTTCAATGACCCTCATTCCTCATCAAAGTGGTTGCACAGCTAGAACAATATTCAATAATAACCATCAAATATCACTGGACTCATAAAACAGTGGGGAGCTTATGCAGAGTCTGAGGGATGAACCGGGAAAGGGGGGTAAAAGCAGCAACACATTCCAAAAAAAGCTTCCCTAACATACACACAGAGCATCCTTTTCCTGAAGGACAATGCTGTTACACATTCAGCTCCTTCTTTCAGATCTAGAATGACAGAGGGAAGACATGCAATCTGACCCTGGAGGCAACAATTAGGGCCCAGTGGTTTCCACACCTCGTGGTGACAAGGCATCTTATCACACTTCCTTCAGGCCACTGAGGAAGGCCCCCAGCGGTCTGACCCGAGGAAAAGACTTCGAGAGAAAGAGAGATCCATAGAGAAGAAGAAAGGAGAAATTATCTTCTTTGTATCTCACCCTCCAGCGGTCCAGTAGGCTGGGATTTGCCCCTGATTTCACTATTGTGTCTTTGATCAGTTGTATGTATGATTTCACCAATACAGCCACGTCATTATTTAATAATATTACAAATGTTATTGTATTTTGAATCAAATAAAAGTAGCCTTTGTGAGCATTTCTTTTAAAAACTTCTGAATGTGTGTGTATATTTATATATATATATATATATATATATATATATATATATATAATATATATATATATATATATATATGTGTGTGTGCAATATATATATATAAATAATTGCACATTTTTCTGTAATTTAATCGGGATTAATCGCACCTAACAATACAGTTTTTAATATATTTTTAATATTGTAATACTTTCAAATTGAATCTCCAAAATAATGTAGAAACAACATAAAGACAGTATATTTAAAAGAAAAATGTAATGACATCTTTCTACGAAGCACAATGAATGATATTATAGTATAACTGAAAGCTACCATTTTTAACATTTAATAGGCTAACTTTTAATTTAAGTGAATAATTCTTTTTTTTTTTTTACAGAAACCCATTGTAATACATGTCACATATGGATGTGCCTGTCACGTTTTGAGCTTGTTTTATTACGTTTTGTTTACATGCCGTATGTATGTAAGCATTCTGTTCCTTGTCTTGCGTTGTTTTTTGAAGTCAGTTTGTTCGTGGTTGTGTTTCCTCTGAGATATTCTCCTGGTTATTATTTTGATCCTTGGATTAGAGATTTATATTGAGTATCTCCTTTGTAGTACGCTTCATTACAGTGCACCGACCATAACAGTGCCTTTAATATCAGGGCTCAACGATAAGGTTATTTTCCATTGGCCCAGTCAGAATGTTTGATTTCTACCTGCCATGCTAGAATGCACAAATCGAGTCATTTTCTCTATTTTGTTCTTTGATTAAAATGAATGACACAGACAGCAGCAGGTTTATTAGGCCGCTGTCACTTTAAGACCTGACGCACACAACGGTGGATCTGACACGCATCCTATTTTCTTACAACTCTTTACATTAATTTAACACTTTTTAATTAATTTAAGACTCTGCTTATGAGGATACTCACCAATAACAGGCATTTTGGTTGTTGTGTGAATGTTGTGTGTTTTTTTCCATTTAAGCATGAAAGAGTACTCAATGTGGCGCTGGCTTGTCTGAAGCGGCATCCTGTGCATGTGTTTCAGGCAGTGGTGGAAAGTAACTAATTACAAATACTTTCGTTACAGTACTTGAGTAGATTTTTTTATTTTTTCTACTTTCTTGAGTATAATTAAATTGTGGTACTTTTACTCTTACTTGAGTAAAATAAAAATAAAGTATTCAACTTCTCTACATTTATTTTTCATAAAAAGTACAAAGTACTTTGACAAAGGTGCCGACGGAGCTAGGAGCAGGGCAAGCTGACATTTGACAGACACTTTTCAAACTACTGCGGTGGAGCCCTGCGCTTCAGCCAATGACAGACAGAACTGAAGCAGTTCAGCCAATAACAGACAGGTCTGACTCGGGTGCAAAACCAATCAAAACCTCCAGTTCGGCTGGGGGGCGGGGCGTTCAAACCTACTTTGACATTCAATCACTGTTTTGAATCAGTAGCGCTAACGTTTCAATATTTCAGTGAATGTAAGTGAGAATTCTGCTCATATTTAATTATGGCAACTACTGAAATGGGTCATACCATTGATATTACCAGAGCACTGAGCAGTTAAAGGCTGAAGTAAATAAAAAATTACCTCAATTACCTTGAACATATACACTAACAATACACTAAAACTATCTTCTTTACTGTCTCAAACACTTATTCACAGTCACCAACCATGGCGTTCTTGATCATTCCCTACCACCAAACAAAACAGAGTGTGGGAGTGAGAACGCCTTGAACTGATCACACATGAAGAATTTGACATGCCGCAAAGCCTCCATGAGGCAAGTAGCAATTTTCTTTCATCATAGGGACTGCTGCTTAGGAACAGCTTTTGTTCAAAACCTGTAGCTTTTTGTGTACAACAAAGCGATCAAAACCTTGCAGTGGCAAGGAAAGTGCACAGGAGGATCTATCACCTGCAATCATAATAACATCTGTACATGCATTCCTGCTCCATGCCACCAGAAGAGAGAAAAAGTTTCCATTAACGGCTTCAAGTCAGTCAGGGAAGATGAGTGGGAGAAGACTCCTGCTGATACAGCCTGAGAAGTGTGCTGTGACTGAGTCAACCTCCCTCTGTGACTCTAGTGCAGATGGAAAATAAGGGTAAGAGAGCTTACAAAGCTTTCAAGATGGCCGCTCGGCATCACCTACAGAACCCTGGCCTTGTAACATCTGCTGAGGTGAGACTCGGTGGGCAGGCCTATAGAGCTCAACAGCCAAGTTTCGGAATTAAAAATCTCATTAATTTTCTCCATATTTTAACAGAAACCCTTTAAAACATGAGATCCGAGATTAGTAAGTAATGATACACAATCGTTCAACAGTTTGGGGTAAGTATGATTTTTTTCTGAATAAATTAATACTTTTATTAAAGAGGCTATGTGCGTTTTTTTTTCTGAAATTTAAACTCGCGACTGACATCTGTGGCCAAAAAACAGACCTGCTCTTCCTTTCTGCTCGCTCTCGCAGCCAGGGTTGCCAGGTCTGCACAACAAAACCAGCCCAATTGCTCATCAAAACTAACCCAATCACGGCCAAAAATAGTCAAATAGCGTTCCCGGGTGTTTCCCCGATAACAATCATGTTCCAGTGAGTAAAACAATCGCGTCAACCCGTGCACTACACAAACAGAAAACAGTGCAGGCATACGGACCTGGCAACACTGCTCGCAGCGCTCGTACGTACGTGCGTGCACACTTCACAAGTCATCTGCTGCCTGCAAGGAGGTCAACATTATGTTTACAGAGGTAAGAACAGTCAAAAACATATATTGTTTGAGATAAGTTTGCGGGTGTAGGCTACTTGCTGACTAGCGGTGGTGGCAGAGTGATCTGAAACGTTTAACATGAACGCGCTTGACGTCACATCCGCAGACAGCGCGGGAAAAATCCGACCCGACAGAAAATCAGGATAATATGGGAAAAATTATGGGAAAAAAATATGAGAAAAATAGGAGACAGGCTTATAGGTGCACCCACTGTGAGCGGACAAGGTGTCAGTATGCTCAACAGGAGATGTTTGAGTCATAAATGTTAAAATAAAAAGGCTATTGTTACGTTTATTTTGGGGAAAAAGTTCCATATAGTCCCTTTAACAAGGATGAATTAAATTGATCAAAAGTGACAGTAAAGACATTTAGAATGTTACAAAACATTTTAATTTAAAATAAATGCTGTTCGTTGTAACTTTCTAGAATCAAAGAATCCTGAAAAAAATGTGTCCACAACTGTTTTTTAACTGTTTCTTGAGCACTAAATTAGTATATTAGAATGATTAATGAAGGATCATGTGACACTGAAGACTGGAGTAATGATGCTGAAAATTCAGCTTTGCCATCACAGGAATAAATTACATTTTTAAAATATAATAAAATAGAGAACAGTTATTTTAAATTGTAATAACCGTTCACAATAATGTTTTGTTTGATCAAATAAATGCAGATTTGGTGAGTATACAGTAATAGACTTCTTTCAAAAACATAGGATCAGAAAAAAAATCGTATCAACCCCAAACATTTAAACAGTAGTGTAATCCTGTAGACGTCAAGAGTCTGTGAGAATTCAAAATATATATTTGGAATACTTTGAATAATATTTTAAATTCTCTGTGAAGAAATACACTATTCACAATCCTGAAATGGCAGAGCCTTGAATCCACCAATCAGAGAAGTCGGTGTTGCCAAAGATATGAGTGCCACATGCATAGTTGAAAATGACGACCAAATCAGTCCAACAAACAACGTAAATATTTATATTTACCTGACTCTTTATACTATTTATTTCTACTTCAAATATATTTAATTTTATTTATTTTTTTTTATAAAAAAAACCCAACCAATAGAATTGCATCATTCACAATGCTTCATGGGCAGTAGTTCTTTGACCCATGAAAGAGATATGAATTAAACTTGTGCATTTGAGCTTTCTCTGATTTTCAAATATTTTTTGCTTCAGAGCTGGGTAGATTTGTTGATAGTTTTTTTTTGTTGTTGAAATCCCTATGAAGACAATGAATGTGAAAATACCAAGCATGCGGCACAAGCCCTGCAAAAGTGAAGCCAAAACGTCTCGATCGCCCCTCGGTGACTGATCGTAGTATAGGTCATAAACCCCGCCTCCCCATGTTATTCAACGTGACCTGAGACCAACTAAACAACACTATTAAATTAAATTACACTTCACATATCTTTTTTCCAAAGATAGTTTCTGTCATTTACTGTAGTTTCTATCACGCTGATGTAATTTCAAGTGTTTGTTTTTATAAGATAAGTTTATAAGTTTGTTTTATATTTTATAAAATAAGTTTGTTTTTAGTTAGTTATTTGATGCTATAAAAACGATGCAGTGACATCATGATTGACAGCTGTGATTGACAGGTTCTCTGAGCAAAGTAGTCACTGAAGCACCCACAGACTTTTTTTCGGGATCTTCGGAGAACTGGGGAGATTGGAGCTTTAAATGAAATATCTAAATTTATAAATCTATAATTAATTATTTCACACCGACATAATGGGTTGTTCTATGTCTTTTGTGTGAGAAAGCAGGGGTGTGTTGCATTAAACGGGGGGTGGGGGGGGGGGGTGGGGGGTGAAATGCTGTTTCATGCATAGTGAGTTTTTTACACTGTTAAAGAGTTGGATTCCCATGCTAAACATGGACAAAGTTTCAAAACTGAAGTTGTAAGTTTGATGGAGTATTTCTGTTCCAAAAATACTCCTTCCGGTTTGTCACAAGTTTCGGAAAGTTTTTTTCGAATACGGGCCTATGTGACGTCAGAATGGCCGGAATTTCCTTATACGGGTCTTATGGGCACTTCTCCCGGAAGGGCGCGCACAGCTGTAGCCTAGAGCGTGCGAGAGTACGCCTATGCCCATCAGAGCGCTGGGCTCGACTGCGCTGCAATCAAAAAAATGGCACCAAAAAAATGTGTTTTTGGTTGCCAGGGCAAGACAAAACTGCACAAATTTCCAAAGAACCCAGAGTTAAGGGACCTGTGGATGGATTTTGTTTTTCCAGAGCAGCAACGGAGTTGTGCAAGTGTTCTTGTTTGTTCCCTTCATTTTGACGGTAATAGTTTTATAAAACAAGGCCCAGTTCGACGCCGGATTTGCAGATCGCCTAATACTTAAAGATGGAGCAGTCCCAACAATAAAGGTTCACGGTCGTGCGTTGGAACCGCAGGCGGTGAGTAAAACTGTTTCAAATGTCTGTGTGTTGTTAACTATCGGCGTGTAAGCTAAGCACAGCAAGTAAACAACATGATCACCTACAGTTAATGTATCGATGGAGCATGCGGTGTATGGTGTGTGTGTGTGTGTTTGTGTGTTTAAATACATTTGTTTAGCTGGCCACTGTAGGTGTCAGCTTGTTTATTGTAAAAATAAATCATGTCCTCATAAACCACAAGTCTGTCTGTTTACAACACACGCAAAAGCCACACGGCACGCCTCCACCCGCTCGGGTTTTTCCGGAAAGACTCGGTACAGCCTATCTTTATTCTTTTATAAATATAATAAAACTAAAGACTTTTTGGAGATATGAAGGATGCAAATGCAATACTACTCTATAAGTACTGATGATTAACATGAAATTGAGTGAAACTGAGTGTTTCACCCCCCTTTAATAACTAGTTGCTAACATATTGAATGCATGTCAACAATAAAGTATAGGATGCTAACCTAGCTAAAACAGGCTGCATGAGCTAAATATGAAGTTAATTTAGCTGTCCACCAAATTGTGATAGTTGTTTAATTGTAGTAATATGAGTACTTGTATTTTACAGTATAGGATATATTAATGTAGTTGTATTTACCTTATTTTAACGAGGCAATCAGCAGACATAAAAATTTAATTTGGCGCAGAATGAAAGAATGCAGCAGTCAGAGGCCACTTAAGAAAGGTGCAGGGGCGTGTGATTGCGATTGATTCAGCGAGAGTGAGGGTGGGGCCTTGATTTCACGGTTTTTACTTCCTGCTCATTACTGCGCATGTCTGGTCCCAAAATAGCTACTGTGCAGACTCAAGTTCCAAGATGTCAGCGCCATGTCGGGACAATGGGGGCTTCAGTTCTCACCAATGGAAGAGAGCCAAGGGGCGTCGTCCATCTCTTTTTACAGTCTATGGAAAATACTTATGGACCCAATAATGCTAAAAAACGTGCGGTGTCATCGGTGTCTGTGGATTTCCTTCCATCATTATTGTGATTTCATTATAGCCACTCTAAAATCCAGAGTTATTTCTAATGACCTCACAAGATTAAACGAAACAATCCAGCTGCTTTGTCTCGACCAAACATGATTCCCATCAGCAGGATGTGGCTCCCTTACTCCCACCACCAGACATCCTCTGGACTAACAGATCTCAATAGAACCCATCATGCTGAGAGACCCAGCCTAAAACCTTTTCACTGAGCTTTGAGGTCGAGAACCAGGCACAAGATGATCCTAAGAGGTCCTTCCTACCGTCTCATCTCACTTAGGCCTAAAGTACAACCACAAGAGATTTTCAGTGACAAAAGTCTTTAGAGAACAACTTTGCTATACCGCTAGACGTTCCATGCTGTTCTGGGTCAACGTGACCACGCTAGAAACAAACAAAATGACTCATTCTGCTGATCTAGTTGCTAGGAGGTGGTGAAAGGTTTTTGGCGACAAGGAGCTCCATTGAGACGGACCGAATGACACACTCCACAGTCGGTTGCCTTGGTTTCCTGCCCTGTAGAACGCAAGATGACAGGTTCAAACAGTATGGACATTGAGAGCCCACTGTAATAATGAGTGAAAAGCCATTCTGCTGGAAGTGGACTAATGTTAGGGTGGAAACAATGACATTTTAGTGTGGGAAACTGAGCCGGGTCAAACAGAAAGGGAGGATCTGCGAAACACATCAGGGCACAAGCTCACTGGCTATTTCCGGATGCGGCTGGCAAAATAAATGAGAGGTGCTGTGAACTTTACTCAGTGTAGGCCTGGTGGAAAGCATATCTCAGGAACAACTCTAACTCATTCCGTCTGACCTTAACCTAACATTTACAAATCAATCTCCATTCACGTTGTCATGAAGCTGAAAAACCAGACTGGATCTGGTAAAGAGCAGAAATACATATACTTCTTCACTCCCAAGTCCCCAGGGGCGATGCTGCTCCTCAAATCGTCAGTCTGATTTTAAAGCGGTAGCTGTTACTGTAAAACGAGGATCAGAAACAGGACCAGGCAGCACACTGGAGCTGGGAGGTGAAGCGTTCTGTCGTGCTGTCACTTTTTCTGAGGTACGCCGAGAAAAGAGGCATAGACAGGTCATCCCCGCGCATCGAGATCAGATTTACACTTCAAAAAGCAAATCCTGGCAGTTTTAAGAACGGTAAGCCTTTACTAAAAGACAAGGGTAGAAAAAAGGAAGGGGGTTTGAAGAGGTGAAAAAAAAAGCAAGACATTAAAGAAAAGGAACTGGATGCCAATTATCTTCTTATCTTTCAGAAAGAGAGCTTCTCCGTTGCTGTTAGTTTGGAGGTCGTGTGGAGGTTTAATCTGGCAGCTGGTGTTTGAGGCTGGTAAAGGGGGATGGAAGTCTGATTCTACCTGGTTAGCGGAGCGTCTAGAAGGAGTCTGGGAGCTACTAAAGGCAGCGAAGAAGAGAAACAACAGCATCTTTATGCAGGCAAATAGATCTGTTTTAGTCTATTCAGCCCCCAAAAATAACTTGTATACCACTTCATATACCAAAATATCTTTGAAGAAATGTGCTTTGATCAGCTGGAGTGAGAGTTCCGTGACAGAGAGTAATGCATGCATTGTGAATGCTGAGCAATTTTAGACATTTATTTCTGCACACGTCAGTCAATCCAGAAAAGAAAAGGGGCCACTCGCTCTTTTGAACCATTTGTTTCTGAAAGTACTGCGTGAAATATCTTATACAGTTGCTACTTGCAAGTTGTGGCAACAGAACTAAAAAGTATTTGCCCTGCCATAGCAGCTCATTACAAATGTTCCCATGGTTCAAACAGAGTGGGAACAAGCTCTCTCAACTGGAGCTGGAACTAAATTCAAGTTTATCGTCCAATTTTTTCCACAGTGTCATCAGACTGTGATGATTTAATATTTTTACACTAGCCTCTGCTGGTTCGGCCAGCTGATGGGGTGAACAAGAGTTCAACCAAGGTAAGTTAACTTACATCATGCCTTGCAACAATTTGGGGTTTTCATGAATTAATGTATTCATGTATTAAATTAAAAAATAAAGTAAATAAAAAAAGCTTTATATGACTAAAAAATGTAAGTACCCTATGGTCTTAAACACATAATAAAAAAAAGTAAAATTGTACTAAAAAAAGTGATAAAAATAGACAAGTTTGGGGTGAGTATGATTTTTTTTCTATATTATTAAAACAAATTCTGTTTAAAAAATGCTGTTCTGTTGAACGTTCTAATCAAAGAATCCTGTAATTATTAAGCGCATATGTTTTCAACATTGATAATAATAAGAAATGTTTCATGGGCATAAAATCAACATATTGGGAGTGTGACACTAAAGACTGGAATAATGATGCTGAAAATTCAGCTTTGTCAACATAGGAATAAATTACATTTTAAAATATAGAATTAAATTCTATTAAAATAGAAAAAAATGTGGCCTTGGTAAGCATTAGAGACTTCTTTAAAAAAAATCTCTCCGGCCCCGAACCTTTGAAAGGTAGTTTAACAAAAATAATAATAATTTTAAAAAATAGACTGCTTTCCCACCAGACAAAGCAAATGATAACACTAACACACTAGCCAGCTATGTTTATTATCTTCAGGATATCCATTTTATTTATATTTTAAAAATCTCAAATGTAATAAAACTAATGTAAGAGTTGTATAGTTTGTTTCAAACACATTAGTGATTATAAGATTTAAAAGAAAGGGGACAGTAAATTGCCTATTCTAAGCTTCAGAATATGAGGTCTCCGACAGTGTTCGTATGTCTGATTCATCATCATCTCACCATTCAGTATGAAATTAGTAATTATCATTAACGAAATGGACTGGAGGAAAGGCATCACACAATGAGAAATTATCTTTCAATGCCAAAGTGTAGAAGTCATGATCTTGCGCTCCGTCTGTCGTATATTCATTACTTCTCTCACAGGGACGTTTGGAGCCCTGGAGGACTATTAATTGGAGAAGGGGCAGGCTCCCAGCATGCACTACAGGGTGCCAGGTGATGGCAGACAGACAGTCCTGGCACTGAATTGATGACAAGCTTTCTCCTGGTGGAAATGACTATGAAGGTCAGCCAAAGGAGCAAAGCAAAGACAAAATGTTGGAGACCGACAAGAAGAAAAATGTAGTCCTCCAAGGGCAAGGGAACAGCCTTTTTTATCATGTCCTTTGTCTGAGGAACAAAAGAGGATCTTTACCACTTGGAGTGGGTCCCTGTTACTACATAAAGACAGACTTAGTGGTTTCTGGGAGTGAAAAAGTAGAAAATGTTGCAAAGCACAGTGTGAGCCAACAGTAACCAAGTAAAAAACAACAACAACAGATTCCCTGTTCATTAAATTCTCACCTCTTGCCCATAAGGCTAGCGGGTTTAGCGAGCCCGAGATTGCTCTTGTTTGGCTGCTTCTTGCGGCGGGTCAACTTCTTGCGTCCAGAGACACCGACGGGCACGTCCTCGGCTTGCTGGGTGGTGTTGCTCCCACTGCCCTTACTGTTGAGGTCCCACAAAACATCATAATTGATCTTACTGGAGATCTTTTTCTGCTCCAGCATCTTCTCTATGGCCTCTCCCGCAGTGCTGGCCAGGATCGGTTCTCGCTTCTTGGACGGCTTCTTTGGCTACACAAATAGAGATAAAAGTTGTTTACAGTAAAAAACAAACGATTTGGTCAGTGCTTAGATGGCTATGCTCCATAGCGAAGAGTTTCTGAAGGCTAAAGCATGCTTTTAATTTATTAAGTGAGCATTTTTTTTTTTGTGGGGGGGGGGGGGGCATCTGGGTGTCATTTAAACTGCATTTTTTCTATTGGGGCTTGATATAATGAGGTCAGACTAACAGCTGTCAACAAGAAGGTGACAGAATCCCATTAGTAGCCTGGAAAAGCAATCAAGCTCATCTGATCTGGTCACCGCTGACCATGTTCCTCGACTACCAAAGTGTAACAAGTCACTTCACAGTCAGCAAGGGGACGACTGTATCTGAAATTGCTATCAGGCTCAAGGCACCTCATTAGAGGTGCAGAGCAGGGCTGACTAATCCAAGCTCAACTGGGAGTCACAGTGCAGATGTCAGAGCAGACAGGTTAAGGAGAGACGGTACTGAAAGCCTGGGGTGAAACCAGAGGAGCAATTGAAGTTCAAATGGAAAGAATGCTGTCTCCTAGGATCCCTAGCTGCTGAGTGTATAAAGACCTCGGAATGGGAGAGAAGCCCATTAGCCAGACACACACACACTCATGACTTACTCACCTTCTCCTTATAGGTCCCTTGTTCCTTCTCTTTAGCTATTCTTTCTTCTTTTTCTGAAAAAATAAAAGCAAATGGAAGCACAATGGCTTTATCAAATGGAGAGTTTTAGAGTAGACACAAAAAGCAATACAAAATAAAGGGCTTTAAAAACTCAACAATCTTTTGAGCAGATTAACTTCAGAAGGTCAATCTTTTAGTTATCACAGGTATTTTTCATTTACGTATTTTTTAAATATTGCGCCTAATCTCACGTCGTGGGAAGAAATTTAAGTAGTTCACTGTGCCAATTGAGTATTTAAAAACAAAATCCTTTCTTTCACTGATTTTTTATTTTATCTCTGTGGGTGAGCAGTTCCCTAGTTCGACACATGCCTCTGACGTCAAAGCGGGTTGTGTTAATAAATGCACAGGTACTAAGCTCTTCTTCTCCTTTTTGCTTACCTTTCTGTTCCCTCAAATACTCCTCATTTTGCTTCATCCACAGCTCTGTTTTCGCCTCCACCTCTATCTCGTTCAGAATGTACTGCAGAAGAGATAACAGAAGTAGCGCTAAGAGGTGATAATTTGTGAATCTGGGATGCAAGACATCAGGCAATTATTATTTATTTTTGTTACATATAAATCTAACTACATGTAGTTACAAAAACCCATTAATAACATACCTTTTCAATTTCATCTTCATCAATCCCATCTAGATCTAGTTCCCCATTAACTGATTTATCTTCCACTATCGAAAGACAAAGATACATGCATTAAAAAAATGAGAAAAACATGATCAAAAGGAGTATGATGTACGTTGTTGTAGATTTTTCCTAAACCTAACCTATCCTACCATAATTTATACTCCAGCGCGCCTATACATTGACGTTAGCTGAGTTCACACTTCCGCGGGTCTCCCAGTCGACTACAGCTTCAGCTCCCTACCTATATTTCAGCGAGTCTACTAATCGACTACAGCGTCCGTTAGGGTGACCATATTTTAGTTTTCAGAAAACAGGACGGGGGCGTGGTTGATGGGCGGGGCGTGATTTTTTGGGAGGTGTGGTTAAGGGGTGGGGCGTGGTTTGGGGGAGAATGCATAAAAAAATACTTGACAAATGCATTCACAACCTTGCAACTATGTTATTGTACTTTAATACATAAACTAGGCTAATACATCCTTTCCATTCAATGTTTGGCCCGCAACAATAGAATACTATTTAAAAAAAAGTTTAGCTTTTAACACCTTTTACATGACACTATTTATTTTCATGGCCATAGCATAGGTAAAAAATCTACTACTAAAATAACATAAAAATCTACTACACTATTTCAGTAAAAAAAAACAATTTGAATCCTCCTGATGTTCTCTTAGCCTATACGTTCTTTATGTGGGCTTCTAGGTCGCTAGCACCTTAACACTGACACGTGCCAGCTTTGCAGTTCATGCATTCTGCTTTACACGGATCCTGACCGAAACGAAAACACAGGAATTTTCTCTGTAAATCGTCTGTGAATTAACTTTTTTCTTTTTTTTTACGCTGTTAGCTACTTACATCTTACCTCGCACTTGACCGTAAACTGAAGCGTCTGAAGCGTCACGCTGCTAAAATTCTGTGAACGTGTAAAGTCCGCCTACTTTGATTTGATTGGTCATTTCAAATATTCTGACATTGACAAGCAGTGACAGACCAATGAGGCTGCGATGAACACACACACACACACACACACACACACACACACACACACACACACACACACACACACACACACACACACACACACACACACACACACACACACACACAGCTGTGTTTTTGTGATATATGAGGACATTCCATAGGCGTAATGACTTTTATACTGGACAAACTATATATTATATCCCCCTACACTGCCCCTGTCCCTAAACCTACCCTTACAGGAGACATGCTGGATTTTTACATAAAAAAACACATTGTTTTTTATGTTTTTTAAGCAATTTGAAATATGAGGACTCAGGCAATGTCCTCATATATCACGTGTAAGTTGTAATACCAGTGTAATACCCATGTCATTATACACATTTGTGTCCTCATATATCACAAAAACATGAGCACACACACACACACACACACACACACACACACACACACACACACACACACACACGTCTGGTGCGCTATCTTTATGAGGACTCTCCATAATTTCTCCATAATTCTCCATAATGGTTTTTATACTGTACAAACTGTATATTCTGTCCCCTTACACTAACCCTACCCCTAAACCTACCCATCACAGAAACCTTTCTGCATTTTTACATTTTTAAAAAAACTCATTCTGTATGATTTATAAGCTTTTGTGCCCATGGGGACCTCTATTTAGGTCCCCACAGTGACTCGAGTCCCCATGAGTCTGTGTGCAGTCGGGTTTAAGTCCCCACCAGGATAGAAAAACATGTCCACACACACACACACACACACACACACACACACACACACACACACACACACACACACACACACACACACACACACACACACACACACACACACACACACACACACACTCACACACACACGCCTCTGTATTCTGATGATTCTGAGTCTGACGTGCTCTGTGCTTGACGCTGCGGATTGAGGAACGCGCTGATTATAACAAGAGGGGGTGAAGCCAAAGTCATATGTTTTGTGTGCAAAGGCAAGCGTGTATTTAAAGTACACGCTTAATGGCCCAATGAAAAATAATGAAAACCAGGACATTTTCATCACTTTTTAAAAAACAGGCAGGACGGCCAGGACAGGACGTGAAAACAGGACATGTCCTGGGAAAACAGGACGTTTGGTCACCCTAGCGTCCGTCTAATCCTATACTTCGGCGAGTCTACTAATCGACTACAGCATCCGTCTAATCCTATACTTCAGCGAGTCTACTAATCGACTACAGCATCCGTCTAATCCTATACTCCAGCGAGTCTACTAATCGACTACAGTATCCGTCTAATCCTATACTTCAGCGAGTCTACTAATCGACTACAGCATCCGTCTAATCCTATACTTCAGCGAGTCTACTAATCGACTACAGTATCCGTCTAATCCTATACTTCAGCGAGTCTACTAATCGACTACAGCATCCGTCTAATCCTATACTTCAGCGAGTCTACTAATCGACTACAGCATCCGTCTAATCCTGTACTTCAGCGAGTCTACTAATCGACTACAGCATCCGTCTAATCCTATACTTCAGCGAGTCTACTAATCGACTACAGCATCCGTCTAATCCTATACTTCAGCGAGTCTACTAATCGACTACAGTATCCGTCTAATCCTATACTTCAGCGAGTCTGCTAATCGACTACAGCATCCGTCTAATCCTGTACTTCAGCGAGTCTACTAATAGACTACAGTATCCGTCTAATCCTATACTTCGGCAAGTCTACTAATCGACTACAGCATCCGTCTAATCCTATACTTCAGCGAGTCTACTAATCGACTACAGTATCCGTCTAATCCTATACTTCAGCGAGTCTACTAATCGACTACAGCATCCGTCTAATCCTATACTTCAGCGAGTCTACTAATCGACTACAGTATCCGTCTAATCCTATACTTCAGCGAGTCTACTAATCGACTACAGTATCCGTCTAATCCTATACTTCAGCGAGTCTACTAATCGACTACAGCATCCGTCTAATCCTATACTTCAGCGAGTCTACTAATCGACTACATCATCCGTCTAATCCTATACTTCAGCGAGTCTACTAATCGACTACAGTATCCGTCTAATCCTATACTTCAGCGAGTCTACTAATCGACTACAGCATCCGTCTAATCCTGTACTTCGGCAAGTCTACTAATCGACTACAGCATCCGTCTAATCCTATACTTCAGCGAGTCTACTAATCGACTACAGCCGAGTTTTCATTTAATTCTAACTTGCTGCGCAGCTTAAATGACAGACAGACTTCAGCTTTTGTCCTTTAAATGCTGTTTATTACGGCCGGGAGTTCTCGAGCAATACTCAGAGAATCTCGACCCAAAAAAAAATACAACTGGTTTTATAGGATAAAACCACACACATCAAAATAGAATCATCATGACTAACATGGCACGCTCTTAATATGATTGGTTACATTGTTCAAAACAAGTCCCCCCCTTTCATTACTCTTTGTTACTTACATCAGCAAACATATCCTGTATCAAGAACATTATCAGGGGTTAATATGTTAGCCAATCATTTCACAATAATGGTTAGCTCAATTTCAAAGTCCCTTTGACCAAGGTTATAATAAGTCAAAAGTTGGTTGAAAGTTTAATCAATTTCGAAAGTTCGTCTAATGGCTACATCCTAAAGAAAAGGAAGTATGATTTATTCTGGTTTATTTTTGTTAGAATCTAGAAGGACAATTTAGTCATCATCAGACATAGAAAAATAGGATGTGTGATTAAAGTTTATCACGAGATGTCAATATACTTCAGATCTTTATGGTTAGTAACATAATTAATCTGTATCTATTAAAAGATCCACCACAAAGTGACAGTGTTTGCCACCAGAAAGCATGCACGATATTCAGGTGAGTTTCTATTTCAAAATAAAACTGAAGAAAATCATTCTGCTTGACTGCAGTCCACAGCTGTCAGATATGGTATGCTATACAGGATACAGGAAGTACTTTGGTGGCATCCTCTGAATAATGCACGCACTGCCAGCTCTTTGTGGTGTAATTGCCATTAATAGGCTTAGCAGTAATGTGAAAGGATTTTGTGTGTTCCTTAAATACTTTCCAAATTGTCTTGGAATCCAGTGTCAAATTTATTAATCCCTAAATTGAAATCTCATACTGAGGCAAATATGAACAGAAATGTAACAGCAGATTTTGTAAAACAATGCCCTCAGCTACACATAAATGTGTGTTATAAACACCACCTGAATACAACTAGCATGTGTCTGTAGGAAAAAATAAATATGAATGAGATCACGGCAAGAAGAGTGAGCTGTAAATATACATGATGAAAGAAAACAATCACAATATAAAGCAACATCTTTTCCTGTCAATGGGAATCTAATGGGTAGTAAAAACTTTGGGAATGCAATAATCAATAGCGTTTACTCATGATGAATCAAGTATAAACAATCTAAATAACATAAAAGAAACACCCTGATTCTGATTACCATTTGTATTCAGTTTTGTGTGAACCTTTACTTAGATTTAAAACCCTAAGCAAGGATTGAACTAAAACAAACAGTGAAACATGCTAAACTTTCTCTGTGACTTATTTTCATATTGCAAAAATGCTTTTTTCCAAGTGTGAAGAGCTGCAAAGGCCTGGGAAAAGTGTGAGTGGATTTGTGGAGCCTCAGTGGATCAGGACCAGATGTTCATTAATTGAACATCGAGAGATCTGAGATCTGAAGAGAGATCTTTACTGTGGCCATCCAACTCACATTCGCACGCTCTGACGTTCTCACAGCAAGACTGGCCAGGGAGAACAGATTTAAATATCTGAACTGAGACAAACGAAAATGGGTCACAATCTGCCCTCATCTCAGATTCATACACTTGCATGTGTGATGTTTAAGATACATCACACAACTTCAAAGGCTGTAGTCTCCAGTATTAGAGATACAAAAAAAGAGATTCTAACTCCAGTTTGACTCAAACAGTAATATATAAAAAATATTTTTTATTCTATACATTATTATACATTAAACATTATACTTTTAACAGAAAAATGTTACTAAAATAAAATATTATTATAAAATGAAAACAAATACTAAATGTACATAGAATAAATACAATATACCAAATTGTCCAGATAATATTTTAATAATAGTTTTTAGTATAATGACAATGTAAATGCATGTTGTCTTTATAATATTTATAATATATTCTCAAATTGGTCTTTATACATAACAAATATGCAGCTGCCTTTATATTTCAGTCAAAAGACCCTTGGTTTCATTTAGTTAAATGGTTGACATGCTTTATGAATAACAAGACATCCAGTTTAATAGCACATTTGAAGGTAAATCCATGCTCCCCTTGAACATTGACGTTTGTTACCAACAGTAATGCAAAGATGCATGTCAAAGTATGTGCAATAAAGCTGAGTGCTTCAAATGTGTTGATTAAGAAAATGTGTATGTATAAAGTTGCGTAAGGTATGATTTTTTCCTAACTCACAATGTATGTCACATGGTGTGTCAGTCAAAAGCTGGTGTCTCATTTGGATTGTTTGTGGTTGGTTTTCTTACTGCCTTCTCCACGCCATCTATTACATCTTCTAACTATCTCCTACTGCTTGCTCCTCTAACACCTGCTTTTCAAGGGGGAGGTGAATTCTAAATCTTTAGCAGGACTGTAATTGAATCCAGGTACCTCGTCCATAAGACAGAGATAGGATACTTGCTCAGGCATGGACCAACATGGGCACACTGGTCTATGAGGGAATTGAGCTTGTTTGCAGGCAGCTTGCTAAGGCTGTCACATATCAGACCCAGTGGAGCAAATCACAGCGTTTCACCAGAGCGATTGCACAGCCGGCTTGGATAGAAGGGAGAAAGAAAAACAACATGGCACGATCTGGTTTCTGCTCTTTAGAAGGTTGGTGTGTGGCTGATTGGGGTTGGTTAGAGGATGGTAGCCTCTCACAAAGGTGCTCCTGTTTCGTAGGGGGTTGAAAAACGTGAAAGAAGTCACCCAAAGGTCACATAGGCTAAGGCCATGTCCACACTAATACATTTTCGTTTGAAAACGTATATTTTTCTCTCCAGTTTGGCCTTCCGTCCTCACTGAGACGGCGTTTTAAGTCAATGAAAACGTAGCTTTTGGAATACGCTCTCCAAAGCGGATAAATTTGAAAACGCGACGTTTTCGCGTTGTAGTGTGGACTGTGAAGCCGGAGGTATTTGAAAACGATGACGTAAGTTTAGTCATGTGATCCATGTTGTACCAATAGATATTCATGTTTACCGGTATTGTGCCTGTTATGTGCTATTCACTTTTACACTGTTGCTAAAATATGTTACTTTTGCACACTATTCATATCACATAACTGCAAAGATGACAGAAAATGTACTCACATTTGCTGTCCTGCGGCAATACAGGAGAGCAGTTCCATTTTAGACCAAACATATGGTGACTGAGTGCGACCTGGACGCAGTGATGGTGAGATATTTTGCTAAATAAATTATCCTGTTAGAATAATTGTGCGATAACTTTATTATTTATTTTTCCATCTGTATCATCTCAGTGAGCTTTTCACTGAGGTTTCACGCATGCGCAGAAAGATGAATTTAGAAATTTCTCATCCACACTGAAACGTCGGAAAACGCCTGAAAACGCTAGTGTGGACAGAGAGCGTTTTTAAACAAAAACGCCGTTTTCAAATGTATCCGGATTAATGTGGACGTAGCCTATATGCAACCAGCAAGAAACGGTATACAACCAAGTCACTAACTTCTCTAGGCTTAATGTGCGGCCAGTCGGCCACATTAGCGAATTTTCAGTGAAAAAAGGTCCATTGTCAATAGTGTAGAGATGTATTAAGTACAGTGTTGGGAGTAACGCGTTACAATTGTAATGCATTACAGTAACATATTACTTTTTGCTGTAACGCAGTAGTGTAAGGCATTACTAATCAATTTTCAGTAATATTTTACTCGGTACATGTTCAGTAAGGCTTGCGTTACAAGTTACAACAGACTTTTAGTTTTAATTGTAAAAAAAAAAAAAAAATACACAGCAAGACCGCAAGACATTAACAAATGAAAAATGCAAGTAGCCTACGCTAAATTACCTGTTCGTGGTCAGTCAATAGCCGCGTGTGGTGTCCAAGTCTGTTAATAAAAACTATATGACAGCGTCTGATATAGCCTATTTGTATAGCGATTTATTTTTTACAGGAGTGCCGTGAGGTATGATTTCGGCCTCTATGCTCGTGCTGGCCAGTGGAGAAGCGGCTAATGGTGAAGATGGCATGAAGAAGACTGTACATTTGCGAGATGGACGTATGCGCATTAGGCTATTCGTTCTGTGTTTTCTTTCTAAACAGTTAGGCTATGTTTATGTGGTATTTTTCACGTTTTCATCACGCAATCATGTTTTTGATGCGGTGGTGACGCGTTCATGTAAGGGCGGCGGCGCTGCCGATAAAGCACCTAAAAGCTGTCAAAGAACCGGCAAAAGCAATGATTATGAATGTGTCAAATATAGCAAGGAGACATTTTAATTGTTTATTAATAAAGTCAAGATGAAGTTGACGATGCTGACTCGCGATCTTCGCAGTAGGCTAGTGCACAAGAAATGCACATTTCATTTCATAAGCAGAGAGCAGTCTGTTTTCTTTCGTTTTGAATTGTTCTGTTTTACACGTAGACATTTCAATATGGATATATTTTTCAGGTCCGTGAATAGGCTACCTTATACGCTGAGTTTCGGTTCATTTATGAGTGAATTGTCCTCCTGTCGTGATTATTTATAATTGTCTATATTTAGCCTACTTCTTATTTATAAAATCCAGGCGATTGGTTGATCAAACATTGATTAAAATTAAGATACAAATAATACAAAACGAAATTCACTTTAAAGAAAGGCTTTGTGTCTTCTGTGTAAGGTCTTTGTGAAAGTTTTAAAGCAGTCTTTTAGTGCCGCTTCAGAGTGCTCGCGTCCGTAATGGAGAACTGTCACGTCTGTAACATTGTTTTTTCCTCATAAATGCGAACACGAAAAATAAAATAAAATGAATATTTTATGTTCTGTGGAGAGCCAACCCTTCTTCATCCGATTTGCGCAGTGTAATTCACAAAATTACAACAACAAAAATCGTTGCCTCCTAAAAGTTAAAGATTTTTTTTTGTCACGCATGACTGTCTATTTCCCTAATATTAAATATAAAATGCATGTGTAGACTGATATTTTTCTAATGTCTGGACTCCTTTCAGGGAGGAGCCTATGGATAAACAGACGTTTCAATATTTTGGTATTAATGCATTTTCTGAGAATTTATTTTTCAAGTTTTGACAGCAAATGTCATGTCCATAACGCTGGAATTCTCAAATTTTAAATAATTAATCCTCAACTTGTTTTGTGGTGTAGGTCTACGTATTTTATAATGTTAAGTTAACTTCAAATAATACTAATAGTAATTTAAAGATGTGGTAGCATTGGATCTGGACTGTATGGATAACTCTTGACTTGGAGTTGGAAGGGGTGTGTCGCGATTCTGCAGGTTCGTGGATCTGAGTGTAGCGATTTCGGTTTCATATCGCATATCGTTAAAGCCCTAGTCATTTTAGAATGTTAAGTTCTACTTCTGTATAGTTATTTTGGTGAAAGTAACTCAAAAGTAATACAGGAGTAATGTAACATATTACAATTCTGAGACAGTAATATTGTAAGGTAATGAATTACTTTTAAATAACAGTAACATGTAATATATAATGTATTCCAGTTTGGAAGTAACTTGCACAACACTGATTAAGTACTGGTCAGAGAACTTTTTTGCTTGAAACTAGAAAGAAAAGCTGAAAACTGAAGCTGAAGAGTGTTAAAAGAATAGATCAAAACAGCAAAAACAAAATCTGTTATTATTTATTCACCAATATGTCTTTCCAATTTTTTTTTTTTTTTTTTTTCATTTCTAACCATATTTGATTTGAAAGCTTCAGAAGACTTGGAATATCTCGATTTTTGAGATTTGTCAAGATTTTGGTAGGAAAATGACAAGGTAAGAAAATGATTGCAGACTATAATGTTTTGTACAAACTGTCCCTTTAACTATTTTAAAAACTTTTTAAAAAAAAATTGCCATGTTGGATGTGTGATGATATGAAGAATGCAAAACAAGATTAAATGGGCATAATGCAATATGCTCCAACATATTTCAATGAGAAATGAGCCTCTAATCCGAACATGCACTTGACTTGACTGAACCTAATCCAGATTACATAATGAATCATGTGAATCATTATGCAAATAGACAGATCCGCTTGATGCTCTGCTTTGAAATGCCACAGAGACCCGTTTTGAGCCCAGTTTGAGACGGGAAAAAATTATGATTGTAGATCTTTATTTTACAAGCCATTATATTTTAAACTACAAGTTCATTTAATCAAATCAATTTCTCCATCAAATGGTGTTATTATAATATAAAAATATATTAAATTTCTCATAATGTCAACAAGAGAACTCCCTGTTCTGAGGATCTACTGAGATTTACTCTAGCTTCTTTTGCTGAATGCTTGAAAAAGAATCGAAAGAGCTTGCGGTTTGAGAGTGTTTCACGCTCATACAAACAAAAAGGAGGACAAGGTGGAAAAAAAAACTCTTGGGTTATGGCACGATAACCTCAAAGGGCCTTTTCCAACCTCACCACCTGCTCCCACTGTCTGTGCTGGGGGCAAACAGGCCAAGGAGTGAAGAATTTATGTGGGGTGTGTGTGTGTGTGTGTGTGTGTGTGTGTGTGTGTGTGTGTGTGTGTGTGTGTGTGTGTGTGTGTGTGTGTGTGTGTGTGTGTGTGTGTGTGTGTGTGTGTGTGTGTGTGTGTGTGTTCTTGTCTTCGGGTCAGCTACAGTAGGCAGCTACACTACCTTTCAGATCAGCCTAGCTATCTGCCTTAACACATTGACATTCGGCACATGCAGTTAACTATACATGTGGATAGACTACAAAAGAGCCTTTTGCTCTCCGCTATCCCTCAACATGTTTTGATCACGTCAAACACATCCGCTTGAAAGGTTAAATGCTGTATTTGCCTGCAGAAGCTGTGCTTTCCCATGCGTCATTCAGTGAATGTTCTCCTAGACACGCAGTCTCCCGTTTCTCTCTCGTTCCCAGAGCCACTGGCCAATCACTCTGAGTCAAGCACAGCTGTCTGACTGCACGCAGGACATTAGATCGATACTTTACACATGCGAGCGGCAATGGCATTAACAGCAGAGAGAGGGAGGGACAGCGCTCAGAGCGCACTGGACCATGAGGCAGCATCACCATAGCCGAAGCTCAGTGCATAACAGTAAATGCAATGCAGCAATGCAGTATGGGAGGAGTTGCAAGCAGGTGTAATCAATCAGTGTCCCTGCTGCAGGAAACTCATGACATGCCCCCCTCAATACATGTATACAGGAGGACAATTTCCCTTTTTTGCCCCTGGAATAGGAGCTTAAACCTAAAAGATTTAGGGTCCGTTCACACAGGATGTGTTCTTGCATCCGTCTGTCGCATTTTTAATTGTTTTTCAATGTAACATACACTATATCGACATTTTTTGAGTGTATTTTAGATTTTAGGGCAATGCATGTCAATTTTTTCAGGGACTTAAGATGCTGTGTTGAGTTAAATGGAGACCAAATTCATCACAACATTAAAGTATAATGCACAGTGTGAAAAAAGTATATTCATTTTGAGATTTGCTAAATATTACATTTAACAGTTATTCAATTATTAGGGCCTTATTTTAACGACCTAAATGCCATGTCTAAAGCGCAGAGCGCAAGTGCACTTAGGGCGTGTCCGAATCCACTTTTGCTAGTTTAACGACGGGAAAAATGGTTGGCACGCTCAGCGCATGGTCTAAAAGGGTTGTCCCTATTCTCTTAATGAGTAATGGGTGTGTTTTGGGCGTAACATACAAAAAAACAATCAGAGTCTCATCTCCCATTCCCTTTAAAAGCCAGTTGCACTCGCACCATGGCGGATCGCTATTAACATGACGGAATTTGCTAGCGGAAAGACTGACCGCTTCTCCAGAGAGAACACTGCTCATGCGCGAGGTTAAAGTTGTGTGAGAGGTTAAAGCACGCAAGCAGACCATCAACTGGGACAAGCCAGATTCCATCATATCTTTATGTACACATTACAATATTAATATTTTACATTGTAATCCTTTTATTTTTAATATTTGGCATGTTTGTGTTCTGCTGTGTGTCTCTGTGTGTGTAATAAGCAGAGTGTACATGCATTGTAGAACCGTCTAGGCGCACATTTAAATAACAAAAAAAAAAAAACTGCGACATTAGCCGCGTTTCGACTGCCGGGCCAGGGCCGAGCCGTGCTGGTGCGTGCCAGGGCCAGTCGCGTTTCCACTGTCACTTCCGGGGCTTGAGCGGGACTTACTCGGGGCCAACGGCCAGGATTTCTGGCCCGTCGAATACCTTGGGCCAAAGCGGGCCAGCTCGGGCTAGAGGCGTGCTCGAGGTAAAAGGCGGAGTTTATCTGTGTTATGGAACGTTATGATCTGAAGCAAGATGCACATTTCACTTTTTTATATCGCGCAAAATAATCGCTGCTCTAAATGGAGAATTGCCTGTACTGGTCTGTCGAAGATACCAAAGCTCTTCTAAGCATTTGGGCAGAAGAATGACGGCGTGTGAAGAAACGAGGACGTTATAAAATACATTGATGCTGAACTTTCTAAGCTAAGCATTCAGCGAGCAACGCTTCAAGTTCGGGAAAAAATAAAAAGTCGCAGGCGCAGTATTGTACAAGGTGATTAAAACGCACAATGGACAAAGCGAAGCTCAGAGAAGGAACTTTCCATGGTTCGACTTGATGTACGGTGTGCTGGGTCACCGTCCCTCTGTTAGTGGCCACTCGCGAGACAATCGGGACACTAGCAGCCACGGCCGGTGAGTTAATATACATGCTATCTTCCTATTATAAATAAATTCATAATACCCGCTGAAATGGGTTGGGTTGTATTGTATGACGTTTGATCCAGAAAGGCATGTTAAGGGGCGGGGTTTAGGGCAGCGCTGCAGGGCTACTGGCCCGGCAGTGGAAACGTGAGCCCGGTGCTTGAGGCCCGAGGCCACTGGCTCGGCTCGGCTCGCTTTTAGCTCTGGCCCGGCCCTAGCCCGGCAGTGGAAACGCGGCTCTTGACTTTAGACCAAGTTTCAGTTGGTCAATTGCGCAGTCTATTTCATTTGCACCTTAAAATAGCAGCGCGTTAACAATGCGCCTGAACACACCTCGTTTTCAGACCTGCACGCCCATGGGCGCTCAGATGGGTGCAAATGCATTAGCTATTTAAACAACGTGGTGCAGGACATGAAAATGATAACTGCGTCGAGCTGAAACTAGCAAAAAACACTTGCGTCATGCTTGGCGCTGCATTGCACCGGATGTATGATAGGGCCATTACCATTAGTATTTCTAAAAATGTACTTTTGGAGATTGTTAGAATATGGCAAAGCAGTGTTACTTCAGTATTATTTATAGTCGTGACAAATATTTATTAATATTTTGAATAAGCTGGTAATCTGGTTTTATTTTAATTTATTATAATTTTGTTATATGCTTGAGTGATTTAAAAAAAACATTTATTTAGCTTTAATCTATTTTTAATTCGGTTATAGTCATTTTAGCACTTCAACTTAAAATTATTTCAGTTATAGTTATCAAGGCAACATTTCCATTTTTTCTCATTTCTACATTATTCTACATTCTTTTTAAGTTTTTCATCTAATATTTATAAATGATCTTAACTGTATATTTAAATGTACAAATTTTTATAGATTTAGTTAAAAAAAAACAACACGGTGGCAAAGGAAAGCTAAATGGTAAATAGTGGAAATGTGCATGAAAAAAATAAATCAATATCGACAGGACGAGAAAAAAAAATACTGACTGATAACCGCTATGGTACCAATATATTGTTCATCACTAAGAGCAAATCCTGTGTGAACGGCCTATTATACTGTAAGTCCACAAGGGGCTGAGATGTTTTTTACTTACATAGAGAAGAAAAGAAATAGGGGATGGGATTAGAAAATGTCAAAAACTGGATAAAAACTGTTTCGCTCACATGCGAAACACAGGCCAATGTATAAGAGCATGTGTGCTACTGTAACTGCTCGGCTCCAAGGCTCAAAAATAATAACAGTACTCACATATGATTCAGTCATTTAGAAAAATTGATAAAAAACACATGCTGTCTATGCAGAGGAAAATTAGATTCTTTTGAAGCCTGAGCGTTCAACTTTCCCAGTAAAGCTGTGACTCTGGTACTGAGATTCTAAATGCTGTAAGCTGCTCATCACACTAGAGCATCAAAACATGCTGGTTTCAAAGAGATCCAAGAAAGGGAGTGTTCCAGGAAGCTTTGTAAGGACAGGCAGGTCTCTCTTCTTTGAGGAAAGTTCCTCTCAGTTGTGGACATGTTGGCTAACACATGGCATTTAAAATGGCAAAGTTCAAACAAGGTTTATAAAAACCACAGCAAGCCCAAGGGAAAAAAACATATTTTCATCTTTTCATTCTCTCTCTCACACGCGCACACACGCGCACACACGCCACACACACACACACACACACACACACACACACACACACCACACACACACACACACACACACACACACACACACACACACACACACACACACACACACACACACACCACACACACGCACAGTCAATCTGAAATGCATTACCCAAGATCTGTATGGGGTTGGAATATATTGAATAGTAAAAAACAAAAATTGATAATGGACTCCCAAACCCCTTTATCATCATCAGATAAAATTCATATTTGACTGCACTTTCTGCTATGGAAAATATATATTGATTAAATAAGCAGGACTCCTTGGATGCTTTTAGATGGAGATTTCTGGGCTAAAACTGGTAAGCCGGTGGGAAGTGAACCTGCGTGAAACAGCTGCTATTGATGAAAAAGAGGCTGTGGAATTGGACAGTCACTTTCTTCACTGCAGTGAAAATGAGATAGTGAAAGAGAGAGAGAGTGAATCTCACGTGTCCCTAGAGAACTGAAGAGACAGTCAGTCTGAAAGAGTCAGACACTCCAGTACCGACAGCCTGTCAGAGTGAGAGAGGCATCTGCCAGACCTCACACAGACACACACACACACACACACACCACACACACACACAACACACCACACACACACACACACACACACACACACACACACACACACACACACACACACACACACACACACACACACACACACACACACACACACATCTCTCTCTCTCTTGGTCACTCGCTTTCTACCTCTCTCTGTCTGCCTCATGCATTCCCTATTTAAAGAACAGAATTCATGCAGACCTGCACACTGCAGCAGTTTAAAAATGCAGCTTTTTGCACTTTTTTTGCCTGAATTTTGGTCCCTACAATGGATTACGAAATAAAATATACAAATAAAATAAAATAAAAATAATTTTAAGGACCAATTCTAATGTACATAGCTGTGTAAAATATACATTTTTATACGCATATTTTATTTTGTTTCAGTTTTAGTTCAACATTCTGGTTTTTCATTGTAACGGAAAAACCCAAATAAATGCAATGCTTTAAAAAACTCTCTCAATTTCTTGCTCATTGTATCGTTTTCTTCATCTTTCAGCACAATCACACAAACAAATATACACAAGGCAACATTCAGAGTGACCAGCATTGCATCTTTGGCCTTCATAGTCTGCTGTGTGTATTGTTGTGAGCAGTGATTCATCCATGCTGAGTGAAAAACCCCATAAAGCCATCTTTATGAGCGACTCCTAAGAGGCTTTCGCTCTTGCAGAATCATCACCTTCTCCTGAAAAAGGACAATGATGACGAGGGAAAAGTATCAGCAAGCGGCCATAGCAGAAATAGTCCATGGAAAGCTGCCCAGACAGCAGATCACAGTCTGGACTGCTTTAAAATAAAGCGTCTCTCCTCCGATCTCCAACACTGGCCTGAGGAGACATATGCTGTGTTCAGATAAACCACTGCTGCTAGTCACTCAGAGCTACAGGGAACACCTAGGTCGAGGAGTCGGCAGGGGTCAGGGTCAAAGGTTAAAAGGGAATGGCCAGAGTTCAGCAAGAGAGCAGGTGCTGAGGTCAGAGATGTGTTGCTGGGACGTTCTTGTGATATTCTGTTGAATCCTGTGACATTTTATTTTCAGAGTCGCCTTTCAGTAATCTAAAGCTCTTGGTAAATAAAGTAATCTGTTGCAGACATACACATCAATCAATGAGTCCTGACCAGATGATTTCACAATGGGTCTAACTCAGTGTTATCAAATGGATCAATACTGCTTGACCGCATATGTGCTGGTTATTAGTAATATGATAATATGTTCTACAAGTTAAACTAATGTTAAAAAATTTTTTTAAACATGAATACTTTTATTCAGTGTGACAGTAAAGACTTTTAAAATGTTACAAAGATTTCTATTTCAAATAAATGCTGTTCTTTTCTACTCAAAGAATCCTGAAAAAATGTATCAGGGTTTCAAAAATATTGAGCAGCAAAACTGTTTTAACATTAATAATCAGAAATGTTTCATAAGCACCAAATTAAAATGATCTCTGAAGGATGATGTGACATGGAAGACTGGGGTAATGACTGCTGTATATTTGCCAGAACAGGAATACATTTAATTTAAATTAAATATTTAAATTGTAATAATATTTCACAAAATTTTGCCTTGATGAGTATAAGAGACTTACCGACCCCAAACTTTTAAACAGTAGTTTATGTTTAACTCTCATGTTTATACTGCTGAATGACATTCGAACAACAAATACAGTTATCTGTGTAAATAAAACAAGACAGTATCTAATAACCTCGGAGTAAAGCCTCATACGTTTCCCATCTCTGAAATCATATGCTCTCTATAAACTGAAATAAGATCAGCATAAAAACACTATAATGAGAAAGTACATCTGTGGCTTTTCCTCTGCAGTACAGCATGAAGCAGACAGATTGGAGCAGCTCTTATTAAATGTCTTAAAAGGATTTCAAAAAGCTCAAAGTGATTATGTCTGGCAGACCCTCCATTGGAGAGCTGACTTTTACAATAGCAAAGGGTTAAAGCTTTCCTAAAGATTAGACATTCACCACACTTCCAACGGTCATCCATCATATAACAAAGAAAACCAGTGGCTTTGAAGAACAAAATTCTGCTTGATATACTCAGAAAAATATTTAGTTTTAATAAGTAAATAAATGGACCATGAGAGTTTGGGCCCATATAAAAATGGGACAAACTATTGTTAACGATATAATATTATTATAAAATTGTATCTCAAACAATTCAAATGAAAGACTAGACTCTTGCTTTTTTGTGATAATTCTTTTTCTTTCCTTTTGTGACGTATCTACACTGTAAAAAATTGGCAGGAATTTACACTATTATTTTACAATAAACTACTCTAGTCAGAAATTTACAGTAAAATGAATGCATGCTGGGTCATGTTCTTACGAATTACTGTTAATCAACAGCAAAATGATGCTGACATCACAGTCATTTACTGCTCTTGGTTCACATGATAAAGTTGTCTTTACCATTCCCACTGTAAGAAATTATATTATTTTAGTACTGTAATGTTCCATTTGCTTGGGATCTTGGACATTGTATATTCGTATTCAAAATTCTGATCTAGCCAAGTAAAAAGTATGACAAATGAAAACATTTGTTAAAATAATGACAAGTAGAATATAAAATAAGCTAATTGGCCAATTTTAAGTTAGTCAAACTATAGTAGCACAGACATCAATGCTCGACATACAAAACACAACAATGGTGACACTCAACAATATAATAATAAAACAATATACATTCTGAACATTACAAAATAAACAAAAAAACACAAACCGCTAAAAGTGAACCAAAAAAACAGTTTAGCAGCACAGAATCAAGAAACTCCACACCATAATCTATTCATGCCACATTGCATGTTGGGAACACCTTCATAGTACATGTGCACTATAGAATAAATACAGTATGATATTGTATATTTTACAAGAAATTTCCAAGAGTGCAGTTACAAGAGAAGTCCTATTGTAGAATTACTATGAAAGTAATGCAATTATTAGCCTGAAATAAACTAAGTTCACACTAAAAAATGTAACAGTGTACAAGTCATAAAGCTTCTCAAATGAGACAAAAAAAGTAACAGCAAACAAAACAAAATTCCATTGGGTATTACCTCGATCATAGATGGAATCTATGCAATCGTTTCATGTGAGTGATTATGTTGCTGGAAGGGAGGGATTAAATCTTGTCTGGCAATTGGACTACCTTATTGCCCAGTTTCATTTTCCAGTTGTTTGTGACAGGTATTCATTTGGACTATTTCCCCGTTTTTTTTATTATCTTTTAAGATTTAGTCAGACCTAGACATAAGTTTTATAATACCTAGGATTCCTTGTAGTGCTTATACTGTATATAAAGTACTACAAGGCTTCAACTGTTACTTTTATCTGAACATTGAACACACTCTATCACAAAAGCAGGAACTTTCTTTTCATTTTTGAAGGATTAGTGTCTGCAGTACAAGGCCACATTTTATCATATAAAACACCAAGGACAAACACAGTATACTGTAATGAGCTCCCTGTTTGGCCAAATAACTTGCTGAAGAAGTGGGACACTCACCGTTTCTAGTCTCCTCTGCGATGCATTCCCGAATGGAGTCTGTTAGACCAAGGCTGGCTGCACTGGGCAAAGGGCCGAAGAGGACTGTCAGGGGCATACGTGTGGATTGACTAGAGATCGGTACCGTATCCTTACTCGCCTCCTGATCCTCCATCCCTTCCTGGTCCCCCCGGTCTAGCACCTGACTGATGAAATCCTGGTTGAGATGTTGGGCTGCTGCCTCCATTTCCTCATCCTCTGGATCTTCGTCCCCAGTCACCCCAGAGGCCAAAGACACACAGTCATCATCTGAAAGGGTGTTAGAGAATAATATAAAATGAACACTGGTGTATCTGCACGTGTGCATCAGCATAAAACCACACAATAATCTCTATTAAGAACAAATCATCAGCGAATTGTTCTCAGGTGAGCCTAGGTGTACTAAATAAACACGCAGAGCACTTGAATTGATCTACCTTCTCTTGTGTAGGAGGCATAAATCCCTCTCAGTTTGGTTCTGCTGCTCCCTGCCAGCTGTGTCTCAATCTCATCGCGGTATGAGTTGATCTCACCTGCAGACAACGTACACACATGTACACATGAGCCTGACGTCTCTGATTGACAGTTCAATTTTTCTGTCTCACAGATATTGAGTATGCAACAGATTCCTTGGTAGAGTGTGTTCAATGTTCATAATACATATGCTAATGGCAAGTATTACGTATAGTCCAAACATATTTAGACTGTTCATTAAAACAGCTGCTGTCAGTAAGGTGGGCGCTCTAAAACACAGAAGCATTTTCTATTCATAATCATCGAAAAATTCTTGAAATGCTAAGTGTAGCCGAGATAACGCACCACAGATTGTATTCAGATGCCTTGTTGAATCAATAGAGAGAATCAATATCTTATTGCAGGAGGACAGACTAACCTTGATATTCCTCAAGTTTCTTGGTCAACTCGTGCTCCAGCTGAAACAATGACATTTCAATTAAGAGAACCATTTATCCAGAGTCTCATATGGCATGGCTGAATATTATATTCATAGATTCATATCAGGTCTCTCACACGCACACGCACACGCCACGCACACGCACACGCAACCCGCACACCACACACACAAAGGTTTGAGGTCAGTATCATTTATTTGCATATATATTAATTAAGATTTATAAAAGTCTCTCTTATGCTCACTAAGGCTGCATTTATTTAGTCAAACATACAGTAAAATAGTCATATTATTAAACATTATTATGAATTAAAATAGCTGTTTTCGATTTGAATAAATGTAATTTATTTTTGCGGTGGCAAAGTTCAATTTTCAGCACCATTGCTCCAGTCTTCAGTGTCACACGATCCTTTAGAAATCATTCTAATATGCTGATTTGCTGCTCAAGAAACATTTCTTCTTATTATCAATGTTGAAAACAGTTGTGCTGATTAATATTTGTACATTTATAGTCTTTACTGTCCCTTCAATTTAATGTGTCTTTGCTGAATAAAAGTATTAATTTAAAAAAAATCTAATTTAACCCAAACTTGATCAACTTAATGCATTTTTTCTAAATAAAAGTATTAATTTACTTTTCAACAGTAGTGTATGTCCCATATGAGTGAGTACCTGCTGCATCTTGAGTTTTTTCTTTCCAGCAACAAAAGATGGAGGATCACATTCTTGCTCAAGGTCCACTCGCATGAACTCATCAATGGTCAGGGCACTGGTGGGGGTCTCCTCAAACTCTGTCAGCCTGGGCATCGGTGCAGAAGAAACGTTTGGGGAAATGTTACAGTACAGGCATCAGGGGTACACAACCTATCAAATGAGTTTTAACTTGGGATGCACCGGTATTCAAACTCTAGGTGATACCAGTAAGTCGTTAACTACTGTATATTACATTATACCACAGGGCTGCTATCTGCTTGTATTCTGATTGATTTTTCTGATTACTTTTCTTGTGACAATGAATATGTGGGGTATTCAAAATTAATTGTACATTATGTATCGAATAGTCGGGTCACTGCTTGTTTTTGTGTGACAACAACATACAATTTCCTTAAGAATCTGCTCAGCCATGACATTCACCTTTTTCTCAGCGTGGCCTCGCACACCTTGACGACAGATATTACTTCCTTCACTGTACGACGGAATTCATGCATACGAGCTGCCACGAGCAGAGCTGGGGGAACAAAGGAGAGAAAATGAGAATAAATGTTTTGTCCCCCAAACAGTATTGTTCCTAATTTGTATGACATTTCACCACCATGCAAATATACAATGTATGTGCCATACAAAAGTGTTGAGAGTGCATTTTCTATAGTAATGGAGCAAAAAGAATCTCTGCAGATGCTGATGTGTGTTGTGCAATACAGTAACCTGTTTAGTAGACATTATGTAAATAGAGCTGGGGAGATGTGTTTAAGAGAACAACAATAAAACAAGCCTCTTCAATCCACTGTCAACATAAAAGCTTACTTCTCAAAGATGCATCCAATTTATAGACAATATTTCTATGATTGTACAATATGTTAATTTACTAACACTTGTCTATGAATTTATGTTGTCCTAAAAAGCACAAAAAATAATTGATATTAAATTAAATATTAGTAAAATATTATAATTATTTTTGTATACAATATTATATTATATATATTTATATTTAATATTACTTTTTTACTTTTTTTTCATTGATGGATAGAAAGTTTTTTTTATTTTAAAATATTTTACTGTCAATTTATCAATGTACTGCATCCTTACTAAATAAAAGTATAATTTTTAAAAAATATATATGAAAACTCAAAATATATCCTAAATACTGTACACTTATTGATGAATTATTATTTCTGTGTGAAAACGTTCGCACAAACACACGCACATGCACAGTAGGTGACACCCATTATTTATCTATTTTGATTTTCTCTTGATCCTTGTTTTCGCAGTGTTCACACTGAGCCAGAAGGTGAAGTGTAGTTGTGTGTTTACTCCCCTCGCTCTAAAACAATCAACCTCAATACAGAAAACTGACATTTACACTTACCATATTCCCCTGAACACTGTGAATGATTAATGATGAATTATTAATTATTCAGATATTGCAGCAGCGGATGTTAGATGGGGAAAGTGAGACAGTGAGAGAGGGCTGAACTAGAGATGCAGGCAGGAAGTCTGCCTTCTATTCCTGTGCAGTCAGGGCAACTAGCTGACGACAAGGTACAGGGAAGCACCAACAGTTCTGCTTCAGATCGAGGCCACCACTATCTGTGCGGTGGTTAAGCACTTGCTGATCTTGTTTTTATCCTTGTTATGAAACTCACTGCTCCAGTTCCCATGTCAAACTTTTAGCACATTAAGGGATTTGCTTTATGATCTGACAGATGAGCAGAAATGAAGATGGAAAAAACAAGTTTCAAGCAGACAAATGAGGCATCTAGTGAATCTTTCAACAACTCGGAAGTTAATCCAAAACAAACAAAGGACTGAGGATTAAAGAGATAGTTTGCAGAAAAAAATTAAAATAAAATTCTGTCATCATTTACTCACACTCATATTGTTCTAAACTTATATGATTTAGAAGAAGGAAGATATTTTGAAGAATGCTTCAGCTTTTTTGTCCCAGGGTTTTTCATAACCCGGGGTTATGAAACACCAGTTTTGCCAAACTTTTACAGTGTGAAACGATGCGTGTATATAATGTATATATATTTATGTTTATAAACAGTCATTTCTGCGTATGATAGGAGAAATGTCAAATGGCGATGGAAAACGCGACAGTTGGAGTGAAGAAGAGACCGTTTCATTCTTACCTTTATAGTTGTAAAAGAAAAATCAAGAAAAAACTTGATATTACAGTCTGCAGTGTGACACATGAATAAAGATAACCCAGAATTCCGTTTACCGGGGTTTAGAATGATGACCCAGGGTTAACTATTTCAAGTGTGAAAAGCCCTTTTAAGTGTTCTGAATTTGATTTGGACTTTGAATATATGAGTTGAACAATGATTTTATTTTGACCTCATTGACTTTTATTTAAATGGACAAAAACAGTTCATTAAATATCTTCTTTTGAGTTCCACAGATAAAAAAGAAAATCATACAGGTTTGCAACATGAGAGTGAGTAAATGATGACAGATTTCTCATTTTCGGGTTGACTATCCCTTTAACACTAGAACGCCCATGACGGTCATTTTGACCGTTTTGAATTTTATACCTGCAATAACTTTGTTAAAAAAAAAAAATCCTCCTGGTACCTGACTATTCCTAAAAGTGTCTGTATTTTCATTTAAAATGTTTTCATATAAATTACACATAAGGCAAAAAAACAAATGTACATATTTACCTATTTCGGCCATAGACGGTGACCACACTGAATTGCGCGTTATTCTTTTGTTACATTTCACGTGGTTGACCTTGTCTCTCTCACTGTCAACAGAATATCTAAATAAGATACTTTTAGTTGTTATTATCTTGTTCTGAGTTATGTTTAATAGATATATGAAAATATAGCCTATCTATTGTGAATATGCGATCATTACGTTAGACTACTGTGGGGAGCAGGCCTCGCGCCGTTCTCTCTCGCGTCCCTCAACCTCGTCCTGCTCGCCACAGCTACTAATGATATTATTATTTATAAGTGTATAATTAAACTTGTTTAAATGTACTGTTTGGTGTTGCTTTGTTTTTAAAAGATACCCTAATACAATAAATGCATTAATCTCTCAATTGGGTATTTATTATTAAAGATATAGAGTTTGGAATCTAGTGGTCAAAATGACAGCTTGTGGCAGTTCTATTAGTTATGGAATTCTGGCACTTCTATAGTGTTACGAGACCTCCAAATACAACAAAGGATTTATCATTTGGACATTAGACAATCTACCTGCGCCACACAAGCCTGATGGTCGCCGCCCAGTGTGCATCCAGTCTCTTTTCATCCTCTGCAACAGTCTCAGAGCAGTCATCGAAACCTCATGAGTCTTTTCACCGAACTCCAACATGTGGGCGAATCGTGGAATGTACAGACACGGATCTATAGATAGAAATCAACAGATCTGTAATCAGCGTCTGGACACAAACCTGAGAATATAACCTACATTTAAGTTTATTACAAATCAAGGCTCCACATCTCTGTGAACCTCATTTAGCTGATGCCTTTTCAAAGGATACCATTTTTTGTGGTTCTCCTTGACTCCATGTTAAATCTAGAACACAGTCCCCCTATGGGAACCTTTAAGTTTGGTTTGGCTAAGAGTCACTCTGTGGGAGCAAATATCCCTCACTTCCACCTACTTCTAAGTCCTTGGGTAAACTCATTCTGCTGTCCCAATAAAGCCCAAACATCACTGCTGTCCTAGTAAGAAGGAAGTGAGCTCAGCTAAGAAAGGCGGCCATCTGCAGTCCTATCTAAGGCTACACTATAGGGACTGCACCTGCACTTACGAAACATAGAATGTTCATTGAAATCTCCCTAGACTGTGTCTGTCACTGGTCTTTTTATACATCTAGGTAATTTTATATTAAATTATCATATTAATGCAGTAGAGCAGAGCAGTTGACATGGCAAAAAGTCAGTGCCATTTGTGAAACAGGAAATAGTATAAGTCATTTAAGAAATATTGTATTTTCTCATGTAACATTCTTTGGAATGATCCATACCGAACTGAAAATTAAATTGATTTTCAGACTTCTATTTCAGTCATGGCTGTAAAATTATCTGATTTGTGAGACTGTAGCTGTCAGAGTTTGATTAAGGGGAAATGATAAATGAAAAGAGAGAAATAATCAAATAGATCTGTATGAATTGTTGGAGGGGGATGTGAAACTTGGCAATGCAGTAAAAGAGGCCTTTGAAATAATCCTTGGTGAGGGTTGTGGACAGCAGTACAGGATAGGGTTTGAAATGTCCTTTATAATAAAGTCAGATGCTGTATTTCCTATAACAGACCCCCGCTATAGAAGCAAAATTATGGTTGATGCTCTTCATTTTGGTGCTAAAATGTATTCTTATCTAGGCTGAATAAAGACATCCCATAAAAGATGCACCCAGGGACTATCAGACATTTCAAACTCAGTGTCTGACCTTGTCTGATGTGTCTGTAATTGTTAAATCATTATTTGCTTAGGGGAAAGCTTGATTTTGATGCAGTAAGAGTGCTAAATTAAAAAGTGCTAATCAAGGCCTTTGGCAATTACAGTAGTACATGGCAGAACTGTATTTTCAATATAAAGTTCATTCTGCAACCTGACAAAGTGGCAATGTGTGAAAGAAAATCCACATAGAACTATACAAATTCATAACTGAGAGAACAAAACAGCTGAATGATATCAACAATCTTTTTTTGTTGTAACACCTATTATAACAGCTTTAAGAAGTAATTCAGGGGGTGTACAAGTATTTAATACTACATCTTAGTTTCCGTTTATAGTTAAAGATGCATAATTTTTTGCCCTCCCTCGCTAACTTCCCTCCGTCTTGTGGACTCAGATCTATGTCATTGCTAACATTGCATGAGTTCCCACTACTAGTTGAAGTAATGAGTTTAAATGGAATTGTGTTGCATTGTGGTATATGAAGCGGTCTGACGTGTACATACTTTATGAGTAAAGTCAAAATTGAGGCGTCATGGGTCTGTTAATATAAACTTCCCTCGTCCAATTGGTGAAGTGGAGCGTACTTCAAAATGGCGGTAAAGATAGCCTGAGGAGAAGTGCTAAGGAAAGTTCGCAGGTGTGGGTCTAAAAGCAAAGTGGAAAGCACCCCTTGTATGTGTTAGAATTTAGTTGTTTTTATTCATTCCAATATTAGGAGTGCTTTTGAACTTCATGCTGACCCCAATTGGCCGGGATGCATGGATTTTGTTTACTAACTGCCAGGGTTGTGGACTCGAGTCCATGACTTGGACTTGACTTGGACTCGAGTCCCAAATTTGATGATTTGCGACTCGACTTGACATAATCAAAGATGACTGGACTCGACTTAAGACTTTGACAAGAATGACTCGCGACTTGACTCAGACTTGAGCCCTGTGACTTGGAAAGACTTGACCTACCTTCTAAAACCACAGATCAGAGATGTAATAATGACTGTATCTGACGATGTCACAGTGTTGATTAGCGCTGCTTTCGCACGTTTGGCACTGAGCCAGAGAGCGCTTGATAGAGTGCGTTCAGCAGCGCTTCACATTTGTCATTTATCACACATTCAGACAGTTTTTAACCAAATAATGTTTTTTTCTTTCTTTTTCAGGCATTTAAATACACAAGTACTAGCGAACCATTTATAATTTGAAAAAAATTACTCAATTAACAGGGACTCAATATTTTAAATTTAATGTATAGCAAATCACGATTAATTTTCCCAGTGAACACTACTTTTATTTTTAAATCTGCATTGCCACATTCTCTCTCACACACATACAAAATGTGTAGCAGTTATTTCTATTAAAGGGCACCTATTATGGAATTTTGAAAATTACCTTTCATGTAGTGTGTAATAGATCTAAGTGAACGAAAACATCCTGCAAAGTTTTAAATATTAAAGTTGACCGTATATAAAGTTATTGTCTCTCAAAAGTAAGAGTCGACTCTGAGTCGCTGATATGAATCGATAGACGAACGATGCTTTTTCTCTATCTAGATGACGTCAACTTAACAAGTTATTTGAATAAGATACGCCCACTTATTGCCGCGCAGACACCAGGGTAAACTTGAAAACATCATGGCGACGAGATGCTGTGTTCTGAAGTGCGACGCAAAAGCCAACTTTTTTCATCTGCCCAGGGACGAGCATGTGAAGAATCAGTGGCTAGAGTTTATATTTACAACTATACCAAACAAGTATAGCCCGAACCTTGAGCTGTGTTCTCGTCATTTTAATGACGATTCCTTTACAAACATTAAATGCTTTCAAGTGTGGATTCGCGAGCCGGTTGATACTGAAGGAACGTTCAGTACCAGTTTTATTTGGATTGGCTTCCTCCTCTGAATCACAACATGTATTATTAATAATTGTTGCTTTTATGGGTTTTGTAGCATGCTCAATGAGTATTTGTGTGTGTTGTGTAAGTTAAGCTCAGCGCAGCTTCTAGGTGTAGGTCTCTAGGCGCAGCTTCTAGGTTCAGATTTCACATCTGAAATATGTGAAATGTTTGTCGTTGTTATTGGAGTTGTCATAAAGAATAGAGCGTATTGTAGTACTGCAGTGCTTTATCAATATGTTTATGCGTTGGGCAAACGCAAACAATAACTGACTGGGTCATCTGACCAATCACCGCAGATTAGCGTCAACCAAGGAGGGGTTTGGAAAAATGAGTCGCTGAACGAATCATTTGGGAGTCGGTGAGCAAATCAGGTAAAAATAAATGCATATTATAAGACAACAAAAGTGTTTTTTGTCATTGCATGCATGTAAAACTTTGTTGGGGACTCCCAGAACATTATTAGGAACATTTTAAATGCCATAATAGGTGCCCTTTAAATGATTTTGTCATTGTTACTGGGTTACCAATAAAAAAAGAAATTTCACTGCCTTTTCCTTATTTTGGCACACGTAAGAACAATCCCTAAAATGAATGAACCTTAGTGAAAATTTTATCGCAATAAATATGAAATTAAACTGCTAAGTCATGAACATATTTTACAAGCCTTCCTGATATGTATTATATATACATTTCATTTTTCTATAGTAATTAACACTGAGACACTAATTTGTGCAAAAAGCACTAATGACTTGTTTAAGACTTGAAGCTTAAACTAGAGGACTTGCAACTTGACTTGGACTTGCCTGTCTTGACTCGGGACTTGTCTGTCTTGACTTGGGACTTGACTTGGGACTTGAATGCAAAGACTCGAGACTTAGGCCTACTTGTGACTTGCAAAACAATGACTTGGTCCCACCTCTGCTAACTGCTGACATTTCACACCAAAGCGGTTTGTTTGTAACGCTTGTTTCAGCGTTCTATCTCAACAGCTGTTTATGAGCACTATTTATTCATATCACAGATTTTAAAAAGCTTTTAAAAAGTCATGGTGTAAACAACAGTTTCTAGGCTCACAATGTCCAGGACATCAATATTGAAATTTTTCATAAAACATTATCTGGCCATCTGAGATTTTGACATGGAAATAGAGGATAGGATGATTTTTTGGTTTTATTACACACCGTGAGTGTAGATTAGGAACATTTGTTGTATGCTTTTGGCATTGGAAAGAGTGGACCCGGAAATAGTGATGCGTTATGTTGTGAAAGCACCTTGAACACCTAAAAACACTATATAAAGTATTATAACTGAACGGCATTATTGGCTGGTCATAAAATGCCAACATGATGGCACCATCCATGAGTGGGCGACTGCTTCATAGAATAAACACAGCTTTTTCTAAAAGCCTGATATGACTGGAGTCTGCATCTCATGTGCGTTTACACCATTTTAATTTCTCTAAAGGTGCTAAAAATTCATGTAGCTATAAAACTTTTTTAATTAACAAAACATCAGAGTGCCTTTAAGATGTTAACCAGATTCTCTTACCCAAAGTGACTCACTATAAGTGCGTTACATTCAGAACATTTCACACTGTGTGCATGTTTCACAGACTCTGGCTGGCAAAAAACATCATTGTCTAAATTGTGTGAGATAGATAAGCCGCTTATCGTAGGCGAAGGATTCAGTTTCCAGCGCCGGAGCCCTCTTTTGGAGATCCGGGAAAGCTGTGGAAGCCCAACCCCCTCTCTCTCATAGCACACTGTAGATTTAACATGGCTCCTGGCTGCCAGCGAGCCTTCAAACATCAAACCTGAATGTATTTTCCTGGCAGCTATGCTTCGGTCGACAATAAGGTAAATAACGACTAATTATCTACTATTTAAGTTCCTCTGCGGTTATTGCTTTATTGAATCGCGAATACTGATTCATATTACTTCGACTACAGAGTCCGTTTTGGTGGACAAGTCTATGCGGACGGTAGCTCTGTTCTGCTGCTACTTGATCTCTTTAAACCCGGTTCGTAAAGAACGCTCGCGCTCGAATCATTGATCGTGCATGTTAATAGAGAGCACAGGCGATATTTCTACCGAAGACTTCAAAGATTTGCTTAGTAGGTTGATTAAGCGCTTCGTTGCAGATGTTTATCCCCCTATGACACATTTAAGGCTGCATCAGCAAATTGAACGGATCCTATGAAGTTGAAACACTGTAACTGAAGCTCGGTGATGATTGTGGGAAAGCGTTACAATGTCGAGTTCTGTTTTGCATGTTGGTGGAAAAAGTTACTTAATGAAATCAATAATACCTTAAAAGCTACGCGCGGGATTTCATATAACGCAGATTAAATCTGTTTGTCCCCTGGTAATGATGACATGGATCAAACTAGTGTAAGATATGATAGGCTACATCTTGTATGCCCGTGTTGGAGGAAGTGGTGACGTGAACATTTTGTCAACAGTAGAGATGGGAACCGCAAATTAAACGATTCCCGTTGCTTAACGGCCCGTTAAGTTATTATTTTAGTAGCCTACTTTTAATGAATCAATTGCATTTATTGTTATATGACATTATCAGTCAGATTCAACAGAACATAATGCAATGCATTTATTCCAAAAGGTGTGCAGTGATTTTTCAAAGGCTTTGCAGATGCAGCACAAATTAAAGCAGACATAAATGCATTTCGAATAATAAAATAAAATGTTGTAACATATTTGGTCTAGAATGTGTCCAGCATAAATTGTCCTAACTACAAGTTGTGATGCAACTAGTCAGTAAATACACACTTATAAGTCTCACATGCCGAATCATGCTAATTCAGTACTCTACGACTGATTCATAAATGTTTTTGATGCACTAGAGCCGACTCACAAGAATCATTCTTTGGTCGCGTTGTATGTTTATGATTCACTAAAATAGGCGACTCATAAGAATCGTTCGTTCGGGAGGCGACATAACTGCACGCTGAACAGTAGTGCAGGACTAGGAAACACTGTCAGAGTATTTTAGTAATGTGTTCCACGAAATCTGTCGGTTCGTTTTTGTTTTTTTTAACGGAACGGTTCTCGATTCCCAATCGTAGTAAACAATGCGCAAGGGGTTAATCCATGCTCGTGTGAGCGGAGAGAGAGAGACAGAGAGAGAGGCTCACGGTTTGGCTGTGTGTGTGGGAGGCGCATCTGGGACACTGACGTCCGATTCACTCGTAGTTTGATTTGTTAACAGAAAGCTGGGCGTCCTCTCCCGCTACACAAAACGGGCTTCAATACAGAGTAGAGACGCTGAGAGAGGGGATACACACATATATGTAGACAGACAAGGATCCCGTAGCACTTTCAGTGGTCGACTCGGACCTCTGACTTATTTAACCGAACAATTTCGACTTACTTGCAACGTATTACTTTCACTGTATTGGCGCGAGATCAAAAATAAATCGTGGGGATGCGATGAGAAAGAGGAAAAAGTACTCGAGCTGGAATATTTCCGCTGGACGGGCTTGTAAATGTGCCAGAGAGGGAAATATGCTATGGAAGAACGTGAATTGAGTGACCGAGGCTTTTAGTTTTTAATTAAATCAAAGGGAGCTGTTTCCCCCCACCCGAAACACCTGTCTTAAAGATACTCTGCAGACTGGTGGATAGACTTGCTGATGCCAACAACGCCAGATTGCCTATATGGCAGGATCATGAAGTTTTTGACGTTTTTTCTCTTGCTTCCAGAAACCTTAAAAAGGACAAGAAAGAGTGGGAAACAGCTCAGCAAGCTGCCAGTATGCTATGAAATCGTGACTTTGTCCTTGAGGAAGAAGATGGCTGCAGAACTCTATCCTGCCAGCATAAACACCAACCTTCCCAACAGTAACAGCACAGCAGTAACAGCTGCCGGCAAAAAGACCATCGTCCAAGTCACTCAAACGGTGACCACGCCGACTACAACTGCCACTCAGCAGAACATCAACAATAATAACGTCGAGACTGCCAGCTGGCAGTCCACCCATCCGACATTGCGAGAGAGGTAAGGGCGCGTTCGGCTTGCTTTTCAAATAATCTAGGCTGTTATTGGTCCAAAAACATGATATTCTATTGCGTTTTGTTCCCTTCAGGAATGCTTTGATGTTCAATAACGAACTCATGGCAGATGTTCATTTTGTTGTTGGTCCTCCCGGCGCATCACAAAAAGTTCCAGCACACAAGGTGAGCGCATCCTCGCGTGTCAAAATGCATCTCGAGTGGCTCTTTCATCAACCGTGTCCGTATGCTTAAACGCTTTTGTGTGGCATTTGTTTTTTCAGTATGTGCTGGCAGTGGGGAGTTCTGTTTTTGGTGCCATGTTTTACGGAGATCTAGCAGAAGGAGAATCAGAGATTCATATTCCTGATGTGGAGCCTGCTGCTTTTTTAATCCTTTTGAAGTAGGTCTTGCACTTAATTCTAATGTATATAGGTGAATGATGTAAAGCTTCTTTTCTTTTTCTTGATCGATTAATTTATTCATATATACAATGACATAACACCCCTTTTTTCTGAATAAAAAATAAATCGTAGAAAAAAATCTTTAAACAACTGGTTCACTCTTATATTTGAAAATCTTTTTTTCCACATACCCAAGTGTCATATTTATGAATTCATGATGTTTTTATGTACACTGAAAAATATATTGAAAAATATTTTAAACAAATATGTGCTGAAGGTAAATGTTATTATTTTTTACTTTGAGTCATCTCATTGGGAATTTTCATTGTGTTTTTCAAAACAATATGAATACAAAGAGTACACTTTCAAGATACACTGTAACCAAGATTTTTAATTCCTTTTTTTCTAAATCATCTATTATTTGTCATTGACCCATGCATATAACGCAAAACTCAATCACTACAAAGCCTAATGCTTGCAAAGCTATTGGAAAGATATGATTTCTTAGCCCTTTTTTTTGTTTACTTTCAGGTACATGTACAGCGATGAGATTGAACTTGAAGCGGACACAGTGCTGGCCACTCTGTACGCTGCCAAAAAGTATATAGTGCCTGCACTGGCTAAGGCCTGTGTCACCTTTCTGGAAACGAGCCTAGAGGCCAAAAATGCCTGTGTGTTGTTGTCCCAGAGTCGACTGTTTGAGGAGCCTGAGCTGACCCAGCGGTGTTGGGAGGTCATTGATGCTCAGGCAGAGCTGGCCCTTCGCTCTGAGGGTTTCTGTGAGATTGATCTTCAAACGCTGGAGATCATACTAAAGCGAGAGACCCTCAACACCCGGGAGGCGGTGGTCTTCCAGGCGGCTCTCGAATGGTCTGTGGCTGAATGCAAAAGGCAGGGACTGGGACCAACCGCTCGTAATAAAAGGGCAGTGCTGGGCAAGGCTCTCTACTTGGTTCGCATCCCAACCATGACCCTGGAGGAGTTTGCCAACGGAGCTGCGCAGTCAGACATTTTAACGCTGGAAGAGACTCATGATGTCTTTCTGTGGTACACAGCAGATAATCAGCCCAAACTGGAATTCCCACTGCAAAAAAGAAAGGGTCTGACACCACAGCGCTGCCATCGTTTCCAGTCCTCGGCTTACCGTAGTAACCAGTGGCGCTACCGCGGGCGCTGCGATAGCATCCAGTTCGCGGTGGACAAGAGGATCTTCATCGCAGGTCTTGGCTTGTATGGTTCCAGTGGTGGAAAGGCAGAGTACAGCGTCAAGATCGAACTCAAGCGCCAAGGAGTGACCCTGGCTCAGAACCTAACGAAATTTGTTTCAGACGGGTCCAGCGGCACCTTCTCTGTATGGTTTGAACACCCGGTCCAAGTGGAGCAGGACACCTTCTACACAGTCAGTGCCGTATTAGACGGGAATGAACTTAGCTACTTTGGACAGGAGGGTATGACGGAAGTGCAATTCGGAAAGGTGACCTTCCAGTTCCAGTGTTCCTCGGACAGTACCAACGGAACTGGCGTGCAGGGGGGTCAGATCCCAGAACTGGTTTTCTATGCCTGAAATGTTGTCAGGACGTCCCATTGCAGTGCGTTCCGCTCACTGGAATTAGGATGGATTGAATACAGGGTCTCGCGAGTCTCTTGCCTTCATTATGTAGCAGTGGTGAACTCAATGGTAACTGCGCTTCAGTACCACAACGGGCTCAGATGGAAGGAATGTTCTTCAGCTTTATTTATTGCAAAAAATATATATTTGATTTAATTATGGAAGCTGCAGCATATAATATAGTTGTACTACTCTGATAGTGGAGAGAAGCCACTAGTGTGTCATGTTTTGTACATAACTTCAGCTTGATGCTGATTGACAAATAAAATGTCTTGTATTAGTGATCAGCTTCCTGAACTGCAGATTATAAATGTTTTTGTGACTCAAGTTCAAAGTTGTTTTTAATTCTTATACATGCACTCATGAAATGCATCAATGAATGATCTAAGGATTCTATTCTGCACAGTCCTGGCTTCAGAAGCGAGGGAGGTTGAACTCAATATTTATTTTAACTGCCCTAAAAGTGTAAGTACATACACTTTAAAATAAAAAGTATTTTTTATCTAATGGTGTGCATTATATAATAACTGAAATCCGAAAAATGAAGCCACACTCGACAAATGCATTTGGGCTTGTGTTAATGAGACAGTGATTGTTAAGTGTGGATGAAATATTAATCTTGAAAGGCCACATAAAGAACCTATTATCCCCAGCGGGCTGCACGAGGAACTGAATAGGGAGTCTGTTTGAATTGAGCCCATAGAAGCTGCTGCTCCACCGTTTGCATTCTAATTAAGGCTTTAGTAAACATGGAGCAGATGCAGCTTGGTAAAACAGCAGATTTTTGACCAAAAAAAAAAAAAAAAACTCTACAAAAACAGATGAATATGGAATTATGACACATGGAGAGCTGCTAATCAGACTGCATTCTGGGATTATGCCCAGTAATTTAACACTGGGATGCTCTCTGGTGTATACTTGAATCATTTTGTCTCTGCTTCCTATAATCTGATGAGTCTGTTTTAAAAATTGCAGACATGTTCTGTTCTCATAGTGTGCACAGAAGGTGGAAAAAGGTTTGCAATGAGTATGATGGACCATAATGGATTTTTTGATGACACAGTGCCCCCTAGTTACATCTGGCTAGACTGCAACTTACTATGAATATCATTTCCAGACGGGTAAAACATTTTCAACCTGGGTCTGAATTAAGAATATAGCAGAAAATGTAGCCCAACATGTCTGGATGAAAGTACAACAAAGGCAAATCTTCTCCCTTTTAATGCAACTAGGAATCCATAGGCCAGATCAAATGAACAGATAGAGAGTACTTGTATTGATCCAGCCATGGTGTATTATTGATAACCAATTTAGCAAATGAATTGTTTTGAGAGATGCTGCCTGCTTTATTAATGAGGTTAATTCAAAAGCACTGTTCCGGTCAGCTGAATTACATTAGATATGTCACAGAGAGGTCATTACAGGGAGACTTACCGACGGCTGGAGCATTGATACAGAGTTCTCTAGCCAACAGGAGGAAGGTCTTTCCCAGAATGTAAACATTAACCTACAACAATAAGAAATATAACTGAAAACTGTGAAGTATTCAATGATTCAACTTTACATGTTACCAATCACTGATTCTTGACACAGGGAATTCAATATGTGACATAATTACTTCTCATTAGTCTTTATAAACAGCAACCTTACCACTTTAGAATTTATCAGAGAAGAACATTATTTTTTTCAAATACATTATATGATCATAAAACCAGATTACATCCCAGCACTTCATAGATATTTTGGTGAATAATTAATTTTCAGGATTCTTCGATGATTAGCAGGTTCCAAAGAACAGCATTTATTTGAAATAGGAATCATTAGTAATATAAAAATCAATTTCAGCATCCTTGCTGAATAAAAAAAATCTTACTGAGCTCAAACTTTTGATCGGTAGAGCAGAGGTCTTCAACACTGCCCCTGGGGAACCACTGTCCTGCAAAGTTGATCCCAACCTGCTTCAGCACACCTGAATTTCACACCAATACGATTTTCAAGCAAAGCCATGTCAAGCAAAGACAAGCCTGTGATGTAATGCCTGCTTATGCTGTAGTATACAGAAAGGAGATGAGACCTTTTTTTGAATGGATGTCAATGGAGGAGAGGCTTCACTACGCTGAATAAACCACTTTTGTGAGGAAATAGCTTATCTTTAAATGAATCGACAGCCCATTGGCTAACCTTCAACATGTTTGCCCATTTTGGATTAAATTGTGCGACAGGTATGCTTCAGTTTACGGCACTTCTCATTCATTTCTATTGTATCCGCAAACAGTGACTGACTATGAACAAAAAAAATTCAATGAAGTCAATAATTCAAATAACTGCATCATTATGCAAACACATGAGGAGAGTCTCCGCATGAAAGACACACGACCTGCAGTGCAGATCAACGTGCTGCTACATTTCTCTCCGAAACGGTAGGAAATTAAATTAAATTGAATGTGGATATAAACTGTGACAAGATGATTGGCAGGGCAGTTTAAACGGTGATGCACGCAACTATGCACCGACATAGCGGTCCGTTAAAGATGCAATTATGACGAAGTGTCCCAAAGCTGTATAGTCAAAAGTATGTACTTTTTCTTCACAAAAACTGTACATACTTTTAGGGCATAGTATAAGTAGGCGAATTGGGACGCAGCACATCTCTGTTTCAAGTGATCCTTGAGAGCTTAGCTGGTTCAAGTGTGTTTGATTAGGGTTGGAGTTAAACTCTCCAGGACAGGAGCAGGGTTGAAGACCTCTGTGGTAAAGTATATATATATATATATTAACATTATATTATATATTATAGTTAATATGTGCACTTTTAACAGCACTTCAGAGACCCCATTGCAATGATGAAGGGGTTATGACCTCAGCAACAGGTCCCTAGTTTGCCTGGCATCCAGGCAGGATATATTGGGGGTCTTGTTAGATTTGGGTGTGCCTGCACTTGCTAAAGATTCATGACATATTTGAGCCTCCGCCCCAACCATCTAGTGTCTGTTCAATAGCAGATACAGTTCAGTGGACAGCTGAGGGTGTAAAAATAACATCACACCGGTGCTTAAGCACCAAAATGTTTGGCCCTAAAATAACTGCTAATAAAACCTCAACGGTATATATTGTCATAAAGACAGTACTGTCTATTGTTTCAAAAACAACATGTTGTTTAATAAAGCAATAAGGCATTTAAAAAAACAGTATTATGCTCTTGTTGTAAAATCACTGGACCATGGCCTTGATTGTCTTTATCAAGTGTCAACATCAATAAGATAAAAGATGCAATTATTGTCTAGTAATTATTATCATAATAGTTGGGTATATGGGTACCAAAAACAATTGGTATAACAGGAGTATAACAGCTTCTTTTCTGAAATATCCAATCAGATTTCAGAAATACAAAATTTTGGCATCTGCATTTATATCTTTTGAAATGTCAAACTTGTTGAAAAAGTGAAAAAAAAAAAGCTGGGCTTTTAAATGAACAGAAACTATGCAAGTATATGAAGTGGATCATTATTTCTGACATGGTGTCTGCTTGCCTGTTATGCCATATGCAATATATCATACAGCATTTCTTTCATATGGTCATATGGAGGGTATAATATATCATTTAATGGTTGAACATCATGCAACTTAGCAAATCCGCTTATATTGCATTATATTATTCAGAGTATTGTGGAAAATATATGAAAGAAATTGAAATGAAAGGGAGCAAACCTGTAAAAGATCACTCAGGTCCAGGAGCATGTCTGCACGCACGTCAGTTAAGGAAGGGAAGGAGGATACAAAACAAATGGATTATATCATAAAAATGTTTAAAAGTGTGATAAAGATCTAAAGATCTTTGTCCAACTACATAGCTAAAAATAAGAAGTCAATTGTGCTCTTAAATGAATCACAGTGATTAATTAGGCATCTGTAATTGTCACTGGAGGAGTTTCGACTTTCACTGATCATCTCTTTACATCAATGGGCTTCAGACAGGATCTCCTTATCTCTGCAAGAGATTCACCCTGACCATCTGTTACTGCTCACCTGATTGGCACACACACCTGAGGCACGTGTCTCCATGGTGACTAATGCCCCCTTTAGAACAGAGATTAGCATCACTACAAGACAAGCTAATCCCACGTTATCAGGAGTTTGACGGCCTTAATCACAGCCTGGCGTGAAAGAGAGTATTTATATTATGATTGAAATCACTGATATTGATAACTGTCTTTATCTCTTAAATACTACAAGACTCATGTGGTTTTTCTTGTTTAATACTGTGACTCCTCCCAGAATAATCAAAAACTATAAATTAATTTTTTTAGAGAAATATGATGCATTTATTGAAAAAAGTTTTTAAGACTTTACCATACATGACTTGTAGTGTCCACTATATTTGTAAGATGCATGCATTTGAAGGGCTCCTTGTCTTTAGAACCGGTACTTAAGTATAAAATGTACCAGTAAGCAACAAACCAAGAATCGCAGCATGATAATGCCTCTGAAATCATGACCTGTCAGCCCAACAATAGACAGATCAGGTCAGTGAAGCTAAAACATTGAATCAATGTTTCCAGAACAAAAGTCAATCTTCACCTTAGAGAACCTGGTCTAAAAATATGTACTGTTCCTAAAATACACTCCAAAAATGTTAAAACACTGCTAATTGGCTAAAATGAACAAGGAAATGCAGTTTAATAATCTCACACTTAAAAGTGAAAGTCAAGATAATTCTCACATAAAGTAATTACTAGTCCAAAATAATTATGTGTATTATATCACAAAGATGCATGAGATAATTGTAAGGATGTTTGATGAGGCAAAGCAGAACACATTTAAAAATGTCCACTATTTGGAATGGGTTTGGCGGTCTGTAAAGAACTGAGCGACTTCTTTGTGTTTCTGCTGTTTAGCGTGAAGTCCTGAATCTTTGCATGTAACTGAAAGAGCCCCACCCAGGGACAGGTAACAATTCTCCTTTGGCAACTCTAAACGGTACACCAGGTACCCAGACAGGCCTGACGCTACACAAAAGCAGAGCGGAAAACTGGGTGTGACCCAAGAAGACAGAGGAGGGTGCTTGTAAGAGTCGGTCTGTTTGTGAGACAGAGAGAGAAAGCAGTGGTGTAACACTATCCAGGCATGCTGTGTTGTAACACAGGTGTGGCGAGGCTCAAACACGCATCATTTTGCACAATCATTTTGACAGGCTGTGGAAAAACAACCTTAAAATTTATATTTGAATTATATTTTCCTTAAAAATTACAAGTCGCTATGACTGAGTTCCATATTTTCACTACAGTAAAGGGGACATGAATTTTTTGGTTAAAAGAGTGTCACTTTAATAGCTTTTGTACACAACCAGGACGGACACTGAAAATCTTTTTTTTTTTTAATCCAGGGAGTAGTGGCTCAAAGAGCGACTTGCTGGGCTTTTTTTCATGATTTACTCCAGGGAACATCCTCTGAGATTCCAGAAGGTGCAGTAAACTCTCTTCCTCTTCCTCTCTTTTGCCTCTGACAGTATATTATAGCACTATTGTTTTCACATCCTGACACATCCCTTCAGACCCTGAACCGGGCTTTCCCTAGGGAAAGCCCATGCTTGGTAAAAGAGACTATTTTAGACCAGAATGCATTTCTATGCTGGTCCAGGTTGGTTTATGCTGGTTTGGTTCTGTTCCAACTTCTGATGAAGCATAGAAAGGAAACACTTTATTTTGATTGTCCACTTTAGACTACATGTCATCTAACTCTCATTAGTATTAGTAGTATTAGACTATCTGCTTAATATCTGCTAACTCTTTATTGTGATGCTCCCCAACAGACATTCTGCTAACTATAAGTAACTTTGCAACTACGTCAACTTATTCTACTTACCAGAATCCTAACCCCAACCTAACAGTCTAGTACTAAGAGAGTTAAATTAGTTTGACACATAGAATAGACTGGTCACGTGACTGTGACCTGCATGATGTTAAAAAGAGTTAAGCGCAAAAAGCTGCGGAAAACAACTCTGTGGTGCTCGCGCTGTCACACACACACATGTAAACACAGTCAGTTATTGTCTTAAGTGAACTTAAACAGTTGAGAAAGAAATCGGATGTGAGTCAATGTGCATTATGTCTTAAATTGACAGCAGCTTAATACAGTGCACCCGCTGCTGTCTGTCAAACAACAAAAGAAAAAGAAAAAAAATCACTCACTGCTCTCGACTGAGTAGCTTTAATATGAATCAATGTATATTTAATTCATGTGAAGACTGCAGACGTATGTCTATAAGGTCCAACACATTGATAGTTTCTGGGATACTGATAACTACACTGAACAAAATCATAAACGCAACACTTTTGTTTTTGCCACCATTTTTCATGAGCTGAACTCAAAGATCTAAGACTTTTTCTATGTACACAAAAGGCCTATTTCTCTCAAATATTGTTCACAAATCTGTCTAAATCTGTGTACTTCTCCTTTGCAAAGATAATCCATCCATCTCACAGGTGTGGCATACGTTCAGTGTAGGATTAACAGCCAAAACCTGTGTTTTCAATTGAAGCACTGTGTTATACTACCGGTCACAACAAATTTAGACGTCTTACGAACAAAATATATATGCAGGAGTATAATTCTCAAAATATATCAGTAGTAGACCCTTTAAAGAATATATGTACAAAATATGATAGTTCTATCTGTTAAGATAATAAGATGTTTTACATACTACTTTTTGTGGTAGTCTGAGGAAGACATCGGGTGCTTCTCATTTCTTATTTGTGCATCCTCGTTTCCTTTCCTCGCTTCCTTTCCTCGCGTCTCAGCTCCACCCCCTGTAGGACGCGAGGAAAGGCTGCAAGGAAAGAAAAGGAGGACGGAGGATTCGAATGAAAGCTTTTTTATACATTGGAATACTTGATCACTCGAGCGTCACTTCGCAGCGTCATCAGCAGCGCTAAAAGGATCTGCCCTTATGTTGTTGAAGTTTGTTTATTTAAGAAATTCATAATAAATAACATTATACCATGGTCTGGGTGAATACTCGATTCTGATTGGCTGCAGGGTGTCCGTTAAAAAGTGATAGAGGACACCTAGTAAAGAAGTTCTGGTGAAACTGCCTGTTTACCATTCGAAATTAATAAATAAATGCGCTGCCTACAACAGCTGTGAGTAACCATAGCAACAGGCAGTCCACACAGGGCGCGCGCTCGTTCAGGGTCCTGGGTTGTGCGATGATGCAATCGGCTGTTCTGGGACTAATACAACAATGAGCGACTTCGTTATTTCATCTTCAGTCTCTCACACTGCTCTCACGGACTGACGGAGCCCAGTAAGCCCGCAGACTGCTCTCGCATCGATGGCCTGTCACAGACATTATTTGACGGCTCTCCAGTCCAGCATCGGAGAGTCGACCTAACGTTACAGCGGTGCTTCGGAGGTTGTGGTTAGTGTAGACAAGTGTAACACATAGTGTTTTATGTGTAATAAAAAAAAAAACTATGCCTTTGTGTTTCATGAACTAAAAATGCATTTTTGAACCTGAAGGGTTCTACAAGCTGAGCGGACTATGAATATCTCCGGTTGCTAAATAAACCGTCAGGCAAGTTATTATTTGTAAAAACTAGAGATTTAGCCTAATTAAAATATAAACTAATGTTTTAAAAATGTTTTATTTGGCAAGTGACCATGGTATAAGCGGGTTAATGCCCTTCGAGGTGTCCGTTGTAAGGTTTTAATGGACTTCGGCGGAGGCAACCGTCCTCCGCTGCGCGTCGGCCGGTTTACACCTCGCCGTCGTCCATTAAAACCTTACAACGGACACCTCGTCGGGCATTAACCCTTACATAAAAACAAGCTACCCTATTGAAATATGTGAGATGTGTGGTTCATATAAACTGCAAGGGTAAAGTATAAATTAAAATGATTGTGACAGATGTGAAGGGGGAGGAGAATTGATGCGTGCGTCACATTTAGTCGATAAAACACTTCCGCATAGGATACACCTGTGTATCCTCTCTCATGACTCCTCTGGAAGCCTCCTCACTCCTCGATCCTCGCCTCCTTTGTGTGCAATTAGAGAATTGAGATGTCCTTCAAGATGGCTGAGCTCGATCAGTTTCCGGGTTATAGGATGGAGGACAGAGGAGCGAGGAGACGAGGAGGGATATTGAGAAGCACCCATCTTCTTCCAGATGTGCAAGCAAGAAGTAATCTGATCTGGTCATGTGACCTTTCACACTAGTCACATGACATTAATAGATTTTAATCAAGACAATCTATTTTTTCATTTGAAAGTTAATTTCTTGCCCAAAGCCAATAACAACATTTTTAGAGCTTCCAGAAATGAGAAAAAATTGCAGTCACAATTGTGACCGGTGGGATTAAACGATTGTTTTTTACTTGATTGCTTCTGTTAAACAGACCTAAAGTAGGCCTACCTGAAAAACTTAAAGAACTGTTTATTTCATTAGTTTTTTTGTTTTATTGTATTTGTCCTATTGTTTGGATTGATTTGAGACATTACTTTTATGTAATGCGAAAAACACTGCTCTACACTTTCACAAGTTGTAGTGATGCTTTCGTTTCCCAGAAAGAATGTAAAAACATATTTATTGGTTATATTATTTTCAGTTTTTAAATATTTAAATATAATTTACATTTATTTTACACACTTCAAGCATTATCGTATTGCATATTGAATTTTTTAATCAATTTTGCATTTTTCTTCAATATTGTGGAGCCCTAGTTTGAGCTACAGGAATTTTGCCTATTAAAGACTTAAAAGGTCAAAACATTTACTCTTTCTTTCTAAGTTGCCTAAATCCTACCAAATTTGGGTTGAATGTGCACACTTTTCTCGATGGATTACAATTCACAAAGAGTTTCGCTTGGGTTTCACACCCTAGGGATCATTGTGGGAAGGATACGTGGCGTTCCCTCTGTCCTGCAGACCAGGTAGAGGCAGGCGGCTATGACGTGTGTCATCTTTCGCCCTCGTGTCAAGTGCTTGCTCACAACCATCTTGAAGAAATTAAAGGCCGTATCCAGGCAGTGCTGGTTCAGCTGCAGCTGGCTGCCGAGGTTGTGTATCTGCCGTTTCCCTAGAGACAGGACACACATATGCATCAGATTGAGCAAACATACACACATGCATACGCGCACACTTGCGCACCGAGGCATGACTTCACACGCAGGTGTTTGGTTTTCCAGTAGCACTGATGTCATGAGAACGGTGCACAGCCAGACAGGCTTTTAGTGGAGCCTGGAAGTGAAAACGGGCAGAAAGACAGCTGTTTTACGTTCCGTGTGAGGCTATGTCCCTCTTTCCCCTTCTTTCCAGTCGTACATTTACTACTTCACAGATGATCTCAAAACAGGCCATGTTGTAATTCATTGGAAACATAAATCAGTCTGCCCTGAAATCCCATGGCGGCCCTCGATGTGTTTAGCATATTAAAATCCACATTAAAAAACACAGTCCAATAGTCTATCTGGCAGAGTTCTGTTTACTTAATATATCATTTAGCAACCTTGTTCACACAGACAGTGAAAGTCTCCCACATTGTAAACAATGAGAATGATTTAGGTTGCTTCAGATGGAGTTGATGAGTTTCACAAGTCCAGGTCATTAATTATGCTTGAAATTTCTCACATAGACATGTTTATAAGAAACAAATGCTTTCATCGATCTGTCCTCTAAATGTACAATATGTGTTAATGAATTCAGCAGATGCTAAAGTAGACCATCAAACTTTTTCTTTAGCCTTTAGTGGGTCCAAGGAAACTTTCAGGGACATTTTTTTTATTATTATTATTTATACCATATTCTATTTTATAAATACTGGTTGTAAATAATGTTTAATTTATGATTACTATATTCTATTGATACTTTGTCTACTAGACACTTTGTCTATTGACACTATGTACATATAGTTTTATATAGTTTACCTTTTAACTGTACTTTTCTAGCCTAGAAATCTAGACGCACCCTAGCAGCAGCGAAAATTATTTCGCAGCCAGTGTGGTCTAGCAACTCTCCATAGGCTTTTGAGCTGGAAAAACCAAAAACTGGTCAGGCCAATCACATCGTGTATATAGAGTCGGCGGGCGGGCTTCATGACGTTCCGCGTGATTTCCATAGGTGATTTCCCTGCTACTTGAAAACAATGAAGATGTAGCGGTCTTTCGAATCGGCTTAGGCCGCGACTCTGGAGGACTTGGAGTTAAGAGAACGTCACTTAAGTCATTCTTAAAAAACGAAGATGTGTTCGGAGTTTCGGAGCAACATGGCGACCGACATTAGAACTCCTTACCCGTATGTATTTTCAATGGCATATTATACACTCACAAGAAAAATGTATTACTTGAACGAAGTAAATATACATTAATGAGCACATATATTTTTGAAAGAACTAAGTGTTTTTAGCTAAGAATAAACTAAAAAAGTTACACAGTGTAGCTTTAATATATCAATTAGCTCCGCTGGTGGAAAAACGCATGGGACTCACTCATCCACAACCGTTCGTTGCTCTGGTTGGTTGTAGCGTTATCCTATTGCGTGCAGAGGGATTTTGAAAGGTAACCGTTTATCCCGCCCCTCGGATTGAGGTATGTCAATGGAGAGTTCCCAGACCTAACATCTTGATGTAGGTCTGGCATGCCAGGCTAGTACTTTTCTATTGGATTTTGTAATTTACGTTGTATATATATATATATATATATATATATATATATATATTATATATATATATATATATATATATATATATATATATATATATATATATATATAGCTGTCTTTATACATCAGGAAGGCTGTCCTTACTATCATATTATTTGGGGGTCCTTGGTATCAAAAAGTATGAAAACCCTTGCTTTAGCCTACAGTATAGCATAATCACAAATATTAAGGTTGATGTTGGACTTTTTGTGTGGAGCCCAAAAGCTGCAGTGTCAAGTGTCGTGTTGGCATGCCAAGGCCAAATATAACTCTGAAAGCTTTTAAGAGCGTAATCCCTCTATTCTGGAACCACTGTGTGCCAACCCTTCGTCATACACTCCAGACCTGTCTAATCCCAGAGTATTTTTCACACTGCACATGCCATTGGATTAGCAGCCAGGTCTGCAGTGACCTCCCTAAATGACTGCAGAATTGCATAACTGCTACAACACTGCAGGGACATGAGACACCTTTATTTAATGAATGAAATCTTGTGTTTGTGACCACAGGGACACTTTTCCCAATCGGAAAAGAGTTTACCAGAATCTTTTATATTAACTACAACTAACAGCCTGTTAGTGGATTATGGATTCATATCCACTTTTCCGTGTGTTTAATAAATGATCAGATGTTCCTGTGATTAATAGTTGAAGAATCATGTGTTTATACAGTTGGTGACCTTGATTTTCAAAGTATTTTGAGACTGTGTTATCTCTTTCAGCTCTGAAAACGCACCAGTACAGCCAGCTGTAATGGAGAAATATGTGAATATAATGCTACAAAACACATCGTTCTCACAGTTCCTCTGATTCACACACAAGTACATATTTAGACAATGCCGTGCCTTATATTTGTTAAATCAACACACATGGAATCCAAAGACATTTATCAGGGAGCTCTATGAAATGGATCAACAGTTAATTATGTCTTGTGTGATTTTCAGAAAAGCGCAGATGCAAATTATGTAAATTTAATTAGTGCTCGGGATGTAACTGGGTCAGAAATTAAAGTAACACTAAGTAGTTTTTCAACCTTCATAATATATTTCCAAGACCCTTGTGATGGTACATCGACTTAAAATAAGTTAAATGACTCGTCTGCCATAGCCTGACGTGGTCTGTATTGCTTTTACTGGCACTATGTAACTTCGGGTTTCGGGTAGGAACCCGTGCACAAAAAGAACTACAAAATTCGACTGCTTTACGTCAAGCGCTACAATAGTCATTATTTCGTTTTTCTTCGTTTCTGATGTCGCAATACATCATCCTTTCATGAAATCATGTAACATACTCTACCTTGTCTGTGGACATAGTTCATTCTAAAGCCGGTGCTGGATAAACAGCGAGCGTGCGTGCGACGGTAGGCTAGATTATTTACGACAGCGGCAATGGACAATTTAGTTTCCAACCAGTAGGGCGACCGAAGAGGAAAATTTACTTGGTGTTACTTTAATGTAGATGAGATAAGTAAGGGATAGGCTAATGTACATCCAGCCGGTGGTTTTCGGGGTCCTCATCATCCTTTCGGGGTGTTATTTTGAGAGAACCACCGGCTGGATTTACATTATCCCGCTTATTACACGGCTACTTGCCACATAAGTAAATAATTAGACACGAAATATTGATCTGAGTGGAAATATTTTATTAGGTCTTTAAATGCAAAGCTTCCGCGTGAGAGCAGTTGCAGCGGCAAGTTCAAACTAAACGGACATTTGAAAGAATACTCCACTTTTTTGGGAAATAGGCTCATTTTCCAACTCCCCTAGAGTTAAGTTTTACTGTTTTCGAATCCATTCAGCCGATCTCCGGGTCTGGCGGTAACACTTTTACCATTGTAGCTAGGGTGGCCATTTCCATAACACCAAAAAGGAGGACACATATATTTTGGTGATCGGTGGTTTTTGTTGACGGGGGGGGGGGGGGGGGGGGGTGGTGGGTGTGTTTGGATATGGGGGTGTAGTTGGTGCTGAGGGCACGCAAGGTCTCTCGCTCTCTGCGCGCTGCACGGTTTGGAGCACATACAGTATGTTCTGTCTCGCACGCGCGGCTCTAGAGATTTGAACTGAAAGGCCGGTGACACACTGGCTGCGTGGCGTGCGCGTCTCAGCTGCGTGGCGTGTCCGTTTTTATTTCGGCTCCCATGTTAACAGGTGAGCTTGCACACTGCCTGCGTGACACGCGCGTCTCATGCTAGAAATAGAACCGACACCTATTTTTCACGCGACATGCAAGCGTGTGGGAAGCGTTTCCAGGCAAAATACAATAGGAAAATATGTTTCTATGTTATTTTGTACACGGATACATATTAATAAATTACATTTTTGACAAATTCAGATATAAATATAGGCCTCATTTAAAAATAAATAAATAGGCCTAATTATCAATTTTCAAATATTGCACCTGTCAAGACAGAACAAAATATTCTGTAGTCTATTTTGCTGTCAATACTGCTGTGCTGACATTGTCTTTATCAGTAGGCTTTATGCTTAACACGAAGTATAGGGCTTCCACAACTCTCTCCCATATGTTGAACAAGCGTGATGCGTGTCAGCAGCGCCGCGTCAGACACGCTTCTGATGTGCAAAGACACAGAAAACGCGACGCAGCCGCCACGCAGCAGAAACGCCACGCTCACGCCACGCAGCCAGTGTGTCACCGGCCTAATTTAGGGGAATCAGAGAGCCGCTATCATTATGCGGGCTTTTTATAGGTTAATTTTTTTCAACAATTCAGCGCAACTCCAAAAAGGAGGACAAATGAGTGTCCGGCTTGAGGCTGCGCCGGACGCCGGACAGGGGGCTTAAAATCCGGACTGTCCGGCCAAAATCCGGACGTATGGCCACCCTAATTGTAGCAGAACTTCACCTGCTGTTAGCATTCCATTGACTCCCATTCATTTTGGCGTCACTTTGACAGCGAATAACTTTACATCTGAGGCGTCCAAAGACTCCATTTGTCCATTATTTATTTCTAAAGAAGAAACACGACAATGTATAAAAGGCTCCATTACTTTGTATCTTACGTTATGGCCCTGTAGAAGCCGTTTTTGTAAAAAAAAATAGGCTAACGATTGCATCATAACCACGCGACTTTCAATAGAGCACAATAGAGACATTACTGTATAGACAGGAGGAGAAGCTCGCATGCAATCTTTTACTGTCTATGAGGCAAACGGGGGGACATAGAGGCATAAAGTCAAGGGAGAAGCCCATAGATAGAGAGTCCATAAAAGCAATGGGACAAAATATTTCAACGTTTTTGAGGAATTAAATGATTCAGATTTGTCTTGCCACTGCTACTAGAAGATTTACAACTGTCAGACTGCCGTCACATTAAGTTTGAGCATGCGCAGTTGCTCAGCCATCAGACAGGAAGTGCAATAATCGGGCTTCAAGTCTTCTTTGTTGAAATCAATGGGGTCGCTGTGTCCATTTCTTTTACTGTCTATGGGTAAATCCACTACCTAATTTGCCGGCTGCAACTACACAAATTTAGTGCTGGTCACGTTGGAAGTTACCTAGCTGGGGGCTATTTTCAGGCGCTGCGTAAAATCGCAACTTTTCATTTTCCATCGGTCTTAATTCACGATGTAACTACAGAAGAGACAAGTTTTAAACAGGAAAAATATTGAAACTCTTTGGTCATTTTTTTTAGAGAGATGCTAACGGTCTAATCAGATTCAATTATCTATGCTAAGCTATGCTAAAAGTGCTACCGCCAGACCCAGAGATCGGCTGAATGGATTCGAAAACGGTAAAACTGTTTAACTCTAGGGGAGTTGGAAAATGAGCCTATTTTCAAAAAAGTGGAGTGTTCCTTTAAGAGATACGATATACAGTAATTCATACCACTTATTACACCGCATTTCGCCACATAAATAATTATGGGGATAAGATATATTGATTTCAGAGATTAAACTGTTTTGAAATCGTACCTGTTTGTATCTCGTAATCCAACAGTGTACAATACAATAGTCACAAAATGGCAAGAGCTGCGTTTGTATGAAACAAGAGAGAGCGAGTCCACGAAACTGGATGGCATAATTAAATAACTATAGACAAAATATTGATTTTGAAAATATTGAAAACCCGTTCCTAGCAGGCTTATAGCACTGCTGACTTCAGTAACCCGGATGAACCTGCGTTATCTGTTTTGAGCGACTGTTATCTGGGAATAACTGGGATGGCGCTATTGACCAATCAGAATCAAGTATTCTACAGAACCATGTAATAATGAAACATAATATTGAAGGAATATTTATCTACAAACGAGAATGCTGTGTGATGCCATATTTGATTTTAATATTAATTACAGTCAATCATTTGGCTTAGAAATGAAATATCACTTTAAGCCTGCACATGTTTTAAAAACATGATTATTGACTGACTGCACCTACACACTGCTGCTGACTAATATAAAGGTGCGCCTACCGTTCTGGAGCGTCTGAGCTCGCGATTCTTTTCCCAGACTTGTGTGGAACCCACTGCCAGGACCGGAGCTTTGGAAGTACCTAAAAACAAAAACAAAAATAAAAAAACAATGTATTATGTACAAAGTATCAGACAAATAAAGTAAATCAGAATAGTTTTGACTTACAGTATATAAACAGGTGTATAAATACAAGCCTTTTTATTGCAGGTGACAAAGCTCTACAGCACACTCCAGTGGCTGTTTGTGTGATTAACAGTTTTATAGTTGTATTGGTACTACAGTGACACCTACAGGTTACCAATGTCTACTGCACTTCACTCTACTCAAGTGTTCCTATTAGCAACCAAAAGGGATTGATTGACACCCCTAAGACTGATAACCAAGTATACTGATAAACAAGGAAGCTCAGGAGAGTGACAGGACGATACAAATTAACCACAACCATATTTTGCTTTGCCTCCGTGTAAAATATTGCACAATTATATATTTCTCTAGCTAGTGCTTTGGTCAAATCATGGCACTGAATGTTAGCTTCTGCTTATGTTACTGTGAATATACAAAACTATTACATATCAAATCACAAAACTGACATGCAGACCTAATGATATTCCACACGCTTCTCTTCCTTTGCTTTCAACTGTGTGAGGTGTATGGAAGTTATTTTTCCACTGATCCACAAGGTCTGTTTATAATGATGAACAAAGTTGAAATCCAAAGTTGTAATGAATTTTAATTTCTCCAGGTGCCATTCTAGCTTCGCTGCCATGGCTCTATACCACAAATGATCACACAATGGCTTTGTTTCACAGACAGGGCTTAGCCAGGATTAGGCCTAAATTCAATTAGGATATTTAAAGCATAGCTTTTATAAACATGCATTGAGAAATAAAACTTTACTTGTGTGCATCTTGAGACAAAACAAGGGCACTGACATATTTTAAGATATGCCAGTGCAAGTTGCTTTCAGTTAAAACAGCTCAAACATGCATTTTAGTCTGTGAAACCAGGGGAATATGTTTTAATCCTGATATAATAACTGCATATTTTTAAGTTGAAAATGTATTGCATATCATTAGTGAGGATCATGCATTCATGTGTGGCTACAAGTTGAACAACTTGAATGGTCGGGCGTCTGTGAGGGCTTTCTGTTTCTTCTGCCACACACAAAACCAGGCAAGACTTCCGTTAAAAAAGGAAATATTTATTGGTTGTTGTAAGATGCCTTGTAGAATGACAACAACTTCATTTTTAAGCTGAATGTTGTTTTGACTGACCATACAGGAAAAGAGAATAAATTCTCTCTCTCTCAGAGTCCTGCACGTTGCTGGTTGACTGGTCCTCGAAAGAGATCCTCAGTGAAGAAAACTACATAGAGGTTAGGTAGGTTTTTGTGAGGAATGGAAATATATATCCTGTCTGGCATGCAGCGGTTTTATTGTTAACTAAGATTTACTACAAATATTGTTCACGTTAATTTAAATATAAATGTTGAATGAAAAAAAACGTGGCAACTACACTAAAGAAAAAGTTACTGCCTTAATTTAAGTACAATCAACTTGGATATTTAAGTCATTTCAACTTAAGTTACATTAAACTGATTAAATGTAGTTGAAATGTAGCTGAAGAAATTAGTTGAGTCTTGTATAACTTATTAAAAAAGTTAAAAATCGCTTAACTTAAGTTAAATCAATGTAAAAAAGTTATCCTAACTTATTGATCATATCATTTTTTACAGTGTAAATTAAATAAAATGTCATAAAACTGAAATATAAATTAAACCTAAATATACAAAACAAAATAAAAATGACAAAAGTCTAAAAAAAAAAACTAAATTACTCAAATTTAAACTAAAATGAAAATAATTTTTAAATATAAACGCTATCATTATCAAAATATTAATAAATGCTATAAATAATACTAAAATAACACTGGTATGCAGCTGTATTTAACATTATCTGATGTTCTCTGACCTAGGTGACGGTAGTGAGAGATACACCCTGCACATCCGAAAACCGCACTACTGAAGAAGCCTGGCGGGCTCCTCTTTCTTTAGAAATCCTGATGCTTTGATGGCATGTGTGAACTTCAACGGTTTGAATTTCTCATTGTTAGCTCTGTATCTCCACTTGTAGGCCCAGCGATCTGCCATCTCTGAGTGGCAGATAATGTTCCTGAATCAGGCACGCTCGGATGCGATGTCTATCTCTGACGCCAGGTGAATGGGATACACGGTTGATTCCACTCCAAAAAGGTTGGTCTTTCGCTCTGCCTACAATCAGCCTCATTCAATAGTCAGTGAGGCAGGTGAAATTAAAATTTAAAGGGATAGTTCACCGCGCCCAATATGAAAATTCTGTCATTATTTACACATTGTCTTGTTGTTCCAAACCTGTATGACTTACTTTCTTTAGTGGAACAGAAAAGAAGATATTTTGGAAAATGTCTCATCGTGTTTTGTACATACACTACCTTTCAAAGTTGGTAGGTAAGATTTGTTCACCAAGGCTGCATTTATTTGACCAAAAATACAGTAAAACTTTAATAATGAATTGCAAGTCTCAGACATTCACAGAAAAAAGCTTACTTGAGCATTGCGAAAGAAAGTGGATACATTTATATATACATTTTGTGCGTGCGTGCGTGCGTGTGTGTGTATTTTTGTGAACTATCCCTTTTAATGTTAATTGTGCAGGTTCTGATAATATCTCAGGATTTTTTAACCTTGTTTCCTCAGATTGACAGCATTGCTGTATAGAAGTGATTAATCCACCAGGCGTAAATGGGCGGTAGTGATGCTTGACACATCTGTGGCATGTATGATAAGTAACTAATTGGGCATGTTTAATTTCTGATACATTATAGAACTGATTGTTGATTAACTATAAAAGGTACATAGTATACAATATCTTAAATGTAAATAATTGCTGTATAGACGTTCAAGCTTCCGTGGCCCATACTTTTCTCTCAGTCTTGCATCTCTATCAGCCCCTAGCTCATTTGATGGAGTGATTTTGCTTAGGAGAACTCCTAAAGTCATGACCCCGCAGGTGCAGGACCCCTCTGGGTTTGTAAGTAAGAGCATTAAGCTGGGTGTGGATGCTCAGCTCTTGGACGAAGCCACCAGGAAAGACAGACATGGGTTACATCATATGACAAATTGAGAGGGACTCTGTTTTTCCCTGGTAAAATAAGCTGTTACGGTTCCAGCATTCATAAAGGAATAATAAGAGGTAACTTTCCACTTCTGAATTATGCATAGTAGATTTAAGCAACATGCATTATCATGCAACAGTAATGTTATGATATGAGTTATGTTAACAATTTGTTGTTAATCTAATAATGAAACCACACCTTATTTACTAGGACGACCACGGAGGCTGTAAAAAATATGATTTCACTGTTAAATAAATAGTGAATCCAAATTGTGAACTTTGCTTCTTGTCATGTTGAGTCACTGGCAAGTGCAATGAGATTTATTCTTAAATGGGTTAATAAGGCAGATGAAACGTCAAGCCCATTTAAATGAGGGAGTAACACAGGTGTCCAGTCCTGTCATCATTTCTGAAGATAATTTGCTATAAGAATGTTCGAACTGATTTTGCAAATGAAATGCACTGTGATCGCTAGAATTAGGAATGAAATTTATAATGAATGTGCATTGTATTGGAAGGATGTGGTTCTAAGCTTTGTTGATTATAATCAATCTAAAAAAAGGATAATTTTAAGTAAAAAGAAAAATGGGTCCTGTTGATTACCGATTTCCACATTCACAGATCCAAATACTGAAATGCTAGACCTCTCTTTCTTGTTTGTATGAAAGAAATCGAGCAATAACTCACATTATTTAAATGGTCTAAAAACGAAATATTTGCCTTTAAGAATATTACCTGTTTACAATTCTTCTCCTATTTTTTGTGACATATTATTCTCAAAACTTGTCATTATGCATTATTTATTGTTTTTAATTTTCTCCTCTTTTTTAAAATTGTTACACAATTATTGTATATTGCTTTTAGCATTAATAAAATAAATACAGAAAAAAAAAACAGGCTTGGCACTGGTGCCCCTCAAAACACAGGTGGATGATGGTCCTCATCCCAAACTTGTGTTCAGGCTCAATTGAAGTTGAACAACTCTTACCATCTGCGGATACAAACTGTCCAACTGCTGAAGACACCCCTCCGCTGTTTTCCACAAACTGAACTTCAGAAACGATGATATTATCTTCCAGAACCGAACCACAGGCTGTGCAGACCGCACTCCCTCGGGCTGGGTCTGTGTCGATGTCTGCTCCACCACAGTTCTTACACTGACGACTCATGCTGGCAGGAAGATGCAGACCTGAAGAAGACAACATGTACACCATTACTGAACAAACGTTTAGCAAACACACACATCATCTGCATCGTCGGTTTATTATCATTCGTATAGCATAATAATAAGATACTTCATAAAATTGTTTAATAACATGCAATATATTGTGAACGATATAATAGTGACCGGCCTGCGCCCAGACCGGGAATTGAACTCGGGTCGCCGGTTTGCAAACGTAGCTGATATCCCGCTCTGCTACTCAAGAGACTTTGCGCCAAAGATACACAATGCTCACTTTATCCATTTTCACTATTGTTTATCGCATAGTATTTCATATATATTAGGATTCATTTAAAATGAGTTTTATCTCTAATGTATATTTCTAGTATATATAAACCTTGCTAAGCTAATGTTTTGATATGATTTATATGTGAACATACATAGCTATAAAATGAAAAGCTAGCTTGCACAAGAGCTGTAACGTTATACGACCATAAACATAATACACATAATACACACTTTGTATCGCTTTATTTTTTATTTCATAATATACAGACGCGCATAAATATATAAGTAATTGTATGTTAGTAACGTTAGCCTTCAGTAGCAAACCACTCACCAGTCAAAGGAAGTAAATACTTGACTTGAGATCTAGTGCTAACAGTTTAAACCGGTATCCTCTAGTCCTATTTATTGTTAGCTTTTCACATCAACTATTTAATTGGCAAGCAATGCGTTTCATTAAGCAACATGTCTAGAAGTTATGTATAAATATTTCATTTTATCTAATAACACCATTACAGTTGAGACTTTCAACCAAGGTTTTTTCTACCCAACTGGATTCGAGATAATGGGCTGTTTTAAAACCGGAATATAGAGGGGTGGCCAACAGTTCTTTGTTTAGATATTTTGATTAGTTATTTCCACTAATATGAGCCCTTTATGACATAATACATATTTTATGGTAATATGAATCATAAATGTATATTTATTACAATCCCAGTTAATCAACTCAGTAAAAAGTTTTCACTCAAAACACCCCCATTTAGATGTGCACTGGGCCAGTGGCGGACCCCGGTCTTAAAGCGCGATAATATGAAGGGTGTGAGTTGTTTAGCCGATACTTTATTGCACTCCTATTGACTTGCTAAAATTAGGTATTATGCGTTATATTTGTAGTTAGTTGTAGTCTGTCCTTGAACTATAAACACCGACAGATTTAAATAATAAAATCGTCCATCGATTGGATTTAAGACTTTAATTTTGACAGAAGTTTATGATATGTTGACCAGGAAGTAAACGGTGTGCCGTTCAAAATGTGAGCTGAGAGGTTTAGTGGGTTAAAATAATATTTAAAACGTTATTTTATTAACGTTACACCGTTTAAATGGAGATTCGCGGGATGTGATGGAGTGGGAACAATTTGAGCTAAATCCAAGGATTATTGCTGCTGTTAAAAAAGGTTTGCAAGAAATCCCGCTCGAGTACATTCAGTCTAAAGTTGAATTCGCTTCTTGTTTAATGTAGTTTTATTTTTTAGCCAATTTCAGATCAGCGAAGGAGATCCTCTGTGTGTCTGGTCCAGATCTGCAGAGACTGACACGCTTGTCAAAGACTGATGTTCTGCGCCTTCACTGTGCAGTAGCAGCCGCTGTGCGCAAGACCAGCCCGGTCACAGGTGGCTTTCAACTATCACCGCAACAGAGAATCAGCTATTTTTGAAGCAAAACTCTTATTTTCATGTATTCTCAGCTCTGCAGCTGATCCGGGGAGAATGTCCTGTTTTGGAGCCCGGACACAGGCTGTCTTTTTCCTGCCCCGTTCTGGACGGTCTGATGCGCGGTGGTCTCCCGTTACGAGGAATAACAGAGCTGGCGGGAGAGAGTGCTGCTGGGAAAACTCAGTTTTGTTTGCAGCTTTGCTTGTCTGTCCAGTATCCACAGGAAAACGGAGGGCTGAACTCGGGTAAAGACATGAAGCCTGTTTTTTTTTACTCAATTTCTACCCAATAAAATAAATATTTAATAAATTCCAATGTCCAATACACTTAGTTAAAATGCCCTCATATATCCAGGTTTTCCAAGACTGGAAATGCTGGTTGTTTCATGACAGAAAACAAAATGTGTTAAGGGGGTTTAATAAAATAAAGAATATCTTGATATTTCAGCCCTCTGTTTGAGAACCACTGCTTAAGACCATTTTCATTACAAGTATCATAAATGAATCAAAATAGACACTTATTTCTGTATCTTGTCAAACTGCGCATGCGATATATGAAACTCTAGTGGTAACATGTTAGATAACTGGGGTAGAAGAAGAAAGTAATCGTTTTGACAAATCTCTTGTGAAATGCTGTTTTAAATCACATTTGATATGGTCATTTAACAGGAGCTGTTTATATTTGCACTGAGGACTCTTTCCCCATCAAACGACTGCGGCAACTCATTACCCAGCAGTCCCGGCTCAGACCAGATCTGCCTCCAGCTCTGATCCACAGCCGGCGTTTAACTGACAGCGTCTACATCGAGCATGCAGCTGACCTGGTGAGACTGGCAAAAACTCCTCTTAACAAGTTAATAACCATTAGAAAGGTATGAATGCTTGTGCATATGTGAGCAGGAGGCTCTGCAGGCGTGCGTGTCTCAGCGTGTGCCCGTGCTGCTGAAGCGAGGTCTGGTCAGACTGGTGGTGGTGGACTCTGTGGCTGCTCTGTTTCGCAGTGAGTTCCAGGCTGATGAAGCTGTACAGAGGTCACGTCACCTGCTGGCTTTTTCCAGTACACTCCACCGCCTTAGTCATGCATATGGTGCACCTGTAGTCTGCGTCAACCAGGTCAGACCGCCATCTGATTTATAACGCTTAATCAGAGATATTATATCATTTGAATATAAATAGTTCTCACTGTATGATATTTATCCGTTCCAGGTTACAGATGTTATGGACGGCCCAAATCCTGGAAGGTGCGACTATGGGTAAGTGTCTTTGTGTCAGTTTACAGCCAAAATATAACAGCTTAGCTCATTTCAGGAGACTTAATGTAATTACTAGGGATGTGCGCCACAACTCATTTTATTAACGTTTTAATGGAAATGTTGTTTAACAAACTCAGAGAGGACAATCAAAAGTTTGTATATGATATTTATTTGAATTAGCCTACTTAATCTATGAATCAAAAAGTCATATCCCATACTAAATGCCAGTAAAAAGTATATGCTATGTAGCCTAGAAATCTAGACGCACCCTAGCGGCCAGTGTGGTCTAGCAACTCTCCATAGACTTTTGAGCTGGAAAAACCAAAAACTGGTCAGGCCAATCACATCGTGTATAGAGTCGGCGGGCGGGCTTAACACAATGACGGCACAGTTCATGCCGTCCCGCGTGATTTCCATAGGTGATTTCCCTGCTACTTGAAAACAATGAAGATGCAGCGGTCTTTCGAATCGGCTTTGGCCGCGACTCTGGAGGACTTGGAGTTAAGAGAACATCACTTAAGTCATTCTTAAAAAAGGAAGATGTGTTCGGAGTTTTGCCGACCTGATACGGCAAAAGTTTAATATATCAATTAGCTCCGCTGGTGGAAAAACGCATGGGACTCACTCATCCACAACCGTTCGTTGCTCTGGTTGGTTGTAGCGTTATCCTATTGCGTGCAGAGGGATTTTGAAAGGCAACCGTTTATCCCGCCCCTCGGATTGAGGTATGTCAATGGAGAGTTCCCAGACCTAACATCTTGATGTAGGTCTGGATGCCAGGCTATATGCTATGTGCTTACCTTGCATTATGATCATTGTTCATTAAACAGAAGCCTTCACCTAATCAACATTAACCAATATAGACATATTTATTACCGTATATATTTATTATCATTAGGCAGTGTAGCCTATTAAAGGGTTAGTTCACCCAAAAATGAAAATTCTATCATAGTTTACTTACCCTCAAGTTGTTCCAAACCTCTATGTGTTTATTTGTTCTGCTGAACACAAAGGAAGATATTTGGAAGAAAACAGATCTCATTCCCCATTGACTACCATAGTAGGAAAAAATACATACTATGGTAGTCAATGGGGAATGAAATCTGTTTTCTTCCAAATATCTTCCTTTGTGTTCAGCAGAACAAATAAACACATAGAGGTTTGGAACAACTTGAGGGTAAGTAAACTATGATAGAATTTTCATTTTTGGGTGAACTAACCCTTTAAAATCAGAATCCCTCAAATAAAATGTGGCCTTTTGTATCTGGATTTGAATGTGCTTCTCTTGTATGAAAAGTACATGTACAGACATGCCAGGTGGCAAAATCACAAGAAAAGCCTAAAGTGTACCAACAACTGCATTATTTAAAGGTATCTATGCATTAGGAAAATTGACATAGGATCTGTTGTTGTAAAGTTATTTTCATTCATAATGGTTCCCACTTTAAACCGGCATACAATTTCATATCAGTAGGCTATTTTCCCCTAATAACTGGTTCCGCACCGCAGTATAACAAGCCTAATTGTTATATGGCAATTTGACTGACAGCCTATACAAAACTTTTGTTTTCTTCCAAGTCAAAATCCAGGTGTGGACATTTATCTAAGCATATTGCGATCGTGTGATCAAGAAAGGTAAAATTGACTGATTTTGTTTTCCGCTCCAGATATACAATAAAATAATGTTACAATTTAAAATGTAACATTAACATGACAGTAATTTGAGCATAGCCTTTGTAAAAATATAAAGCAAAACAGGCTAAATGTGCAAAAAAAATATTAACTAGCATTTCCAATGTCGACAATGCCTTTGCCTTGCTCAGTTGGGGATATTCAAATTATTTAACCAATCATTAATACCATTGATCAGCCCTACCTAACGTGGATGTTTTTTCCACTAAGAAACAAACATGTTATTTTGTTTGATACTGTGAAGCTGCTTTGATACAATCTATATTGTGAAAAGCGCTATATAAATATACTTGACTAGCAGCAGTATCTTTTATTTGACTCGTCCCTCACATCCCTAGTAGTAATTACAAAACTGGACATATGATAATTAGAGCTTTTGAAGCTCTCTAATAAGTCTTCTATATCTTAATGTACACAGGCTGGTGGGCAGTAAGGTGCTTCCTGCATTGGGCATCGCTTGGGCCAACCAAGTAATGGTGAGACTCATGCTCACGAGATTGGCAGGACAAGTCAAATCAGACAGCCGAAGTTGTGCTCCACGTAAATTAGAAGTGGTCTTCGCCCCACACCTCCCTCGAGCGAGCTGCCTGTGTGGGGTTTGGGAGGAAGGAGTGAGAGGGATCCCCGATGACGCTCTTCGTGATGAATGATCTGCAGTTGGTGAAGACTACATTCACATCAATTTGGCAGTTAACAGCTGCACAAATGTTTTTAAAGCACATTTTGTTAGAAATGCCAATTTTTTTTACCATTTGAAATTAATACACATTATTATTAATATTCTCACAGGTATTATGTGCAAATAATTTAGTAAAATAACCCTATTTTATATACTTTTAATTTCTTTTATTATTATGCCCTTGAGACACTGAATATATGTTTTCCTTATGTATACATGTATGTTGTTACAGTTTTCATACAAAAAGAGTTCCAATAAGCAAGTTGAATAAAGGCTAATCACTGCCTCACAGCCGCCCTTGAAGAGGTTAAGCTGTTTTTTTTCTACTATTTCAGAAAACAAAGCAAACTTAATTTCTTATAGAACTGTCTTGATCAATCTTCTGATCTACAACACTCAAAATAGCATTAACCATGTTTATATTAACAGTCTTGAGACTTTACCATTTCAAACAGAAAGGCAAATACAACATTAAATATACAATAAAATGTATATTGAGACAGTAAAAGTACAGATTTGTCAAAAAATAAAGTTAAAATCAGTGGTACCCATTTTCCGATCCACTGTTTTGTTTTATCTTTCTACCAGCATTACTTCTATATTTGGGACCTGTAGTCCCAATTGTATGCCGGTTTAAAGGGGGAACCATTATGAATGAAAATAAATTTACAACAACAGATCCTATGTCAATTTTCCTAATGCACAGATACCTCTTTCTGAGTTCTGACCAGCAGAGGGAGATAAGATCCAACAAAACTCTGCATGCCACATCTTGCATATGGGATTGCCATAATAGAGGATCTAATCCTAGTTGAGAGAAGTGATCTGGATCTATGTGGCAGGCGTGGGACATGAAATAAACATGCATTATTTTATTTATCCGATTGCTGTAATAGGTATAATATTTCACTATATAAGTAAGAACATTTGGTTCTCACAAGTATAGACAAACCTTTACACGTTTTAAAAATCTGATTGCTACTTGTTAATGTCAAAGATTGACTCAAGACAAGGGGTTGATGTTTAACTGGTTAGCAGAGCCAGCACCAGCTAAACCATTTAACACTGATGGCCATTCAAAAGTTACTTTCTCATATGCTGCGTTTGCATTGCGCTACTGATCCGCAGTTTCTGTGTGCCACAAAATAAAAAATGGCTAAGTAATTTTGATTTTAAATCCAAACGTTAACTTTGACATTAAGACATTGAAACAGTATGGAAATTAATTTTAATCATTGTGGTTATTTGTTTTACATGTACATTTTACATGGTTCCCCCCACCCCCTCCCCAAAATATATATTTTTGAGGGGAAAAAAATCAAATATGATGGCATTTTGGGACTATAATCATACTTTTTTGTTTTTCTTGACCCTGTAATTTAGTAACTGTAGAACACATTAAATGTAATTATGCGTATATGATGAAATTAATACAGTTTCTTGTCAATCTATGTCTATTTTAATGTGAACAATGCGCTGCCACTTTAATTCAGTGTGGTGCTGCACAGCAGAAATAGACTCGGTGCGGAAACGATCTCACTGCTGTACCCACGTGCAGTGTGGATAGAGTGACCAACTGTCCTGTTTTCCCAGGACATGTCCTGTTTTCATATAACAATATAACAAATTTCTATCCATACAGAGGAGGCATAGCCTACTTTAAATGTATTGAAATTAATAAGGTTTCTTTGAGTAAACTTCGAGTATCATTTGAGTAGGCCTATCTGTTCGCCGGCCGAGTGTCCTGTTTTTTCAGGACAAAATATGGTCACCCTAAGTGTGAAAGCTCTAGCTGCTAACCTGTTAACGTAAAAAAAACGCACTGCAAACGGAGTATGTGTGAAACGTGCGTTACCCAACACTGAGGCCCAAACCATACTGCGGATCTGTGAAAACCCCCGAGTCATGCAACTCCATTTCATACTATTTTTTACAGTACTCAGACCTGCAAACTCCTCAGAGTAAAAAAGGTGACAGTGTTACGCGCGGGGGGGGGGGGGGGGGGGGGGGGGGGGGGGGTAGGTAGTTTTAAACGGTTGCTAGGGTGTGGTTACACAGTTACATGTTGTTCTGGATGAACACTATACTGTATATAATATATAATTATCATAGGATTGGCAAAGGAGAAAAAGGGCAGTAAAATATAAATGAACCATGATGAGCAATACATTTGTTACTGTATTTATTATTCTTTGTTAATGAAAATACAGCTGTTCGTTGTTTGTTCATATTACTTCACAGTGCATTAGGCTAACTAATGTTAACAAATATAACTTTTAATTGTAATAATTAAGGCTACTAGTAAATAGTGAAATTAACATTACCAAAGATTAATAAATGCTATTTATTTATAGAGATTAAGAAGTGCAGTTTATGAATAGTTAATATTAACTAGTTTGGTGTTATCGATTTGTTATACACCGATTCAGATCTCTTTTGAAGAGACAGATGTTGGACAGATCAGTTATTTTAACCATTCATAAAAGTGAATCGGTTCAAATGAGTCATTAGTTCGCGAATCGGACGTGCCATTAGCTGACACACACACAGACACGGCACGCGTTGTGTGATTATCCCAGCAGATAAGGACATCGCAAGAAATCTCTGAAAATGCTCCACGTGAAACTTTGATCTTTTACTATCGTGTCAATTTTCAATAGATTTTGATTAATATGCGCGATGGAGGGAGAGCAAGGCAGTTTGAATACAGTGAGAGAGTGCGCGCGCGACCGGCTCTCTCTCTCTCTCTCGTTCGTTCTTTCAGCGCCCTGTCACGAGCGCAGCATAACAAAGCGGTAGCTAACGTTATTTGAATCAAGCAAACAACTAGCTGTTGTTTTTGCTCCAAAAAAGCTTGATTTACCTCGAATTTCACATAAGATTCCTTCACGTTATGAGTTTCCATCAGACTCGCGTGGTAGCCACTAACCAGGGGTCTCATCCACTGGCGATTCTGACGCAAGTGCTAAGATTCCGATTGGCCAAGAGAAAAAGTACTAAGATTCCGATAGGCCCAGAGAAATGTCAATTATAAGAATTATCCAATAATATTTCGCAATTCTAGGGCAGCCCCCCCCCCCCCCCCCCCCCCCCCCCCCCCCCCCCCCCCCCCCCCCCCCCCGAAAAAAAAACTCTCCGGTTCTACGCGATTCACGTGAATGACCCATTTGACCAAGAAAACGGCGATTATCGCCGAAAAGCGACAAGTTTGCAGGTCTGCAGTACATTTAATTTTGGAGCATACATCGTCTTGAGTTGCACACTTTTCAAGATGTATCTTCAAACAAAAGTGCAAAAATGCCTGGCAGTGATTAAAGTCCAGCTACACAGAAAGGAGTTTTTGGATAGGCCTATAATCCTTCCAAGCTACTTAACACATACTCACACACACACACACACACGTGCACTGGGCGACTCCGTTTATCAACATCGGAAACCCGAATGGTAGTGCGCGAACAAACGCACTCTCATTTGCAACCAAATGCTGCCTGTGAGCAACTACACTTGCTTTTGAGCCCGTCCTGTCACCATGGCGACAATCACATGGGCTGTATGTCCCAGATTGGTTGACCATCCACCCCCACCTTCAGGAAGACAAGAAGCTCTCCATCCATCGCACTGCAACGTCAACTCAACCCCCTCCATCCCCTGCAACAAAACACACACATTTTCCTCCTTCCACTCAGCTGTTTACTGCTGTGCTGATGAAAACCTCATTATGTAACTCCGCCAGTCCTAACAGGCCACACACACACTGACGGGCTTTCAGAAAACACACAACCGCCCACATCTGCCACCGTCTGCAAAATGACCGAGAGCTGCTCACACTTTAGCCTGCGCACTTCAAACAGCCGGATTCTGGTGTGTCATCAGGCAGGTTGTTAGTATGCATCCCACGTCTACTTGTCTCAGCCAGGACAAAAGAGAGACGGATGCAATGACTGCAGGTTATAAGGGTCTCTCTCTCTCCTCTCTCACACACACACACACATATAAACATGCATACGGCCATCTTGGGAAAGAGAAGTAGAGGAAGAGATACATGGATTCTTGTGTTGAGACCTGAGAAGGAATGTGGAGCATGTGTAATAATGTGGAAATATTTGCTGAATATTATGTTAGGCTATAAGGAAGATATAGAAACACAGCTGCAAAAACACATTGCATGCCTACCTATGAGGTTACACACTCACATATTTACACATACACACAAGAGAGAGAGAGAGAGAGAGAGAGAGAGAGAGAGAGAGAGGAGAGAGAGAGAGAGAGAGAGAGAGAGGAAAGAGAGAGACGTTTCACTATATTATTGAGGACATTGCATAGACTTCATTGAATTTTATACCAGGTTAATGATATTTTCTATTGCCTGACCCAACCCCTACCCAATATAGAAAAATGTGCAAAAAGAAAAATAAAAACATGTTTTGGTCAAATTAATAAGCCTTTTTAAATTCTTTCATTGTCATATCATACTATTTCACTGTATAAGGGAGGACATTTGGTTCTCACAAATATAGACAAACCTTGTGCATTACTTATGTCTTTTTGATTTATAACATCCAAAACAATTTTTCAGGCACGTTAGAATATTGAAGGATTTGTCACATTCAGGATTTAAATTTTCCAACTTATCAAGATAAAAATATTATCACATGTAAAATGAGGAAAAATATTGGTAATTCATTTGCTCATTGTAAATCAGATGCTTTACGATAAAGTAAATGTGCTTTGCTAAGACACAGGATCAGTTTTGGCATTTGGCCGCTAAGGCTCTTTTCCTATCAGAAATCAATCCTTCAACTTCACAGATCATGTCTGCACTCACAAAAAATATGTCAATATTAGCCAAAGTATATTTAAAGACAATTAGTAAAATCATGTAGAAACAGATGTTAAGACGACAGATTAGTCTGCTAATGAGGGCAGAACATTAACAGAAATACATCTTTATATCACATCATTGTATATAAATATGTTCATATTACTAGAAGCAACTGTATTGATTATAACAAACACAGGAATGGATAACTGGATATAGAGGCAACAAAATTCTATATCAAATTGTTACAATGTATACAGTTAGCATAGGTTTAAATGACAAACTATAAACAAAACGAATATACAGTATTTTTATTTGTTATCGTTGAAATTAAAGGCAAAAGAGCTGTAATGAGCAAACACAAGTAAAGAGCATTTACAGTATCTGTGACTGAAAAAACAGCTTTAAAGGCTGACTAACTGAACAAACAAAATGAGCCATTCTTACTAGTATCTGTGACTGAAACACAGCTTGCATGACTTGACAAAGCCATTCTACTGTGTCAATCCAGGGAAGATTCAAGTTGACTAAAAGAAATCTGCATTAATATCGAACTGTTCTGTTGCTTTTTTATTCATATTGCATTGGAAAGAAAATAAGTAAATGAACCCTGCAGATCAGCAGACATGGCAATGCCACAGGGAGCAGGCATGTGAAGTCCTGACTGAGGGTATTGTGCAGCAGATGAAACAGTCTGAGATCACAGTAGTTTTATTCAGAAAAGCAGGCTGGGTTGACCCGTTATGCAGATTTTGTAGACAGGAGGTTCGCACTCTGAAACCCCCTTCACTGAACTAGGTCACACTTTGCCATGGAAGCAAAGGTTTTTTTTTTTTTTTTTTTTTTAAAGAGAAACGAATAAACAATCATGTTTAATCTACTGTCAACAACTTGTGCACGTTGGAGAAATAACTGAATTTGCTAATACTGAGTTCAGCATTGCTCAATAGTGCAATAGTTGAATGCTCTTTCCAGCTTTTCCCTGCTCTCTGTATTGTTCTCTATCATTGTCAGACAAGACCAGACATCACTTCCAGAACGTTTTGGGAAGAATCCGTAATGAGACAGAGGCATTGTGGCAAGGAGGCATCTCCATGGTTGACAGGAAACCAAGCTGGAAAACACACACAATAGTCAGCAGCAGTGGGAGGTAAATGTGAGAAACGTAAGAGAGGGGTTTGACATGTGTGAACAACAAGTAAAACCGATGGTGGTGACCTTCAGAATTTCGTACGACTTCAGTTCAGTTTACCACCTCAATGATGAGCATGTTTTTAATGTCTGAATTCAACATGAATGATATACGCATTTGCGTTCTGTCACGGACGGTTGGATGAAGAGAAGCGCACAACTAATATGAGTATAAAAAAAAGTATCTTTATTAAATCCACAAAGGAAAACAAAGGAGATTGTAGGAGAAAATGTAAACACTATCACTTTTAACATAGACAATACCGGACACGGTAACTGAGAGCTTAAATGCTGAAAAGGAGTAATCAAAGTGAACAGAAACAGGTGTTTGGAACTATTTAACAACCAAGGAAACTGACTAGTAACTGGCAGGCAAAACAGGAACAAAACAGAATGTTACAGTTCTGTATTAAAGTCTTTTTTAATTATACTTGATCATTGCTACCTCTCTAGCAACATTTGTGGAACCAGGACTATTGTATAAGATAATTAAAGTATAAAGCATAAGGTGAAAGAACATTTCAGATCAGTTTCTGTTTTTAGCAACGCCAGCATTGTCTAGACTGACCGACTCCCTCCTGCCTGTTCTCAATAGTGTTATGTAAGCCTCTGAAATGTACCGATTTTGCATATCAAAATGGCATTAGGAGTGAAGGATGTCAGAAACCCTGATATTACAAATGGGTTGCCATCTAGAGAAATACACCTCTGAACACATCTCACGACATGTACTTACTTTGAAATTCATATTAAATAGAGGATAAATGTCAAAAATAAACAGTAGGCTGTGGTATTTAATTATCATATATAACTACAGTGTCTCTGGTGCTCTGGTCCTTTCAGGGTCACAAAGGTCATATCATTAATGAAAGACAATCACTTGGGTGCCATAAACTACAACATGATGACTGATACTGCATGTGCGAAAAAGACTCCAGGGCTCCAAATTAAATGGCCAGCATCCTTTATGTTTTAACTGTATTGGACTGTCCCTGTCCGTGTAGACTGATTGATTGTTCCCTGTTGAGCCTGACATCATGCTTTAAATTAATTTGACCCGTGGTAACCTTGGAGTATCCACTACAGTGTTATGTCATTTCTCCTCTGTTTTCTATTCTTACCCATTTTGTCCTTCTTCTGTTCTTTCTACTTTGAATAATACCTTCTGTTCTCAATGACCCGGGGACAGAGCACAAAAATCTGCAAACACATCAGAGACCATCTGTGATGTCTGAGTCTTATGTATATTATTATGTGTGGTGAAGGTTACACCTGGAGGAAAAGCTCCTGTTATAGTAAAAATTCAAATTCTGATATAATTTACTCGCTCACATGTCATTTGAAAACCTTTCTTTCTTATGTGGAACACAAAATGGACTATTTAGCGAATGTCCAAGCTGCTCTTTTCCATTCAATGAAGACATTCGGCTTAACCTTATTTAAACACTGTTTGATTACATAATTTTATGGCGAATCAAAGTGCCACCTCACAAGTGATAAAAACATTTTACAGCAATAAAACAGATCTTCCTAAACTATAGTCTCCACAATCAGACACTGATAGAAAGCTCATCCCATCTGCGTAAAAGCTCGTCTTAACTCCCCGAATAGAATGACATGCAGCCAAACTAACTGCAATGACTCTAAGTAGATCTGACCATCAACCGGATGTTTGCAAGCATTGGGCCCATGGCTGTAAGAAATCCTCCCCATAATTACACTCCCATTGAGAGTGAGTATTTCTCTCATAGTAAGTCTCTCATAATCCTAATTACACATAATTACAAACAGGCACATCACTGCAGTCGTTACAGTATGTGAGAGAGAATGACACAATGATGACCTTAGTCAGGAATAAGCCACCAGGCAACAATTCCCTCCTAGAAGCATTTTCTAGTAAGGGCTAAATTAATAAAAAAGAAACATTTTTTGGTAACACTATACAATAACTTTAACTTTTGTTAACACAAAATTAGAATGAACAATACTTCTAGCATTTATTAATGTTAATTTAAAATGTTTACTATAAAAATCAAATTTGTATTTGTTAACATTAGTTAATGCAACTAACATGAGCAAACAATAAACGATTGTTTTTTATTAACTGACATTAAGATACTGTAGAGTATGTGCTTATTGTCCGTTCATGTTAGTTAATACATTAACTAATGCTAACAAAATGAGATTTTAGTGTTACCCACCTTCCAGGCACCAAATGGGAGTAAACATATAGTTTTTGGTGAATAAGTTACTTTTAGGATTTGCAGCATAATTTATGGTTTTAGCTGAAAAAAGGCAAAACATTTTTTACTGTAATAATTAAACAAGTAAATAAAACGAAATACAGTTTTATAGACAGTAAAGACTTTAGCATTGTTACAAAAAAACTTATTTAAAATAAATGCTGTTTTTTCTAAAATAAACCACTTTCTATTCACTAAAAAATCCTAAAAATATATAGCCTATATATATAGTATAGATTCTGTGTTAAAAATAAAATATTTATTTTTCCATTTTATTGTGTTGATTGGGCCAGACAGATGAACCAGACAAAGTAACCAGTCACTAGTCAGTCATCCTGGGTCTAATCAATACCTATCCGGGTAGTGATGATAGTGTACCAGTCATTGTCACAGCCCATTTAGCAGGGGCCGAATGAGGGTGTTTGAAGAGTGTGTAGGTTTTAGCAGTAGTTGCAATGAAGATAAATGTGATTGCTGAATCTAAAAAACACTTTATATTCACATATTTTAATTAAATTAAAATAAAGGCTTGGACTACAAAGACAAAGTCATTTACAGTTTTCTCACACTTGCAGGCTCAGAATCTGTCATCTATCAGTTTATTCATGCGTGTGCAGGGGTATCAAAAAGCTGTTAGAAAAAGTGAGAGAAATCCTTTGTGTCTGGAGTGAGAGCCACAGGAGGGAGTGAAGCAGACAGTCTGGACATCAAACCAGGAACATATTCTCATGGATAGAATAGGTCTGCACATTTTTGTACAGTTTTATACAGCATGTACTCTTCTGACTCTAGTCATCTACAATATAGCTTAAAAAAGAGAAAGGGATTTATTCCACTTCACTGATCTAAAATCATTAGACTGCATGACCCACAAGAACAATTTATTGGGAAAGTTGATAGTTTTAAGGCAAAGATAGAGTCAAACACTACAATTTCCCTGAATTACAATAAAGAGTTAATACAAGAAGTAGTTTATCTTTTACCACACTGCACTGGGATTAAGAAATGTCAGAGACATTCAGGCAAGATAGACGAGGAGAGTAAAAAGGGAAGGGAACTGAAGGAACAAAGCAGATGTTTTTATATTGATGTTTTAAAATCGGAGTAGTTTTATTATGAGTGAGTTTTGTGTGAACATGTTTGAGTGAAGCATTGATAGGGAGATGTTAGTTTGACTGAACCTCTAACCTCTGATATTATGCAACTGGGTCTGACTCACTGTCTTGCCTCAAGGGTTTGCGTGTTTGACACTTCAGGAAAGCACTGCAATAAGATACTTAGCATAATACAAATGTATATTCTCGGATACAGTATACTGTATAACCATTGAAAAACACCTTTGAGCGGTAAAACTAATTATTAAATTGGAAAGTAATAAATTGAATTATAAAATTGGGTTTTGCATTTCTTTTTGCTTTGTTTCTATACAGTATTATTATAATAATTATTATTATTACACTGCTATACTTTGCTGATTATAAATTTAACATTAATAATTCAGTGAAAACAACAGGGGGACGACTGACGGAGACGAGGCCAATGGAAGTGGAGCCCAGGGTGCAGACGACGAGCAGATGAGACCAAACCACACACGGCTTAGGAGACCAAGGTGGAGCAGTAGTGACGAGCATCGAGTTAAAGCCAGGGTTCCAGAGGACTGAGGTGGAGCCGGAGAGATGGTGGAGCCGGAGGGAGTCGAAGGGGTGAAGGGGAGAAGCGTAGCTGAAGCCATATAAGTCTGTAGCGCAAGAAGGGTGACATCTGACCAAGGCGAAGCTGGAGGGACAGGGACTAGGGAGCTCGGTGAAGCCGTAAGGACGATGGTCGCAGGTGGAGCTGAGAGAGGAGGAGCCAATTCTCTCGAAATCCTCTCTGGGACCGTTCACTTAAGGACCATACAAGGGAGTTTTGAGAGCCTAACTCACTATACGGACCGCTCACTCGTTATTAATACACAGAGTATAGAAAAAAAAAGTTCAGGAAAGAACTCAGTAAACTTCTGATATCTACATGGACCATGGGCCCTGCCTCAGATAGTGGTTGAGTCTCACCTCAGTCTGTGAGTGTGGAAAGGTGTTTGGAGGAGAACGTGACTGTGTACTGACCCCTAAGACTGATAAACACAGTCCAGATGGGGACAGAGGGGCCGACAGAGGGAGCCCAGCAGGACTGGCTCGCACACCCTCAGTCAGATACCTCTGTGTCCTCAATAACCCCTCTCCCCTATCATCCTCCGAAGCGAGAAAAAAAAAAAAAACATAAAATTCAAATATTGACTGTATATTCACTTCTCAAAAGAACCTCACTACTGAAGATCTTAGAGGAGCAGAGAATGAAAGCAGCAACTAACAGTATTGTCATGATAAAGGCTATACGCAGCGATAGACGAGAAGTGATAAGAGCTCTTTAGAAGTGTGATAAAATGTGTGATAAGTATATGTGATGAGTGCTAAATGTGTACACAGCCATCAGAGCATACAATGCTATGTGCAGTTAAACATTTAATTTACATTTATTCTTTTATAAATGCTACTTCCAAGAAATGCTATTTATACACAATTCGTGTGAGTTTGGATAAGATTTCACAAAATTAAATATTACAACAAAACAAAAAATATGGTAAATAAATTGTTCATATACATTTTTTAAATGTTACTGACTAGCTGAAGCTAAAATAATAATGTCTCTTTGAGGAACACGGTAATGCCTGCATTAGTGCATCCTGGTGTGATGATTTATGAAAAATGTCATGCCAAATAGATAACACCCCCCACTGCCAGTCCATCTGCACACGCAAGCATAGACACACATCCACATAGTGTTAAAGCAGTATTAATGCGATCTTTAGACATGCACCGACCATCTGTCCATCATAAAGACTACAGCCCATTTTCAATCTGTTTCCCCAACTCTAAGACATATGATGAACTAAACATATCCATTTCACGTGTGGAAGAGAGACTATAGTGTTACATAAGCCCTTGAAGACTTGTGTAGAAGCTTGTGTTGTATTCATCTGTACTATTAAAGAAGAATCTCTCCCTGTGGATGAATGTGCTGTTTCAGCTGGCTGGAAACTAAGGCGAGCTTCGCAGTTCTGCATCCAGGGAGTTATTTCTGGCTTGTCTTGCTAACGCGCATTGCTGATGACTCTTTAATATGTCCTGTCACTAAGCCCTTTCCAGGAAGCTTTCTGAATCTTAGTCTTTAAAGGGAGAGGACATGTGTCACTCTATTCTATTCTATTCTATTCTATTCTATCAAGCCTTTAAACTAAAGGCCGTTATAGCTTGAACATTTACACTATATAAAACAATTGCAGGATTTCCTTTACTTATAAATGGCATACTATTTGCATATCAGTGTTGTTGTACAGCAATAATAATATAGAGTGTAAATTATTATATTTATTACAATTATTAAATGCCGCTTTATTGGGACAATAAAGCCCTCCCTAACCCTCCTAGCCCTAATTGATAAACACTTTATTATTAAACACATTAAACACTATTTTCATTTTCCATACATTTTCTTCATTTTTATTTAAAATAAATGCCTTTCCGATCTGATATGTGATGGGAAAAAGAGCTGAGTTTGGCAAACACTATTGCTGTTACAATCCAGTTGTAAGTATAAGTCTTTCATAATTGTGTCTGGCCTAACTAGACGTCGGTGGGCGGATTTAGTGTAAATAGCCTATGCATGCCGACAAGGTGGGCTATTTGCATTTAGTGTAAATAGACATTTCGAATAAGGCATGTCGCACCAAACATGTCATCACAAGAGTAAACTGCTCTCATCAAGTGATTTCACAGGGTATTTAAGCAGAAAGAACGAGAGAGAGAGAGAGAGAGAGAGAGGAGAGAGAGAGAGAGAGAGAGAGAGAGAGAGAGAGAGAGAGAGAGAGAGAGAGAGAGAGAGAGAGAGAGAATTAATAAAACCAATGCATAATTAAAGATGATATTTCCAATTATTACATAATTCAGATCCTGAGCAGAGTGCAAAGTCACCTTTCATCGTGTGCCTGATGGCAAGCCACATTTGTGGCAACAATCTAGTCCTGTACCTTCCCCTCCCCCTCAAAAGCAGCTTATGGATTACAGAGAAAGCACTTGCAAACCCTGTGTGACTGTGACAAAACACTGTCTTAAACAAAAACACATTGTAGGTCAAGAATATAACGACAGCGGTCATTCAGTCACTCAGTATGCATCTCAAATATATGTAATTTTCATATACAGTACGTTGTGCTGTTTTATTGGGTGCGTCCACTGATGGAACAAGGCTTTATGTAAGAAGATAAGGCAAGGTGAGCGGCTGACAGACCGGTGTTTTGTCTCCTGGCTGCACTGCAGATATCCCAATCTACTTTACTCTCACCTGAACACTAACGTGTCACATGTCAAAGTGACTAAGATCAGGTGTGCCGAACTTGCCACACGCTATCCATGGATAAGCGACGCTGTGGGACTGAGACGTTGTTTATGTCATTATGTCTCCAGTCGTTTAGTCCACGTAAATCTCATCCCTGCAAGCTCGCGTTCATCTGCCTCAGCCATTGAGCGCAATGCCCACATCTCAAAATCAAATCAATAACCAATGCAGAGAACCAGTGCTAACATTTTTTCTTTATCGATAAGCCATTACACTGATATGATATGCATTAGAACGTATGTAATATGACTTTTGCTTTTGCATGATGCTGAATCCACACCTCTGAAAAACCATATATAGCTTTAAGATGAGGATCTATTATTGTCATGGTCATTTAGACAGTAAGTGCCTCTCAAGCAGACAGGGAAGTGAAAAAGGTAGGTGGTGAGTGAGACTACAAGTCAGTACTTAAGAACTCAACAGATGTAACACATTCATTCGTTCAGTTTTCTGTTCCACTGGTAGGGAGGATGACTCTGCTCATAAACACTCATGATGCCTCGAAAACCTAATAAATACTCTTAATACACTTGAACAATATTACTATATAGTTTCCTTCAACTATATAATCATATCAATTGTCTGTTCTTCTCTATGAGAAATGTTGTTGTATGATGACTGTTAGAACTTGGACAAAGACACAATGCCACTAATTATCTCTGTCTTCTAATGGACTGAATGTATGTTAATTTACACACACACACGCACGCACGCACGCACGCACGCACGCACGCACACACGCACACGTACGTCAATAAATCTTTCACAAAGCACTTTGAAAGGCTAGAAAGGAAATAAGTAGGTTGGTAATAAAACTGCCTTAATGAGAGGATGTGCACATACTGGTGTTTACAGTAATGACATAAGAGCATAATGACTTAATCCTTTTCTGTTAGGCTATATTTTTACAGCAGATTATATGCCTAACCTGTTACAAGCAGATTTTATTTCATTAGATCATTACAGTTTTTCTTGATTGTTTACACACATTTTCTGAAAGAATGCCTCATATTCTCAGAACTCTACACACAAATCCAAAAACACACACACAATGGGCAAAACCCCTCAATTCTCCTGCAAAATGAAACTTTACATTCAAAACAATGTTATTTCTTCTCAAAATGTTATTTTGTTTTCAAATGACACACACAAACCATCATATGAATAGACATTTATAAGAACCAGTTGAACACTGATGTGCTCAATGTAAAACACTGTGATGAATGGAAAACACTTCTTCTCCATTCATCATAATGACTCAGGCCTTTTTTTGTTCAGTGTTACACTTACTACAGACAGTACATACATAAGTGTGGTGTAAAATATTTGAGAATATTGTTTTTCTACCCAGAACACACAAATACACGGCAACAAATATATTTTTATTTTTCCCACAAAAACAATGGGAGATAGATTGCACATTTCGTACATCCCAACCAACAAAACATTGCACATACACTGGTCTACATACAAAACAACAGAAAAATATACTGTATGCAGTTACAGTAAAAAAAAATTAAAAAATAACTATGCTGCATCTTCTCTTCTGCTTCGGTCTTTTATGCTAAAGCTCTGATTGCTAATTGTAAAACTGTGTGACATGTGTTTGCCCATGTGACGAGTCAGTGTGCAGATCTGAATGGCAGTGTGTTCCTTGTGAAAACAAGAGATTTTGTGCATGAAAATTGTGCCAATGCAGAGAATTGTGTGTAGTGTTTTGAAAAACGTGTGTTTTAGAACTGCAATTTGAGTGTAAAGCAGGAATTGTGCTTGTAGTTCAGCAGAATTGGTTCAGGGGGTTGGTGAATGAGTTACATGTTGTGGTCATTGTGTCTCAAATACCAGAATTTGTGTGTAAACAATTGAGAAAAACTGTAATATGGAATATTTCAGAATAGTGTTTGTGCCTTTTAATTATGTTTTACGTCTGCGGGATGGAATTGTTCAGAGAAGGAGGGCAGGTGGAGGGCAGCCAGAGGACTGTGACACTGTCAAGCTGCACAGCACAGGGAGTGTTCACTTAATCTGTCCCTTGGCTTTCTGTCATATTGTGTTTTCTAAATTTTCCTGCACTTTTTCCTTAAAATACCTTCTCCTATATAGATTAAAATGCAAAGTTAATTGTAATCCACATGCTTAATCGCTTATCAATATGGCTATGTTACTGAATTCAATGGCATCCGTTACTAGCTCTAAAATAACGTTGCATTAGAAATTAGTCCTATACACAAGAGCGTTTTAAGGACAAAAGTCTGACAAATGGCTTGAAATACAACATTTGAAACAATATCTTGAGGTGTGGTAACCGTAGTATAAACAGAATAATTGACTTGGTATAATAATTGACTTGGTCCATTGAATTATTAGAAAATAATAATTCAAATAATAATAAATCCATTTTGCGCTGTGGCCACATTACCACCTTGGGTGTGCAATATTTTCTAATAATTCAATGAAAAAAGTGTAAACACTGTTGTTTTTAAAACATTGCTCTGTTTAAGAATTCCAACCACTCCAACATATAGCAACAGTTGGTTAACCAATTGCATTAGTTCGAGGCGAACTAATCTATCTATCTGTGTATCTGACCAATGGCAGGCTGCGGGAGTGTTCTGGAATGGGAATTGGAATGATAACAGGATTTATTAAGTAAATTTACAAATTATTATTACAGTTTAACTTGAGAAATATAGCATATTTCATACCTAAGTCACTGCAAAGTATATGCAGATATCTTTGCTTTAAAACAGGAAGCCTAATTGTAGAAAAGACCAAATGGACAAAATAGACTTATAGCAGAGGAAACGAAACAGCTTCAACTGCAGTACGACCCACACAAACATTAAGCTGTGAGACCTCTCAACAAAACACAACCTGTCTGGTGTTAAAGGCTGGAAGATGAGTGATGATGCTGGTGTGGGACTTGCTTCCGCAGTTTTCAGAGACTGTGAAATCCTGAATTGCAATGATTGAGACACTGAGCCTATTGCCGAGGTAACAGGGCAGCTTTTGAAAAGGGGACTGACAGCTTACTCAATGCAGGCATGGCCACGGGCTGCACATTGCTTTGCAACGGACCCTGAAGTAGCGAGAGACCTGGCAAGACCCTGCATTCTCTTCACACACTGGCATTTCAGCTAGGAGAGAACAAACCAAAACCATTTAACATACAAGTATATGTATCATAACATCAAAAATATCCTTATTGTTTTTACAAGGCCAGGTACAATCCCTTCCTGTGGTTCAGTTTTTTACATAAGATAATAATTCCGAGCTGTGGGTGACCCCAGAGGCATGAGCTCTCTCCACCCCTCCCCATCCATCCACATGCCTCCATTTTGCTGCTGAGCCTGTTCCTCATGAATTAATGAGCCTTGCAGTGCAGCAGTGAGGCCACAATGTGCTGCAATGACTCTCAAGTGTCCTGCCGCAGCCTGACAGCATCCTATATATTCGGTCATACATTTCAATTAACTAACTTGACTCCCCTCCAACATCACCATAAGAACTGGCTGTGTTATAGACTTGCATCTAACCTTTATCGTGGAACAGAGTATAATTAAAATGCCACATCTGCTGTTGTGGGTTATTTTACGACTGCACTTAAAGTGATAGTTCACCTAAAAAAATTAAGATTCTGTCATCATTTCCTCACCCTCATGTTGTTCCAAAACGGAATGACTTTCTTTCTTCTGTGGAACATAAAGGAAACTATTTTGAAGAATATTGGTATGTAAACAGTTTAGGTTCCCATCAAATTCTTAATATTAATAATAAAAATAATATTTCTTCAAAATATATTTTATGATCCACAGAAGAAAGGAAGTCATTCAGGTTTAGACTGACATGAGGGTGAGTAAATGGTGAGAGAAACTTTCCTTTTTGAGTGCACTGTGTCTTTAAAGGGATAGCTAGATCACCCAAAAATGCAAATAGGGAGAGAATGTAGACGACGTAGAGCAGATGTGTGGTGATGGAGAGCACTGCATCACGTGAGCAGAAGGGCATACAGGGGGAGGGGCGATATGTAGAGTGTAACGGGATAGTGGCTGCGGTACTTCTCTTGCTTATCACATTGCTGTTAAACTTTAATGTAATCAGAGTGGCATGGCTGGCAGTGAAAGGCCTTAGAGCCAGACGCGCATCAGAGATGGGATAGATAAAATGGTGTAATACAGGAAAAGGAAGAGCGGATGAAAAATGACCCCATGTCTCCTCTTTCACTCTCTCTGTTCCTCTTTAATGCTGACTTGCGTCCAGTGCCTCATTTGAATGTTAGACGGTTGTTTTGACCTTGAGCTATTCAGACTAGAAATGGTCTATATATCTTTCATCTCTATATTGAAAATTGTGGTGCACAGTGAAGTGTGTAATTTTTTGCACAACTAATGTCACCAAATGGAAGGGAGGGAAGACAATCTTATGAAAGATGGAAGATAATTTGACAATGTTAACATTTCAACGACATATATTTTCTAATATCCCAACGTCTTCCTTCATCTGCAGTGAAACAGTGTGTGAAGTGACAGGACAAGTGTTCAAAGAAAGGAGAAAAGGATAGAGGACAGGTGAATAAAAGTCAAAATAGTAGTGTGAGATGCCCAGGTGCATCATGGGAGACTGCAGCACTGCAGTGGTAACGTGCAGTAGCTCCTCCTCCTGTCTTACGCACACACGGATTCGCACAAATGCATTCATCATCAGCCTCTCACATTCACAAGGACAGGGAAACATCACAGAAGGAGGAGTTTTAAAGGCACGTAGAACAGGAGTGGACAGCGACACACTCTTAATGTACAAATCCCACATGCAGACTAGTAGATGAGATGTTAAATCATTCATAACTCAAGGCAGGCTGCGCTTAATTGCTGTTTCTATCTTTGCTCTGAAGAAAAAAAAAGCCTGTCCTGCAGTGTATCAAGCCATTCAGCAAATAGAGCTATCAGACATAAAACAGAATTGAAAAAGAGAGCCTTTAGCTCCGTTCCAAAGCCTAGTGAGCATTTTAAGCCAGCACTGTGACAAGCTCAGAGAAGAAAACGTATCCAAACGGTGGACAGACATAAGAAATGTACTTCATTCAGTACAGAAAAGTATTAATAAAAACAGTTCAATCTAATTAAAATTTGTTATGCTTGTTACAGCATCTTAGTAACATGCAAATATCAAACTAGTTGTGTCACATATGATGCACTATACACTATGTACTTATGCACTGATGTTGAATTTGATCAACATCAGAGTCTGATAATGCCTTCCCCTCTAGCTTTTTGGAATTTTTAGTGTGAACTCACACCAATTATACTACAAAAAGTTATAGAATAGTGCATATGTGAATTTGGACACACAAGCTATTGGAATCTGTGTGATTCACGTGATTAGTTTGAATTGTGTAATAAATTCCCATGTGTAATAGGCATTAAGGCTGCTCACCAAGCTGTAATGCCGTACACATAGAGCAGTATGTAATGCAGCAAAGCTCACAGTATAAAATGTGAGAGTTCTTGTAGGTGGGAAAGATTGAAACATTCAATCTTTCAGACATTCAAGTCACCTCCCCTCCTGGCCTTTAATCTAGAGCTAAGAGCAGGCAGGACAAAACTCTTATAAAATATCATAATTACAGTCAGCAGACAATTGATCCCCATGTTCCTGAGTGCACAGAAAACTTTAGCAAGCCTTTTTCAATGCATCTTGTTCAATGCATTTCCCATGGCTATGTGGCAGACACACGTGTCAGATGAGAGAGCTTTTATGAGCATCTTGCTTCGAGAAGAACACAGGGTGACATTGTTACACAGCCTGTTGATATGGGTATGAAAGCCACGGTACCGTGTTTGCACGTGTTTAAGTGATGCCAACAGGGGCAGTGGGGGGGTACAGAGGTCTCAGAAAACCAAATGCAAGCCAAACCAATACACTTGATCAACACTGTTTGAACAGATGGAAATGACTTTATTCATTTACTTTACCGTAAATCATGATCATAACCCCATCAAGATGCTGCATTGCAATGAATTAAGCCATGGCTGGGATGAAAATTTAAGTGTGGATGTTAAACAATAATTGAAGGGTCTGGAAAAAGGCCCACTTTAGCCAGTCGAAAACAGATGAATATCAATTAACTACGAAACCATTTTAAAGGGTATGTCAGCATGCATAATGCCAATATGAGATGAGGTCAATATAAATCTACAAATTTAAAAAAATACAGTATGAAAATAAATGAAGGTGCACAGGACAGCCAATCAAGTCTAGTATTTTAATAGGAGGGGTTTTAAAAGGTTATGACAGTGATGGATTCTGGGTAATAAATGCCCTATAATCTGATAGAAGACATAGATTGAAGACATGAAGGGAATTAAATTAAAGGGAGGTGGATGTGATGATGAGTCCTGCCTTCCAAAAGACACATATAGGGAAACACCTTATGGCATAATAAATTATTATATAAATGACCATTTCAACAGTGTATCATAAAATACAGATTAAAATAAACATGTTGGGGCTGTTTGCATGTTATGCTGAAACAGATTATTTGCTGTTAGCATTTTAGCATCCCTGGGTTGATTGTTTGGCAAAGAGCTCTGAGCGCTTTCAGTAGAGAGAGATGAAGGACACTTGCATTAAACACGATTATATAAAACGCTTATGGATGTGAAATTCACTGCATGATGGGATAAGAGAGGGAAATGAGGACAAAGACAGAGTAAGAGAAAAAGGCAAGCTTTACACTGCATGAGCAATGATGTGGGAACCACCCCAAACCCCCAGAGATGTGCCACCAGTGAGGTTGCCTTCAGGATGGTCTGATGTCTTGCATTATTCTGCCTTTAGAAATGCACCAATAACAAAATTCTAGCTAATTATATTCATGTTTATGGTCAGTAACGGATAATTGGCCAAAATTAAAATTCCATATACTATTGTCTAAATAAATAAAAAACAAAGCTACTTTTTTAAAATTTTTACTTCTAAAATGTTTTACATCTTACGAAAGTGCATATTATATTTCTTTACTATCTATAAAAAATATTTGCTAAAAAAGCTTTGTCAGCTTTCGTCATCAATCATCATGGCAAAAAGGGCAATACCGTAATCCTCGCAGTAGCTCAAGTAACTTGCAGTGGCTTCTTGCGCTGAAGTTTTTTTCGGAATCCATAAATGCACATGGGAACAAAACTGTGAATCAGATTGCAATGATTCCTATAAACAGAAATATCAGAATCTGTTCAAATTAGTGCATGTAAACATACCTACTGAATACTAAAAATGTAATTTCACGTGCCATTTCCATCCTTTTCTATGTAAATGCACTAATACGGACGTGTTTGACTGTTGCGTTCATATCTCGCATCTTCTACAACGTCTCGCGCAGAAAACGGCGTTCTAAAAACACAGAGCTCAAGTGAAAAGAAGTTAACTTTTAAAAAAACGTGCCAACTTGTGGTTTCCACTGTACGCGTCTGACGTTTTTTAGATGCAAAGATGCACAAAGACACGTGTTGAATATCCCTGAATGGGAGGGAAAAAAACTCATGTCCGTCTAGTGTGTTTCATAGAAAATGACTAAAGTCATGAGCTGTAAAGGCACAGCCCTCTTCTGGAAATGGGGGCAGGGAGCAGCAGCTAATTTGAATTTACAAAGACACACAAAAACAGGTATTCATTTTGAGATTTCCTAAAGATTACATTTAACAGTGTTAAAATAAGTGAAATGACCATGAACAAATAAATATCTGATCCAATAACCAATATATAATAAGAAATCTCTAATATCAGCCATTCACCGATATGGTATTATTGTGCTTCCCTCATTGCCTCTCATTTGTATTAAGTTGCAACCTCCAACAACATTTCAGTCTTTTACAACTGTAAGGAAACTCATCCAAAACAGAAGTGAAGCCATCTGAGTAGGGCAAATCAACACAACCAAGCCAAAAAGATTCTATATGGCATGCATGAATGAATCGGTTAAATGTGGCATTTTCCACCATTATGCTGTACGGTTGGCTGGGAGACTGCGTGGGCATCCAGTCAGTGCAGAGGCTGGGAACCATGCCTTCACTCATAATTACCCACTCCACACAGCCTGCTGCGTCCTCTCAGCTAATCTGAGAGGTGAAAAGAGCGACATGACATCATCGCTACTTTTGTTCTCATGGCAACAATGGAGGCAATGTTTCATTAATACAGTAGCCATGGCGTTCATATGCAAATGAGCGTCTGTGAATGAACGTCCAGCAGGTGGAAATGGGAGGGAGAGTTATCCTGCACTCGTCTAATGATAGCTCGTCTGCAGGAGACAGTGAGAACCACAAGGACATGTAGGACACAGGTCCAATTTAGTCTCTTAGCACAGAAATCAATTTCAGCGCAGAGCACGGAGGGAAAAATAACTCTGCAGTCTTGACGAGGCCACACAGCCACGGGGCAAAGAAAACGAGGCGCAGACAGATGAAGGTGACTGGGTTTTTCCCTCTCCATCGTTCTCTCTAATAGGTGGTTTTGAGGAACTGGAGTTGAATGCATAAACACTACTGTAGAGAGAGTGTTTAAAGATGCATTAAAGGAGAAATGAGCCTTTCCCTTTCACCCACTCCAAAATCAGACAAAGCCTCGGGAGCTGGAGGAGGGGGAAAGAGAGAGAAGGATAGAGAAATATAGAGGAGGGGTGAATGGCAGACATGTTTCCTCCTCCACAAACCCCATGCTGGGAACTGAAAAATGCAAACATTACGGCTATGCAAGAATATAACGAAACAGAACAGAACCGAATTACCCAGCAATACAGATAAATCCATAATTATTTTCATGGCAGATATTACAATTCCATACTATTTTGCACTAATGAATTAAAAAATGATTTAGGCATCACAACATTAAAATGTACAGTATGAAATATATTCATTTTGAGATTTGCTAAATACATTTAACAGCGTTATTAAATTATGAATGTCTTTATTTTAAGATTTATTAGTTACACTTTACAATAAGGTTGCATTTGTTAACATGAACTCACAACGGAAACTACTTCTAAAGCATTTATTAATCTTAGTTCATGTTAATTAACTAATGTTTCATCCCGGAGACGCTGGTTCGAATCCTGCTCGGAGCGGGTCAAGTAGGACCATAAACTCTATTGAAATTACTTGTGTTGAGTCTCCTGCACATTTTTCGCAATAAACAGTTACTACTATGTAGATTGTTCCAAAACGTCCACTTATTATAGCTTGAGATGAGTCCTGCTGTATGTAATGTCAGATCAAAATGCTACACAATGGAGTATGCAAGTCAGCTGAGCTGTCATGCAGCATCACATGAATGCCTCCACACGTGACCAGCAGAAGAGAGAGGGAGGGAGAGTGAGACCGCAGACCACACCCACTCCACTCCATCGGAAATTTAAGATAATATTTCAGATCTCGCAGCAAAACAAGATCAGTGTGATTGATATGGATTTGGGGGAGAGCGGTTGTTCCCTTTCATCACTGTATAAATCTGCTACAGACATGGTATACTCGGATACACACTCCCACTGCATAGCACCAGCACATCACTGTGACGTTGCATGCTGTGTGACTCAGTCAGAATGTGGTGTGTGTGTGTGTGTGTGTGTGTGTGTGTGTGTGTGTGTGTGTGTGTCAGTGAATTAGACAACATGTGGGTGTTATGTAATGCAGAGCGTTTGTTGCTTGCTCCATCCCATCTGCAGCTAAGAGCTGTTTTTCAGCGAGTCAGCTAAGTGCTGCTCACTTCATCAAGCAAAACATGATTTTCGTTAGCAGTAAACAGCGTACATGGTATGGACTCGGGAATGGGATCCATTACTGCAGAGCTCTTCACAAGCACTAAGCTTAATCCCGCTCTCAAGCATGACACAAGATGTCTGAAATTTCTAGATTCGCTTAAGATCCATTATAAGAGGCTTTTTTGAGTGCTTAATGGTTTCATATGCGAGAAACCAACACCCAGTAAAGCATGTTGTAGCACGGCATGCTTTAATCAGTCCCATTAGCTTTTATCATTAACAAGTTTTATATCCAAATAAATGAATAGAATCTTTTTAAATATGCACCAGGGATGCACCAACATTAAAATGCTGGTGATACGATAAGCCAATAAGTACTTTCATGCTAGGGCAAATAACTAACAAATGACCAAGACTACAATTCTATACAATTTTGTCTAAATAATGAAAAAAAAAAAAAAACCTTAAACCATTAAATCTAAAATCAATCGTTTACACCGATAAAGGCATCACAACATTATAATGTACAGTATGAAAATGTTACATTCTTTTTGAGATTTGCTAAAGAATGAAAACTCTAATAATGTAATAATACTGTTAAATATAAAACAGTATTATTACATTATTAGAGTTTTTAAAGATTAACTTTAAGTGAGTGTTAGATGGCAAAGGCAATTTACATGTATAAATATAGGGAATGACAGTGCACAATTTAAATATCCAATATGATATCTAAATATGATTATATCAAATTAAAAGATCGCTAATATTGGGTGATAAACGGTATGGAACCGATATTGTGCATCCCTGATATGAGATGAATACTCCAACCATATCAGTAGGCTAATTAAATCTGTTTTATTTTACAAGGAACAGGTTTTTACATGGGGGCTGCCAGATTGAGACACAACAAATATTACATTTACCTTTTTTTGTGTGACATACTGTCGATTACCAAATAAGTTTGTACCTCAATTTGTAAAAACTATGGAAGCCCACTGGAAGCCCATGCTTTGGTAAATCATAAAAAAGTCAGAATTATGGCATAATTGAGATAAAAAGATAATTATGACAAGTCGAAATTATGACAACAAACCAAACTATGAGATAAAAGATCAAAATTTTATCAAAAAGTCAGAATTGTGAGACAAGAGTCATGACAAAAGATTTCAACTTTGTCCTAATTATGATTTACCAAAGCATTATTTTTCTTTCTTAGGTGGCAGAAACTAGCTTTCATAAAAACAGACAAAAACTTCAATTGTTATAGCAATACTGTCAGTATAGATTTTTTTGTATTTAATATAATCCTGTATTAGTATAAATATTCCTTCAAGATCACACCAAATAAGTGTTAACCATTGTGCAAAGCCTTTAAATAACCTTACCCTATACTTCCAGTTTTGAAACAAACCCCATGATGCAGTTCACAGTAACCCCATTAACAGTTAAGTGCTGAACTCTACAGCTTCAGTCTCTCAGCTGAGAGCTGAATACACTGTTGTTAGGCATAGAGACTGAAGGGCAGACTCTCTACTCATGGATGGGCTCTGTCACTGCAGGAGGGACAGCAGTCTAGATTTATTATTCAAGATAATTGAGCTCGTATGAAAGCCGATGCCGACCTAAATTCATTTGACTGGTTAAAATTTAAATGGCCTCTACCATTGCCAGCCCCTGTGACCACAATAGGCCGAGAGCAAAGGCAAAGCAGCCAATCTTTACTGGCCATTGAATGGACGAGCTGGAAAATTGGTTGCGTCAAGCTGTTTGCGTACAATAGCGCCTGCCATTTTGCTCAAAAGATTTGGGCATTCTGCCAGTTGTACAGTTGTTTTCCAGTATTATATTACATCATGCACTGGTTCTGTGTATCTTCATTATTTTTTTCCATATCCATTTAAAGTGTCTTTTTATTATTCAACGTATTTCAGCTTGACAGAAGTCTCTAAAAGTGCTTTACTCTAATTAATGTGACAAAAATGTGATATGAATGAGCTTTCTATAGTGCAACTCTTACAAATGTATGGCTCGAAGTCAACCACTTTACAAGACACAATGCTCATTGGTTCAAAAACTATCTGAGTAGTGCTGTTGGATTGGACAGTAGAGAACAGATGGCTGCTGATTGGTCAATGTAAGTGTCAGTCAGGGGTGTCGGTCAAGGCAGATGAGCTGCAATAGATATATTTAATCTACCTGGCTGGGATGTGTCAGGTGCAAGCAAGGAAAAAGCCAAGCTGAGGAATTGCTGACAATTGTCCTTCAGGTCAATGTCACTGCACTTGTGGGCTTTCTGGACAGGAAAAACAAAACAGGAACAGGAAAAACAAAAATTAAACCTGAACATTGAAGGTGATATGCAATGAATGATGTGATGTTGACTTATCATGGGGAGTTCTGTGAATTTACTGGTAGCCTGCATGCAAAACATTATGCAAAACAGTCTTTGATAAACCTCACCTTCAACATTCCAGAATTGCTTATTAAGTTACTCTTAAAATTAAATTAAGATTATCAAATATTTTCATTTTTATACAAAAAAAAACCTCCACATTGTTTATGAAAGAAGCATCTTATGTTCACCAACTTAAGGCTGCATTTGTTTGATTAAAAATACAGTAAAAACAGTAATAAAAATAAATGACTAAGTCTAAAACTATGGAGCTCCCCTAGTCCCACTTTGTGGAAAAAAAAAATGATAACTAACTCGTGGCCTCAAGATACTAACTCGTGGCCTCAAGATAGTAACTCGTGGCTTCAAGATAGTAACTCGTGGCCTCAAGATAGTAACTCGTGGCCTCAAGATAGCCTCAAGATAGTAACTCGTGGCCTCAAGATAGCCTCAAGATAGTAACTCGTGGCCTCAAGATAGTAACTCGTGGCCTCAAGATAGAAACTCGTGGCCTCAAGATAGTAACTCGTGGCCTCAAGATAGCCTCAAGAGAGTAACTCGTGGCCTAAAGATAGTAACTCGTGGCCTCAAGATAGCCTCAAGATAGTAACTCGTGGCCTCAAGATACTAACTCGTGGCCTCAAGATAGTAACTCGTGGCCTCAAGATAGCCTCAAGATAGTAACTCGTGGCCTCAAGATACTAACTCGTGGCCTCAAGATAGTAACTCGTGGCCTCAAGATAGCCTCAAGATAGTAACTCGTGGCCTCAAGATAGACCGCCTCAAGATACTAACTCGTGGCCTCAAGATAGCCTCAAGAGAGTAACTCGTGGCCTCAAGATAGTAACTCGTGGCCTCAAGATAGTAACTCGTGGCCTCAAGATAGTAACTCGTGGCCTCAAGATACTAACTCGTGGCCTCAAGATACTAACTCGTGGCCTCAAGAATAGCCTCAAGATAGTAAACTCGTGGCCTCAAGATAGTAACTCGTGGCCTCAAGATAGTAACTCGTGGCCTCAAGATAGTAACTCGTGGCCTCAGAAAGTAGATAACTCGTGGCCTCAAGATACGTAACTCGTGGCCTCAAGATAGTAACTCGTGGCCTCAAGATATAACTCGTGGCCTCAAGATAGTAACTCGTGGCCTCAAGATACTAACTCTGTGGCCTCAAGATAGCCTCAAGAGAGTAACTCGTGGCCTCAAAGATAGTAACTCGTGGCCTCAAGATAGTAACTCGTGGCCTCAAGATAGTAACTCGTGGCCTCAAGATACTAACTCGTGGCCTCAAGATACTAACTCGTGGCCTCAAGATACTAACTCGTGGCCTCAAGATACCTCCTAAGAATAACTCGTGGCCTAAGATAGTAACTCGTGGCCTCAAGATACTAACTCGTGGCCTCAAGATACTAACTCGTGGCCTCAAGATACTAACTCGTGGCCTCAAGATACTAACTCGTGGCCTCAAGATATACTAACTCGTGGCCTCAAGATACTAACTCGTGGCCTCAAGATACTAACTCGTGGCCTCAAGATACTAACTCGTGGCCTCAAGATACTAACTCGTGGCCTCAAGATAGCTCTAGAGAGTAACTCGTGGCCTCAAGATAGTAACTCGTGGCCTCAAGATACTAACATCGTGGCCTCAAGATACTAACTCGTGGCCTCAAGATACTAACTCGTGGCCTCAAGATACTAACTCGTGGCCTCAAGATACTAACTCGTGGCCTCAAGATACTAACTCGTGGCCTCAAGATACTAACTCGTGGCCTCAAGATATAACTCGTGGCTCAATCAACTGTCAAGATACTAACTCGTGGCCTCAAGATAGTAACTCGTGGCCTCAAGATAGTAACTCGTGGCCTCAAGATAGCCTCAAGAGAGTAACTCGTGGCCTAAAGATAGTAACTCGTGGCCTCAAGATACATAACTCGTGGCCTCAAGATACTAACTCGTGCCTCAAGATACTAACTCGTGGCCTCAAGATACTAACTCGTGGCCTCAAGATACTAACTCGTGGCCTCAAGATACTAACTCGTGGCCTCAAGATAACTAACTCGTGGCCTCAAGATACTAACTCGTGGCCTCAAGATACTAACTCGTGGCCTCAAGATAGCCTCAAGATAGTAACTCGTGGCCTCAAGATAGTAACTCGTGGCCTCAAGATAGTAACTCGTGGCCTCAAGATAGTAACTCGTGGCCTCAAGATAGTAACTCGTGGCCTCAAGATAGTAACTCGTGGCCTCAAGATAGCCTCAAGATAGTAACTCGTGGCCTCAAGATAGTAACTTTTGGCCTCAAGATACTAACTCGTGGCCTCAAGATACTAACTCGTGGCCTCAAGATACTAACTCGTGGCCTCAAGATACTAACTCGTGGCCTCAAGATACTAACTCGTGGCCTCAAGATAGCCTCAAGATAGTAACTCGTGGCCTCAAGATAGTAACTCGTGGCCTCAAGATAGTAACTCGTGGCCTCAGATAGCCTCAAGGAGTAACTCGTGGCCTAAGATAGTAACTCGTGGCCTCAAGATACTAACTCGTGGCCTCAAGATACTAACTCGTGGCCTCAAGATACTAACTCGTGGCCTCAAGATACTAACTCGTGGCCTCAAGATACTAACTCGTGGCCTCAAGATACTAACTCGTGGCCTCAAGATACTAACTCGTGGCCTCAAGATACTAACTCGTGGCCTCAAGATACTAACTCGTGGCCTCAAGATAGCCTCAAGATAGTAACTCGTGGCCTCAAGATAGTAACTCGTGGCCTCAAGATAGTAACTCGTGCCTCAAGATATAACTCGTGGCCTCAAGAACTAACTCGTGGCCTCAGATATAACTCGTGGCCTCAAGATAGCTCAAGAAGAACTCGTGGCCTAAGATATAACTGTGGCCTCAAGATATTAACTGTGGCTCAAGATACTAACTCGTTGTGCCTCAAGATACTAACTTGGCCTCAAGATACTAACCGTGGCCTCAAGATAGTAACTTTTCTCGTGCTCAAGAAGTAACTCGTGGCCTCAAGAAGTTAACCTCGTGGCCTCAGATAGTAACTCGTGGCCTCAAGATAGTAACTCGGTGGCCTCATATAATGTGCTCAACTACTGTTGGCCTCAAGATACTAACTCGTGGCTCAAGATACTAACTTCGTGCCTCAAAGATACTTAACTCGTGGCCTCAGTATGAGATAGACTCGGCCTCAAGATAGTAACTCGTGGCCTCAAGATATAACTCGTGGCCTCAAGATATAACTCGTGGCCATCAAGATATAACCGTGCCTCAGATAAGAGTAACTCGTGGCCTCAAGATAGTAACTCGTGGCCTCAAGATACTAACTCTGGCCTCAAGTTAGAACGTGTGGCCTCAAGATACAAACCGGCCTAAGATATAAACTGTTGGCCTCAAGAATACTAACTCGTGGTCCTCAAGAATACTAACCAGTCCTGATAGATGGGCTCAATGAACTAACTCGTGCCTTAAGATAACTGTGGCCTCAAGATACTAACTGTGGCCTCAATAGATATAACTCGTGCCTCAAGATATAACCTGGCCTCAAGATATACACTCGTGGCCTCAATGATAGTAACGACGTGCCTCAAGTACTACTTGCTCAAGATAGTAACATCGTGGCCTCATATCAAGATATACTCGTGGCCTAAGATACTAACTCGTGGCCTCAAGATACTAACTCGTGGCCTCAAGATACTAACTCGTGGCCTCAAGATACTAATGTGTGCCTCAAGATACTAACTCGTGCCTCAAGTATACTAACTCGTGGCTCAAGATACTAACTCGTGGCCTCAAGATAACCTCAAGATAGTAACTCGTGGCCTCTAAGATAGTAACTCGTGGCCTCAAGATAGTAACTCGTGGCCTCAAGATAGTAACTCGTGGCCTCAAGATAGTAACTCGTGGCCTCAAGATACTAACTCATGGCCTCAAGATAGTAACTCGTGGCCTCAAGATAGAGTTACTATAAAAAAATTTTCCCACAAAGTGGGACTAGGGGGGCTCCGTATAAAACAGCTGTCTTCTATTTAAATCTATTTTAAAATTTAATTTATTCCTTTGTTTGTAAAGCTGAATTTCTTATTATTATCAATGTTGAAAACAGTTGTGCTGCCTAATTTTAGAAAAGGTGATACTTTTTTTGCAGGATTCTTTGATGAATAGAAAGTTCATAACAGCATTTATTTGAAAAATAAATATTTTGTAATAGTGTACATGTCTTTAATTTGTCCTTGTTGATTAAAATTATACCGGTAAATGTCTTTTTAAAAAATCTTACCAACCCCACAGTTTTGAATGGTACATATAAGCCAAGCAAAAATGTGTGGTTATATTAAAAATCACCTTCCAGAAGAGTTTTGAATATGGAATAGATTTGAATACATTTGAATGATTTTTGGCTTCATGTATGCGATCACTAAATAGTGCTGATCTGGCCTCTCCACAGTGCTTCAGAGAGGTGACTGGGGAGAAGGGGAGAAAGAAAGGATTAAATGCTTTCAAGAGCTATGCAAATTAGACATTTGATTAGAGGGAAGGGGTGATTTTGACAGCTCCCTGTCAGGAGGGCTTGATAGACAACATGGCTGTGAAGGGGGAGACTGTAGGCTGAGCCTTCTGTGTAGGATAAAATAATATGAGAAAGGACTTCATTATTCTACTTGTGCTTTGTGAGCTTCTTTCAGTGACAATATGTATGACGTGCTGCTCCTTTGTCCTGCTTTAGTATACACAAAGTGTTGTTTTCATCCAACAGTATTCTGCCCAAGGCATTGTACCTTATAAACAAGAAGGCTAAAGGCAAAATATTCTGACGTAGACTCTCTATGACACCAACACTCTAAGCACTTGTCTCACCCTGTCAAAGTGTGATTGCTGCACACTACTTTGCAGTCCCTGAACCGGGGAGGAAAAACAACAGTCCACAGGGTTGAGGGGGAAAACACTGCCACCATGAATACTCATCAGATGCTGCCTTGGGCTTCATTCTGAGACCATTTTTCTTTCTCAAACCAAACCTTTCATTTGGTAATAGAGTTTAAATATCTAAAATAATATTTAAAAGAGAAAACTGCCTTCTCTTGGCAGCATACCAGCTGCTATGCTAATGCTAATGCTAGTTCAAATCATTAAATGTGTAAATGTTTAGGTAGGCCTACCTTCAGTTAGGTAAAAAAGGGGTGGTAGATAAAAAAGGGGTGGGTCACTGCTCAGCGTAACAGAAATCAGAGTATTTTCTGACAAAGCAAGAGGTATACAGGACAAACAGCACTGAACTACAGAAGTCATGAACTGAGGAGATGACATTATCTTCTCAGCATGAATGTCTCTGCATGAGCCCACAGTTAAGCTCCTAGGTGAGCTTACTGTACACAGGAGACTATAGTTAACTCTACCAAAACATAACTCACAAAGGGAACAAGCTCACAGTTACAGGACCAGTATATAATTTCCTTTATACCAGGTGGCCCCTTAAAATCTGAGAAACCCTGAAGGCTTTCATTAGTAATAAAGAAGACTGAAGTGTGGTCTGTCTAAAACAAAAAGTAACTGTCCAAATATTGGTAGTATATTAATGTAAAATCCTTCACAATATGACAGTTATAAGGTAGATAACATACCGTTCAAAAGTTTGGGGTGGGTACGATTTTTTAATGTTTTTGAAAAAGGTCTCTTATGCTCATCGATGCTAAATTATTATATCAAAAATACAGTAAAAACATTAATATTGTAAAATATTATTAGAAGTTAAAATAACAATTGTAATGTAATTTATTCCTATGATGGCAAAGCTGAAATTTCAGCATCATTACTCCAGTCGTCACTCGTGTCACATGATCCTTCAGAGATCATGCTGATTTGGTGCATAAGAAACATTTCTTATTATTATCATGTCAAATTATCAATGCTAAAAAAAATGCACTAAATACATGTTAAACATAAACAGGCTTGTTTGCACCATAAATGGCCTTTCGTAATACCAATGAATGCACTCACTTGACAAGTGATGGCAGAGATATGACTGCCATGTTTTTGGACACCAGTATGTACATAAATTAAATCTCAACATTTAAGGTCTCATTACTATTAAATGCCAGGGAACAAAAGGCCACAGTGAATTAAAAAAAAGCAGAGGGGAATGAACATTGTCTTGTGTTACTGAAAGATTTGTTTGAGGATTTAGTTACACTGAAATCTGAAGCACAACAGATTGATGACTTTGTTTAGAGACTAAAGCATTTTATTATTTCATATTTATTTTTTATACTGATAATGCCATAAATGTATCATGTAACACCTAAATTAAAAACCAAGGGTTTAATGGAGACAGAAAAAAATAAGCACTTGCATAAACAATGCTTCACAGTGCAATATACAGCATGAGAACATTAAAACCAGTAATAAATGCTTATCAGAATTCATTTCCTGTTAAAACAAAACCACATTCACACTACATCAAGATGATGCTGCATTAGCGTGATATTTAGAGAGCCAAGCAAACATAAACAGACAGATTTCTTTCTTTAAAACAGTGTGGAATAAATTATCCATCCAGCACAAAACAAAACATACGAGAGTCTTGATGAATAATGCAAGTGAACGAACTCCACATTGTTCAAATTTGTTGTCAATCATGACAAGAAGAACCGTCAAGGAAAAACATCATGTGATCAATGCAAGCAAATAGTGGATGTTGTGGAGGTGATGCGACGCCCTGTCCAATAGAATGAATGGACTCAAATAGCGTCCAATCAGAGGAGAGCTAGAGCTCGATATAAAAACCTCACAAAGCCGATTATTTCTGGACACCATTATCAGTCTTTGTGTGGGTTCTGGTGGACTTTAGGAAGGATTAATTCCGCTTTCCCAAAGAAAATCAGTATAAGGTATGGTTTTTGTTTAAAATCATTAAAACAAGCCTTTATTGTTCTAGAAATTTGATTTTGTGATATAACACTGCCAAGTCAATTTACAAAAACATATTTGTGGGCTATATTAATAATTTAAGTATGATTAGGAATGCATAAAATCAAGACCTAAAACGTGCATTCAAGCTCTGTTGGCAATTTGCAATGCGCTGTTGATATTTACCAAAAGGATTTAAATGTGTAGAAAGCCCAGTAATGTCAATACAAAGGCATTTAAACGCTTTAAATACGTTGGCCAAGAGAACACGGATATGTGCATGATCTGCTGCTTTTGTCCCAAACATCAGCAACGACCTTGCAGTCAGTCTCCTTTTTCTGCAAGGTCTTTGGAGACGTTGCGCATTACGCATTCGTATGCTTCAAAGAATAATAAATGTTTCCCATACAAGACGTTCGTAATGCACAGTAGGCATTACATAACATTCAACAACTGCATGCATTTGAACGCATTTTCAATTATTGGACGCGCACTCGACATTCCATCATATTTAATGCCCGCGTGACATGACACATCACCGAACACAATCATCGTCATACCACGACCGTTTGTTGCTGTAACGGTTTAAGCGAACGTAAACCCATTCTCCTGTTTAAAAAAATAAGCTTTAATGCTGTTACGTCATTATTAATGCAGCTGAGGGGCTGGCTTTGTTCTCGTTTTTTAATCCGATTTTAACATCCTTGTTTCCAAATATTTGCACCAGGTAGACGCAACCATGCCTTTCGGTAACACTCACAATCAGTTGAAGATGAACTACTCCGCCGAGCAGGAGTATCCCGACCTCAGCAAGCACAACAACCACATGGCGAAGGTGCTGACGCCCGACATGTACGCAAACCTTCGGGACAAACAAACCCCCAGCGGATTTACCCTGGATGACGTCATTCAAACCGGAGTTGACAACCCAGGTAAATGGAACATCTTCAAAATGGAAAGGTGCCCGTATTTCTACTGGCGCTCCGGTGTATGGTGGTGGTGCTCATGTTAAAGTATTTATGACCCGATGTCAATTGCCCCCGGCTTTTAGTCCGTGTGTTTGCTTGGATATGCTGAGCTGAATGTCAAGAAACATGCAAGTTACGTTTAGCAAAATGCACTTACATTTGATCTGTTCCTGTTACTGGAAGAAGTGCCCAAAGATTTTGATGACTCATCCTGCACTACACTATTTTTAACCAATCAAATGTTCTCTAATAGGGGCATGTCCTTCCCCAATACTGCCTGAAGCCAATTAGCAAGTTTTTGTTTAATTGTCATATAACACAAAAACTCTAAATGTATAGACTCAAATTTAGTATATAACTAGAAGTGAAAAGTACCAATTATTAAAAGATATATCTTGACAAAAACTTCTCATACTTCAACAAAATAAATTTAAATGGCTGCAGCACAGGCTTAAGTTACCATCTTAAGCTCAGTTTATTTATTATTTATTTTTTTACTTTTTTTTTGAGGATGAAATGCTTTGGGTATTGAGCAAGATAAAGCAGATTGGCTTATAATAATTATTATTATTTGGTGGATCCCTAAACACTATTTGAGATACAATATAACTTAATTTTTATTGTTGTAGTCTGATAATGTGTCAAATTGGTACAAAAAACGACCTTGAATATTATTTCTGAATATCTACTGTTTTGAGTAACCAGGACCTTGGAAAGCCTCCTTGGTTGGTACCAGCTCATAAGCGCTTTTAAACCAAAGCATGCATTGGCCTTGCGTTGTGGTGGTGGCGCACTGACCCTGATGGACCCTTCAAAGCATTCTTGGGCCTGATATGTCCAAAATGAACAGTGAACCTGTAATATGCATGCTTTGCATAGAGCTGCTTGGTGACTAGTGCATGTTATGCACTTCAGTATAAGCGTTTTCATGCATTTGACTCATAATTGACAGCATAAGGTTATATGTGACGTCCAACAAAGGAAGGGTTGTTTAATCTCATGATTGCTGCAAGGCCAACCGTGTGGTATCTAACATGAGGTGTGGCTATATTAAGCTGTCGCCCAATCTGTTTGCCGTCGATGTCAAAGAAATGTCCAAAACATTCTTTTTGTCACCACAGCAAATGATTGAAGTCTGACTGCTGATCTGTTGTGTTCCAGGGCATCCTTTCATCATGACGGTGGGCTGCGTTGCTGGAGACGAGGAGACATATGAGGTGTTCAAAGATCTTCTGGATCCCATCATTGAGGACCGTCATGGTGGATATAAACCCTCAGACAAACACAAGACTGACCTGAACCCAGACAACCTGCAGGTACTCTCCGTCTGCTGCATCTAATTGGGTTTAACGTTTCAAAATAGTCTGCTGCTAATTTTCGTCGTGTTTTTAATAGGGTGGAGACGACCTTGACCCCAACTACGTTCTGAGCTCCAGAGTGCGAACCGGCAGGAGCATCCGTGGTTTCTGCCTCCCTCCTCACTGCAGCCGCGGGGAGAGACGCGGCATCGAGAGCATGGCCGTCGAGGGTGAGCTCGCCTAGCCGTCTGTTTGCATAGGATGTGCTTGATTAACGACTGGTCGCTTAAGAGGAGTGGGCGGAAACATAAGTGATTCAAGCATCCACTGTAATGCCGTAGGTCTGTTGTGATTGTATTTTTTATTTATTTTCCACAGCTTTGGGAGTCCTTGATGGCGATCTTAACGGAAAGTATTATGCCCTCAAGGACATGACGGACGAGGAGCAGCAGCAGCTGATCGATGACCACTTCCTGTTTGATAAGCCTGTGTCCCCACTGCTGCTGGCCTCTGGGATGGCCCGTGACTGGCCCGATGGCAGAGGGATCTGGTGAGTGAACAGGCTTTTGGGTTCATTGCTCCTCTCAATTTTGGGTTCAATCTGGACTTTGTCCCAATTTACTAAATGGATCCATGTAGGTGCGATCATCATAACAATAATAATCAAAGAAATAATAATAAAAAAATAATACAATTTCTTAATAAAATTTGTAACTCCAACTGGCTATGAAAAATAATCATGTTGGTGCTGAGATTTTATAGTTTATTATATATTTTACATTACAAAAAGGATTCATTTAGGTGCCAGCTTAATTAATGATATATCAATTTTATAAATTTTTACCCTGTATAAAGATTATTTGGTAAATATAAATTAATTGAATAATTCAATTTTTCCTTTTTCAAAATTAATCATCTTGGGAGCTGATATTGTATTTTATGTGGATAATATTTAATGTATAATTTTTATTATATATTTATTTTCTCAATGCTTTTAGGCACAATGACAATAAGACATTCCTTGTCTGGGTGAATGAGGAAGACCATCTTCGTGTCATCTCCATGCAGAAAGGAGGCAATATGAAGGAAGTCTTCAATCGCTTCTGCACTGGCCTCACAAAGGTGTGTTTTTGTTTTTACTGGTCACTTTAGTAACGCTTTCTGCAGCTCCAATGGTAGCAGATTTTTAAATCTTAATCCGCTTGTCTTGCAGATTGAGGAATTGTTCAAAGAGAAGGGCCATGAGTTCATGTGGAACGAGCACTTGGGCTACGTCCTAACCTGCCCCTCCAACCTGGGCACAGGGTTGCGTGGAGGCGTTCATGTCAAACTTCCCAACGTCAGTAAGCATGAGAAATTCGGTGAGATCCTCAAGCGACTGAGGCTCCAAAAGCGCGGAACAGGTATATATTCACCCGAGCCATACAATCCTGTATTACCTGTACAGAATGTCATCTCCAGTACTAACCTTGCTCTCTTCAACAGGTGGTGTGGACACAGCTGCAGTAGGTGGTGTCTTTGACATCTCCAACGCTGACCGTTTGGGCTTCTCTGAGGTTGAGCTGGTTCAGATGGTGGTGGATGGAGTTAAGCTGCTTGTAGATATGGAGAAACGCCTGGAGGCAGGCCAGTCGATCGATGACCTCATGCCTGAGCAGAAGTGAACACTTCGTGACTCCTAACTTAACTCCTTCCCTGCCTCCACCAGTCCTCCCTTCCTCCAGTACCAATAATCTTAACCACATCAAGGAACATGCACTCCACCCAAACGGTAGTGGCACTAAAGTTAGACGAGTCTTCCATCAGTGTGAAGGATTTTGTATCTCAAACGTCCTGCAATGTTGAAGATGGAGTTTAACACCAGAAATAAAGTCTCTTTGGCCCATGGAGTTTCTTGTGTGCATGTTATTGCTTAAACTATTTGTTTGCTGTAATTTCATGGAACCATCAGTTCATTTTCCTCTGCGTTTGTCCAGTTGCTAGAATCAAATGCCTTGTTGAACATGGTTTTCTAGCTGTTAAATTATACTTATTTTGTATTTACAGTTTTTAAACTAAGGATGTTATTTGATTTTATATGTATATATGATACAATGGTTAATCTCTGTGCTTGAAGGCCATTTTATAAGGGGACCAAAAATGTCACAAGATCAACTGATTTACCCTAGTACAGGAACCACAATATCAAGAGCATTTGTGGTTTGAAGAGAATACTATTTCTTATTGCATTTTATAATTCCAAAGTATTGTAGGCATTTAATTCCAATTTAAGAGGTTGCTTACTATTGCTTCTGTCAAACCGGTCGTATACTGACACCTAGTGGTCATATTAGGATATACATCAAGATGAACTTCAATGTTTTGTTGCGCTTTGTTTTGATCTCTTTTTAATCCTTACTTTAGGCCTACTACAGGTGTTTAGCCAACAATGTTATTATAAGAAATCATTCATTGTAGAGTTATCTCGTTATTTTAATTCGGAATCATACATGTTTAACTTACAGCATGAAAAGCCCGACCAACAATCGCTGCAAAAAAAAAAATAAAAATCTGTATCAACCCCACGCAAAGTAACACGCACGACGTGACAAAGCCCGTCTTTAACCCCACGTCTATACGACAACTATCTGAATAACACTTTCGCTGTTCGTTTTAAAATACAAAGTGAAGAATTTTAATCGTATAATTATTTCGCCCCATTGTACCTGACTAAAGACAACATCCGATCCCACAGAATTAAAAATGTGTATGTGTGTATTATATTTATATATTGGCTATATAATGCACAGACAGATTTGCTCACGTTCTACAAGATTAGTAACCTGACTCCGCCAGATGGATTTGCTCCGCATATCCATCTGGAAACCTTCCGTTGAAGTAGTTTTGGTAAGGGGCGAAAATACTGGTTAGCTGATTGGCCTATGTTGGTGATAGACGGGCCAAATCAACCAATCAGATCAACGAAGCATATGAGAGCGACGACGAAAACACAACCACAAGCCAGGCTACTCTTGCTGCTGCAGGTAAAGGCTCGTTAGCTCTGTAATTCCGTAATAACTCTGTAATTCCGATAAAACTTGCTCGATAGCCACACTGATGCTAGTTTCATCCGCTGAAGCCGCCATGTTCTTAAGACTGAACTGTCGCGCTTCTCGTTGCGTCACACCTCAACCCGCCTCAAAGCCAACGCTGATTGGACGTTCGTTTGGTGAACTGCTCCCAAATTTTCTTTAACGGAAAGTATCCAGACTGATCTGCGAGTGAAACCTTGAAAGCTCGCGAGATCAGGATGGTCTCACGAGGCTACAAGATTAGATGGATGAATAGTGACTGGTTACAAATCTGGACTACTCCCCCTCCCTCTCTCTCTCTTAAAAAAAGCCTTCTACCCTTAGGTACTTTGTCATAAAAGCAAATTAATATTTGCTCTAAAATATCAGATACGTTTTAAATACTTTATCTAGGAATTTCATTATTTGACTCATGAACCTTTATGAAAAGTACCTACCGTGTGTTAATACTCCCATACTGTGAGATATGGAGTGTGACCCGAGCGCTGGGGTTTATTTGATGTGCCTCAAAAATAGTGCTTTTCTTTTAGCTAAAGAACAACTTCTCATCTCACTGCAATATATTAATTCCATCAGGTGTCAAATTGCTTCTAGCAACCAGGCATGACTAAAAGTTGGCCTTTTTAGGTCTCTAAAAGAATGTAAACCCAGATGTTAAAAAAAATGTATCAAGCAAAAACAGAGACTGAGCATAACACAAGGTGACATGATTTCTTGCTACGACTCATTTCTTTTTATTTGTGCACATGTATGGAACACAAGGTGCGAGTCACTGTATTTCACAGAAGCCCACACGGGCAGTTTAGTCTAACAGCATTGAGTCAAGCATGTCTCCTCTCCCATCCTCACAGTATTTACAAGGTTTACAACTCCACAATAAAGCTCTTCACTGCCTCAACGGCAGAATATAAAAATCACATGACTAAAAACAGGAGTGGAGTGGAATGGGCTGGTAAAATATAAAGCAACATTTTAAAAAAAATAATTGTGTAAAATAAATGTAAATGCGCAGAACATTTTCAGATTAAATCAAGCAAGCTGTCGCACTCAAGCAAATCCTGACAAGAACATATAGTGTCAGTACCTGTAGGCTAAATACTGATTGATAATGATGGTTCATCTCAATCTCGGCACACTTCACACACACTCTTCAAAACACTCTAATGCTGTGAAAAACTCTTCTCTGAACTTCACACTTCTGTAGGATGCTCACTGAAGTGAAAAAAAGAAAAATCTCACTAACTTACAGCATACATAAATCCCATACACCCTCACTCATATGCACCTTTATGAATCATATACATGCCTATCAGTATATGGGTATTTTCAGTCATAGATCAGAATAATCATTCTATGCAAACTAAGTATATTTTGTTCTCTGCTCTCTTCCAGTCTATACACTCGTTTTGTAGATGAGCTATAAAATTCACACGCAAGTCCTTTGTTTCAAACATATATAACATATCAGCTCTCATTCATCCAGTTCAATTAAAAGTCCTCAAAAATCTCACTTTGACAGAGCACTGCCTGCCCAGGTCCTTTCAGCAAAGCAACATGGGTAAGCAACTACACATAAAGGAAAGCTCTTGTCAAAGAAATTAGTGCTTGATCCCCAAGGTGTGATGTACAGCTATTTTTACATGGATATAAGAAACCGTGAGAGGGAGATACGGAGGCCATGAAGCAGAGCTGACGGGGGCAGACCGAGAAACCTGAGGCTGCTTGTTTGGCCTGGTGTTGGCTGGAGAGTGTGTTTGTGGGTAGTGGGGTTGATTGTGCCTCCCGGTTCAGGGCTTAGCAGCTTCACCGCTTCTGTTGTCCAAGTGGCACATAGAGGTGAAAGATGGAGGCTCAACACCTCGAGACATCAGTCCAGTCAGTTACCCAGACGAGGGTTACGCCAGAGACCTCTGACGTGGCTTTATTCTGGGGTACAGCTGCAGAGAAACAAAGAAACATAACCAGTCAATTCATAATATACATTACTGTTAAAAAGGGAGGTTTGGAAAGAAATTAATACATTTATTAAGTAAGGATGCATTACATTTATCAAATTAATCTCTCAATTACTTTAAAATGTGGTGTGCCACACTCAATACACACTAAAGTAAAGCACAATTATAGCCTGTGTGTGCACCTACCCCCAATAGGTTACGTGGCACATAGCCCTCTTTGTCGTTGAGTTTACTCCACCACCAGTCTGTCTCGGTATCGTCCTTCCTGTGTAGGACAGTAATGGCGTCACCCTCCTGAAAGGAAAGCTCATCTGCGCTCTGAGCCTCATACTCCCACAGAGCGTACACGACTCCTTTATTCATCACGCCCAACTTCTCCTGCACGCCTGTAAACACACACAGAGAGAAAGCTCTTAATACGGCATGTGTCTCATGCAGTACAATATTACAGCATTAACTTGAGCACCACTCAAAATTATATTGGTGAGGATCGAGTAATACTATTGATTTAAAAGTTTGTCAGTAAGATGTTTTAATGTTTTTGAAAAAAAGTCTCTCATGAAATATTACTGCAATCTAAAAAAAACCTGTAATTTATTCCTGTGTTGTCAAAGTTGAATTTTCAGCATCACTACTAGTATTTAGGGTCACATGATCCATCAGAAATAATTGTAATGATTTGGTGCTCAAGAAACATTTCTTATCATTATCGATGTTGAAAACAATTGTGCTGCTTAATATTTTTGAGAAAAAAAATATTGAAACTTATTTTTTTCAGGAATCTTTAATAATAAAAAAAAATAATCGTACTCACCCCAAACTGTTGAATGATAGTGTACTTAATATGTTTATTTTTTGTGGAACAGAACACATGAGTTCACATGAACAATCTCACATCAATCATGCCTAACAACGGGCAACTTCAACACTGAATAATTTTGTACAGTGATTGGTTCACGTCGTTCAAAGCGCTCTAAACTCTGTACACTGAGGACATCTGCTGGTTAAAGGCTTGTAAATGCAATGAGAATCCAGCAAAAATATGTTCAATGACACGTTCTACAAAACAAATCTATAATATCAGTAAATGTTAAAGAGAAATTATCTGATTTTATTCATTTGTAGCACTTAATTTGTGTTTGTTTGTTTATTTATTTAAATTAAAAGTCACTTGCTTTAATATTTTGTCATCTAATGCAGTGACTTTCATACATTAAGTGAGACTTGAGTGTCCAAACGTTTTGTTGAAGAATTTGTACAATCTGAGATGCACAAATGGATTGTTTGGTTAATTTAAAAATATATATTTTCTAAACTGCCTTTACTTTCCTATAAAATGAATTAAGAGTTATCAAAACGAATGGTGTGAGAGAAGGCCAAATACAGTAATTCTCTGGAGAGGAAAAGAAAGATGCTCTTACCATAGAGAAACTGTGAGCACTGTATGAAACCCTCCTCCATCTCCTCACATTTGTCAGCTGCCGTCTCCACATCACTGATGGTGGTGGCGAAGATGGCAGCCCCAGACTCCACCAGCAGCTTACACAGGTGCACGCTGTTACAGGAGGCGGCACAATGCAAGGGGTCCTACACTACACACACACACACACACACACACCCACACACACACACCACACAAAGAAGCATGTCAGTGAGTCCGTCTATTCCACACCTGTTAGCTTTTATTGACTGATCAATCTATTTCACTAGGGCTGGGTATCGTAACAAAATTTTCGATACCGGTTCCTGAATGATACTTTTTTCGATACCATTTTTATGAAATCCGTTTTAACAATATTACATAATCTAAAAAAAACTTTTATTTCTTCAGTTTGTTGACTTTTTTACACTTGTATATTGAGTCTGTAAAAAAGCACCAATGCTAAAGTTTTCTGTTTCCTAATCATTTAACAACAGCCTATTCTTTATTTCAATGTAAATTGAATGAAAATTGAAACAATGCTCATTGTTTCTGCCTTAACTTAAAGGTGGGGTATGTGATTTTCTTTTTTACCATTTTTTCAAAATCACTTGAAATCCTATTCCTAACCCACTTACAGCCACTGAGTTAGAAGCACTGAAATAAAAATGAAAAAATGTAATCATCTGTGGAACGGGCATGACTCGAAAAACTCCAACCAATCATTTTCAAGGCCGTCTAGAATCATTGGACAGTCAGTGCGTCAATCAAACGGTCGTACCATACCCCCCTCCCCCATGCCCCTCTTCGAATGGGTGGAGTCAGGGAAAGAAGGTAGGACCTTTTGAGTTGTGTATTTTCAAAATCTGCCGGCTGTTTTGCAAATCACATACCCCACCTTTAATGCATTGTTTAACATTGAAACTGAATAAAAATTTATTGAAATGCATTATACAGTCACCTCTGATAACAGAACACTCTAAATTGTAATTTAGACATGCATTTTCTGTAAAGCTGCTTTGAAACGATATATATTGTGAAAATGCTATACAAATAAATGTGAATTGAATTAAATATAGGCTACTGTGGTGTGGGATATGCCTCGCAAAGCACTGGCAAAAGAAAAAATGTGTCGCGAAAAAATAGCAAGGAGATATTTTAATTGTTTATTAATAAACAAGTGTTTACTGAGTGTGTTGGCTGCAAAGATGAATATGGCGATGCTGACTCGTCATGCCTGCAGTAGTGAACGCGTGCGCGCTATATGGATTAGCTACATAAACTATTTCTAATTGTTTCGTTTAAAAGTAGACATATTTTGACCGTCTATAGGCCTATTTCTCATGTCTGTGAGGCAAGTATCCTATACGCAGTGTTTCGGTTCATTTGTGATGCGCTCCAGTTCTTGCAGTTGAAGACGGATAAACTTTCTACTCTCAAGTGTATTCTGTGCGCTTTTCAGTGCCTTATCAGATTTATCGTGTTGCTGGTCTTGGCAGCAATTATCTTGTCGAAAATATTGCATCGCGTGCTTCTGGCATCGAGTCTGGTACATAGATAGGTACACGTTTGATCTTTTCCACATATTTTCTATCTAGGCGGTTGGGGCACACACAACACACACACACACACACACCCACACACACACACACACACACACACACACACACACACACACACACACACACACACACCACACACACACACGTCTCTGGACAGCCGCGTAAACTAGTGTTTTTCCGCCACAGCCAATCATGCTGCATGCTTATTGTTTCACTAACGTTGACGAGATTAACCCCTTAGGTATCGAAATTTGGTACCGAAAAATGTTTCGATACTCTGTAGTATCGAGGCAATTCGGTCGGTACCTAAAAAGTATCAAACTCGATACCCAGCCCTATCTTTCACACCCAACAATGTGTCCTCACCAGCCATCACTGTCTGCTGCATTCACATTAACACCAAAGTCCAGCAGGAACTTGACGATATGGTGGTGTCCAGCGCACACAGAGTTATGAAGGGGTGTGATGCCCTCATCATTAGGGGTGCTGGGATTGACAACCTAAGAAATAAGAAGAATTAAATAGGTATTAAATAGGTACAAATCTGTGTTCACTACGCCACATGGCATACATCAATATATTACATACCTCATAGATTATCCTTTGTACGAGGTCAAACTCGCCCTCCAGTGAGGCATCCAGCAGCAGGGCGAGTGGGTTGAACTTCACTCTAAGGCCGTGACCCGTCCGCTCTGAGTCGGGCTTTTTTAGGTTAGTGCGTTTGCCCTGTTGAGGACATGGACCGTTAGGCTTTGTTCGTAAAGCACTCAACCTCATTTGTTTTTAAATCTGATCTTTAGGACTGACTGTCTGTACTGTTGCAAGCGATTAAATCTGATGGGTTTGTACAAATCAGCCAAGTCAATATCTGGTGCTTCTATATCAGCTGCTATAGTAGTGATGAAAACATTCACAAGGTCAACACGAGACTTTCCAATACACAGCGATTGAAAGTAGCTGTCAGTGTGAGAAGGGGATGGAAACAGGAAATCTGCTTGTGTCTGTCATGTCATCTTGCCTCACAAGGCACACGAGAACATAAGTAAGATTTCATACATTCATATGGCTGTCGAATTGAGTGTATTCGGACTATTTTTCTATCATTCTATAATGCTGATTCGGTGCTTATTTCTGGTTGTTCTACTTAATATTTTGTTGGAAACTATTTTTCCCCCCAGGATTCTTTGATGAATAGAAAGTTTAAAAGAACAGCATTTATTTAAAATATAAATATTTTTTTTTATAATATACACTTTTGATTCATTTAATACATCCTTGCTGAATAAAATAATTATTTTCTTTAAAAAACAATTACTGACCCCAAACTGTGTAACGGCGTATGCCAAAATACCCAAAAGACAAAAACGAAAAATTATTTAGTATGACTGAAAAATGCATTTTAAAATATGCAAATTTAATCAGATACTTTATTCTGATTTGTAATTTGAAATGGAATAGTAAATGTCGGATTTCATGTAGTCCTAGCTGCAGACTTGAGATATAAAACATGTGACCATTTTTTAAAATGGCACATTTTATGTTGTAATAAATAATCATTTAATTATAGCAAATGTATTGCAAATGTATTATTTAGATGGCATATTACAATACAAAAAAAAATATTATTGTATAATAGGTAATTTTAGACCGTATTGTAATATACAATAATTATAATCTAAACAATATTTATATACAATAATTACAATTTAAATAATATTTATATGCAATAATTGATTATGACTATTGTGATTTTTAGTAATATATGTATCAATAAACCAACCGTGGGTTGGGATGAGGGTGAGGTGTCTGCTTCTTCAGGGGTGCTAGCCTCAGCTACAGGACTCGGCAAAACCGCTACAGGTTCTGCAGGATTGTTGTTACTGTCTTCTGATGGTTCTGGTGCCGGAGGGGTCAGCGGCTCAAACGCTTGCTCTAGGGGCTCATTATCATTGGCGTCACCTTGCAGGACAACGTCCTCAGCAACAGCACCCTCAGAGGACGTGGCAGGCGTTTCTGAGGGTGGATTCCCATTGTCTGCATCAAAGAGCATTTCACCTGTGGCAACGGAGGGCTGGTAGAATGGAGTCACTCCACCTCCACTCACACCTCCCATTCCTCCCTCCATCCCTCCAGCTAGGGTGTTGAACCGCTGATAGAGGAGTTTCTGGATGTTGGGCCCATTGGGTCCCTCTGGCTCTGTAATCGAACCGCGCTTCTTAAGCGGCCGTGGTGCATTGGCCAGTTTCTTGCGCAAGACCTCCAGTTCAGCATCGCTCTGGTAGCGCATCGGGGAGTGCACCATGGGTGTGAGTTTAGTGGGGCTGAGAGGTCGTGGGATGTGGTCCACGCTGGGTGGGGGCGGCTCAGGAACACCCATGATTTGACCATCGAAGTCCAGCTCAAGATCCAACATGTCTCCTCCGGGACCCTGCAGGGCAGGAAAGGCCCCAGAGCCCGGGAAAAGTAAGGGGGAGGGGGGTGTAGAGCTGGGAGGCAGGACTGGCTTACCATATACTGCAGGCAAAAAGAACAAAATACTCAATTATACTGTACTCAGGAATAAAACGCAAACATATAATCAAGAAATAAACCTCATAATTCACAGAGGACACTTCATTGTTGAATCAGTCTGCGCTTTTTATTATTCTTTTTTTTTTTCTAAGTGCTAAAATTACATCTTTGACACCCGTGATGTTTTTAGCTGGGGGGTTTTTTCAGTGGGGAATTTTTGAAGACACTTGTGTAAAGTTAAAAAAGACACCTGCATTCTGTTGCACTGCATCTATCTGTTTATAAAAACACTAAGACGCATCCTGTGTGAACATGGACTGTGTAAAAATACAGATTTATTTATTTTCATATTAATTATACCGATTCATAGAATCCCAAGAGCAATCTTTATTCTAAGCATATTGATTTATAGATACACATTTTATTATAGCGGTATTCAGACATTTCTACTATACTTTTTCATGGGTGTTTATTATGAAGAGCTCATGAAATGTCATAATTTTACACACAAAATGCAATTTAAAGTTGACTTCAGTTAATATCTGCAGAGCGGTTTTTGGTTGGACTATTTTATCAGTTGAACTGCACAGTTATTAACAATATTTTGTTAATACAGAATTGTTTTTTTTTTTTAAATTAATTTATAATCAATTTATATTTTTATATATATTATAAAAATCATTTAAATTTAATTTTTAAATATGATCAATAATAATCTATTAATTCTATTCATATAATATTTTTAATGTATAAAGTTAGAAATCTCCTAGCATAATTGTACAGTATTAGCTAAACCTGATGTGAACACCCTGTAAGTAATGTTAAAAAACTGCCTTAAATGCGAGAACAAATTGCCAGTATATGTATTAAACTGTTGAACTTGAATATCAAATCAGCTGCTGATGTATACCTGCTTTGACTGCAGGCTTGATGTTCAGAGGGTAGTTCTTTGGGGCTGCTTGTTGTAGGTACATGTGGTAGATAGAGCTTGAGTTCATGGTGGCTGGGCCCTTTCTGGGTGACTGCGGTCTGGAGCCCTTATCTGGGATGAACGGCCTCACCGCAACAGCTAGAGGAGGGTCTGGTCTGTCCCCGGGGGGGAAAAAGGGTGGACTGGGCTGGAAGGTGGGACTGGGGGGAACAGAAATGCGCTGCTGGATCTGCTGAGATGACGAGCCGGAGGGTGCAGGGGGGACACGGGGCCAGGCCGGCAGCGGCGGGGGGTTGTTGGGTAGGCTGGGCACTGGCCGGAGTGGAACGTCTTTGCGGCGATCCAAGGAGCTGGTGGAACCCGAGTTAACAGATGAGAGGGGGTGGTTGCTGGTATGGGCTCCATATGGAGGAGGCTGGGGCTTGTTGAGAATAGGACCTGAGCCCATTTTACTGGAATCCTGAATCTAAAGAGGGGGAAAAGAAACAGGAAAACACTTTATGATGGTAAAATAATAAGAGGGCAATTGTGTATGCTGATGTTAGTTAGACGTACCTTATCTGCAGGAGTGCCTGCAGGTGATGCCGTGGTCGTGTCTGTTCCAGACTCCTTCCAGTCAGGTGGCTTGACTGATGTGTTGCTCTTGTTGAGGGTGGGCCAACCGGCATCATTAGCTAGAAAGGGAAAGAAAGGGAGCATTCGAAAAAATCAGAAATGACAAAACCCACATTTATGATTACAGCAGTATGATGAACTGCACTGCTAATATATTAGACATGACTTCTAAAGTTGTCTAGGTTATGTTCTTGTTAGGAGATATGAAGTGTGACAATCTTGCATGTGGAAATTAAGTTTACTTCCTTACATCTACAAGAACAGCTCAGATGACCCTAAATCATAAGATAATGATATTCTGCAAAGCCTGCAAGAATATTGTTGACTGCAAGACATCTTGACGATTTCGGAACTTGAAAGCTTGATGTGTGGCGTGTACTGTACAATTTGTGTGAAGTCAACACGTTAGCTGAATGTTAAGAGTACGATGAAATGGAACCAGTAATTTAGTGAGTTTAAATGTACTGAGGAAGAAGTAGAAAGCCCAGTGAACCTAATCAGGGTAGAGCTTCTCATACCAACACATACATTCACTCTCACTCATGAGACCTCACACAATCTAATTACATTGTTGCACACACAATCATATACACACATACTCCCAAAAGACAGGATCAGCAAATTTTGACTCAAATTGAACAGCAGTAAAGAGTAGAGTAACCAGGCAGCAGGATCTAGTGTATCATTAAGGTACAATTGCTCATGAAAAACCTGTAATTGACATTGTTTGAAAAACTGACTATCTGTGATTTATTTAAGTGATATTAACTTTAACAGAGCCTACTTCTTGTAAAAAAATTATTAAATAAAAAAATGTAATAGTCTCTTACAGAAATTATAAACTTTTTTCCTATTTCAAATTACAATACCGTTTAAAACTTTGGGATCATTAAGATGTTTTTTGTTGTTGTTAAAAGAAATAGATTAATTTAGCAAGAGCATATTTGATCAAAATAACTTTTTTGAAGTTACACAAGATTTCTATTTAAGGAAATGCTGTTCTATTGAACTTTCTATTAACATTAAAGAACCCTGAAGGACTTTCCATATAAAAATACAATATGTTTCAGCATTGATAATAAGAAATGTATCTTGAGCAGCAAATTAGAATGATTTCTGAAGGATCATGTGACATTGAAGAATGGAGTAATGATGCTGAAAATTCAGCTTTGCCATCACAGGAATAAATTTTAAAATATATTACAATAGAAAAAGTCATTTTACATTGTAAAATAATAATTTTTTTTATCAAATATATCAGCCTTAGTGAGCATAAAAACATAAAATAATAATAATAATCTTACCAGCCCAAATTAGTGTATATTATTAGGAAGAGTAAATCTTTTAAATTGAAATTTAATATGATTTTCAGAATGACTTAGTATTTGATTAGTCTCTTTCGCTTTAATGACAGCAGCACTTGAGCAGCCTCAAACTTGATGATCATGTTCTCCAGAATGATTTGAGATGATCCAAGGACAATCGTAGGCTTCAATGGAAGCAAGAAAATCATACCGTATGTACAAAGGAGTCACATGATCAATAACACTAATTTACTTATACAATCTGTATTTGATTCTGCATTGAGACTCATGAGCCATATAGGGTAAAGTAACAAGTCAACTGCTTTGATCCTGCTCACTACACTGAATAAGGTTCATAGGCCATTCCTCCTGCCTTCCATCAGACACCTTCCCACTCACGAGAAGCGCTGTTCGACCCTGCCGCAGAGCAGGTGACTGGGGGTGGAGCCCCCGGGGCTGGGCGGGGCTCTGGAGGGGGCGGAGCAATCGGGTCCACTATGATGTCTAAATCAGAGACCTTCCAGGGGCCGGGAGGCTTTCTCACTCCATCTAACCCCCCCGCACAAATCCCACAACATCAAAGTACAGGGACAGCAAAGAGAAAAAAAAGAGACACATACACGTATACACAGCACAGAGCAGAAAGGACACAAGAGGTTAGAAGTGAGGAAAATTAGAAATCAACTTCATAATAAAACAGTAATTGAAGAGAGCGAACCCACAGCAGGAAGCAATGGGATACATGCCGTGATCTTTAAGAGAAGAACCAAACCACTTTATTAACATTTACGTATTTGCAAATTGCAAATTACACTGCATTCAAGGCATACATTTAATTAGCTCATGCAGTGTCAGTGGGAATCAGACCCATTGTTAACACCTCGCTCAACTGTGTGAGCTACAGGAATACTGTAGCACTTGACCGAACACCAATCTTATTAAGTTCATAGTATATTTTGGTATGTACGCTAGGGTGTGCGGCTGTGCGCATGACATACATTTCATCATCAGCATAGTATGTGCATATTGATTTTTCACTAATTAGATGGTCCACAAGGTGGCAACACTGGCCCAGGCCAGCGTTTCACAGTAGAAAAAAGAAAGAGACGGGACAACAACGTGTGTCGAGAGTCTGTGTTCGTTTAAGCGGTGAAATGGAGTGTACTTTGAAAGGGTATGCATTCGGCTGTACGTATGTGGCAGGCGTTTAAGTCAAAACTGATGTATACTTTAGCCTTTAGACACAAACGACTCTTTCAAACCGACTGGCTGGCTGTTGCGTAGTCTGTCACAAAACAAGTCGTATTTACAAAGTATCAAGTGGATAAAATTTAGGAAGAACTAGTTGGTGGATTTGCCAAAGTTAAAAAAAGGGTAATCAAATCTTTCAAAAAGTATTTTGCTTGAGGCACTTAGGAAGTGAAGTAAACCTTAATGAGGAGAACAAGTTTTCTGAACTGTGTCTGTTAAAATAATTGTGTCTGACAAGAAATTTTTCTGGTGTTTTCTGTACAACATACACATAGATTGCTGCATAATTATTTGAATAAACTTCAATGCTTGCTGGTCTACCAAAACTTGACGTGATGTGAGCACTTCTCTTAGCGGGATAAGCTCACTAGACTTTATGCTGCTAATCAGAATTCTGGATCTGCAAGACTAAATGTGGACCTAAATGCAGACTTCCATCGATCAAAAGTGATCAAAAGCAGTTTTTATATTCAACCCAATGAGACTAAAGAGTTTATGTATTACAAAATTTTAAAGCTGATTCACAATGTAGGATAAAGATAATCAAACATAAAGGGTACCATTTATTTGGCACCATTTTTTCCAAATAAATGTTTGCCGTTATCATGCAGAAGTCAGTGTTTAAGGACTGACCTGATTTGGAGCGGGCATGGTTGGCTGGGGTGTTGACGCCCAGTGACTGAGGTTTGAGGGGTTCAGAGGCACTACATAACCCTCCTGCCTGCCTGGCACTGGGACCTGGATGTAGGGTCCCACCGCAGCCACACGGCCGGTGTTTCCATGAGCAGGCTGTGGAGAGGGAGGACCATTTACTCTATTCAGCTGCATGAAGGGGAAAAAGGAAAAATGGGGCAAAAAAGGTAATGAGCCAAGCTGAAATTCAAAAACATTTCTCTAGTAACAGATATACTCTCTAGATGTCTGAATGGTATCCGAACAAGCTTGCTAAACGAATGAAACTATGAAGCGTAAGTGAGTAATGCACTCTCATGGCCTTACAGGAAGATTTTCTTTTTGACGTGCCTCTGCTTTTCTTTTGTACAGTCGATCTCTGAGCTCATTGATACGCTTGTCCATCAGAGTCACCTCCATGTTTCTCTTATTCAACAGCTCTTTCTGCTGCTGAAGTTTACTGTTCTGTTCCTGATTCAGCTTATTGCGGATCTGATGGGGGGGTGGATAAAAAAAAAATCAATATCATCACTGACAGAAATGATAATAGCACACATACTAGTAACACAGACATACACAGATTAATCACCAAACTAAGGCTATGGCTGATTCCATGTTTCTATAACAGAAAATGTCAAATTCAACAATTTTGAAATGATAATTCAAAACATTGTACTATGTTTTGTTTTTAATTTGATACAGTTTGTGTATGTAATTTGAATGATTATAGCTATAAATGAACACTCACATAATTTTAAACTGCATTTAGACATTATATCCAAACTCTTTTAACAGGGATGCAAACCTCATACACAATCAATTGAAAATTGACAAACGACCAATGAACCCGGGTCAACTTAAGCACTTTAACTAACCATCTCTGGATTTAAACATTGATGGAAACATTTGGGATAATGCAAGCACACAAGTAAACAAAATATATAACACTGTTCTAGTGGTTTTTGGATATTTTAATGCAAAAGTCTTACATTTTGTACCTTGATATACCAAAAATGGAAAAATCACCATAGCAAAATCTCTTTAATTACAATCATGGCTAAACTGTGCCCATACCTGCAGCTCCTGGTAGAGTTTGCGGAGCTCCAGGGCAGCGTTGCCGGTGACCTGACCGCCGAGGGTCTGCAGGCCGTTCAGTTTGCCTCTCCTCAGGTCCTCCAGCTGCTGGCTGAGCTGATCCACCCTCGAGACGGCCGACTGCAGCTCTGCCTGCTTCTCCTGGAACAGCCCGCTGATGTGCTCGATCTCTGCGGCTAACAGAACACAGCAGAGTTAAACACACGCCAACTTGCGTGCAAACACACAGACATGCATGAACCGACATGCTTTCTCCATTACTATAGGATTATTATTTAATGTTCAATGAAAATATCATGTATGGCTGCACATGTTGTACAGGAGCTCATGCAAAATGCAAATCTAGCAGGCTGAACAAATATATTATATAAAGAAAAATGGTCTTTTACTGTTTTCACAACTTAACCTTATAACAGCCTAAATGCTAGCATAACATGAACAAAACATTCAAATGAGGGTTAAAACTACAGAAAAAAAAGTTTCATAAATAGTAAATCTTCACCATGAACCTGCCATGATATACTGATAACAATCCACAAAAATCAAATTTTATCTCCAGCAGAGTGGACAATCCCATCTGGAGTTGCGTGTGTGGGAGAGTTGGCATTATGTGAGATCATTACAATTCACAGGCTATCACAGTCCTAATCCTGACCTCACAGCATGTGTATATGTGCTCGCAGTTGCAGTTGGAAGCCCAGTGCTCTCTCACACAACTTCTTACATGAAGCAAGCTGGTTTAACACAGACACGCAAAAGGTCAAAGCCACATCATAATCAGCAGTGACCAGTAACCTATCCACTCGGATGAATGCTTAAGTCAGTGATCAAGCAAGTACTGTACATACACAGGTTGCCATTGATGACTTTACTGTAGTCCACTTGGCCCCTCATGGCACGGATCTTCTTGAGTTTGGCTTCCTGACTCTCCACCCTCTCCTTCAGCCTCTGTAGTTTTTCGGTCTCCGACACAGCCTGCTGCTGTCGTCGCTCCTGCTGCTTCAGATAGCGCAACCGCTGCTCCTGCAGACACAATACATACATGAGCATGCAAAAAAAAAGGGAAGGAAAACCTCAACAGTAAATTGCCAAGAGCAATCAAAGTATGTACAGAACCACTCTACAACCATTATAGATGGGCTTAAATTGACCTTATGACAGTAAAGCTTATTAGCGCAATGATCTGATTGTCTTTTTGCGCTAATAAGCCATTTGTCATTTGTCCTGTTATTCACCATTTGTCATTATTCACAAACCTACTTTTTGGCAAATTCCCAACATTATGGTAAAAAGGTGTTGTTATGGTACATGTTATTTGTATACTAGGTATCCAGAGACGCTAGTGAATGGAGTTTGGTTTCTTCCATTCCCGAAACCAACCAGTAATCTCGATAAATGCAAGAGTCGAATCAGACTCTATTGTAGTAGACTACATGAACAACTACACTTGCAAATTTTGAATGATCGTCATAAAGGAAAATATCTCCGTTTTTAAGCCCGGGGTATCTGCAGTGCCCTAACAGAGTAAAGTGGATTCAGGACAACACCATACGATCTTGTCATTACATCACAATACAGCACTTAAACACGACAGACAACTTAGTGATTTACTGTCGGCATCAAGCATGGAGACGTTTGCTATTAAGAGCAATAGCAATTATTTACCTGTGGGAAAAGATGCTGATTAAAAACCTGACTTCTTTAGGAACTAGGCTCTTTTTTGTTGTTTTCTTTGTCTAACTGCAGGGAACACAAACAGATGCAGTAAAATGGAAACAGTGTCTCTGAGTGAGTGAGAAAACTAAAAATAGCACATGGTGGACTCTCAATGACTGGAGGCTTATAGTCTTCACAGCACATCGACTCACAGCAATAATAATCCAAATAGCTCTGAGATCAGTGTTCTCGTTGGGTCTGAACCTGGAACAGTCTGTAAGTGTGACCAGTCCTAGATTCCACACATCACTCTTTGTTGAATGTAGAAACTAAGCTATTTAGCGCTAGTGTGGATGAGAAATGCCTGCCACCGCATACAGAGCATGTCAGAGTTGTTTGCTATATAATTGGCATTTTCGGTCTCGTCCAGTTTCCCGCCTCAGCCTGTGGTTCCCATGACTAACACCCCTATAATGGTCAGAAAAGCCAGTTGTAATGACCTATAAATGGCACTGAGGAAAACAAAGATGAGCTCAGTAACTTAAAATACCTAATGACAACAATGTTTATGAAGCAGCTTAAGCTCTTTATTATCATTGTGAAAAGTTAGAGGTTTACCCAACAAGCACCTTGATAATTACAGGGATACTAAACACATTAAATTGCATTTTTCCCCCAGAAATTACAGTTATTTTGCATAGCATAACATATACATGGCAGTTCGCTTGAAACTTTAAAGATTTTTTTTTTCATAAAGATTGTTTATGGAGAGTGGGAAAAAATCTTTCACATACAAGAACCCTACGTGTTTTTGCTCAGTGCAAATATGAGTAAACACCCAGACACGGCAGTGTGAATTTCATCACCACTAAATGACACATTAAATCAACAGGTCTTCCATATTTTCTAAGGTTATCTACTTGTTTTTAGACTATCTAGTCTTTTTTTTCCTTTCTTTTTTTTTCAGAATGAATAGTGGAAACTTAAGTTAAACTTCAGTGGCTTAAATTAATAATAAAAAAAAGGCTTAAATGGTTGTTGACTTAAAGGGACAGTTCACCCAAAAATGAAAGTTCTGTCATCATTTACTCACCCTCAAGTTGTTCCAAACTTGTATGAATTTCTTTCTTCTGCTGAACTCAAAATAAGATTTTTAGGACCCCACTGACTTCAATAGTATTTTTCTCCTACTATTCCTAAGAATTAATATAGGTTTGGAACAACTTCAGGTGAGTAAATGATGACAATTTTCATATTTGAGTGTAAAGATTTTTGGCAAAAAAGAACTCTTGGTAATTCTACATATTATCTGACAAATCAAGACAAAGCATTGGATTACACACGGTACTCAAGCACCTTTCACAAAGATATGTTGCTACTATTCAGCATCTGGCTATTCACACATCACACAAGTTTGGGTCTAGGACAGATGTAGATCGATAAATAAAGAAAAGGCTAAAATTATTTGCCAATTTCTGGTAAATTCCACTAAACAGTCAAAAAATATGGTAAATCTGATTAAGGGCTGATTAAGTTGATGCTTAACATCCACAATATCAATAAAATCTAAATAGAAACAGTGACTTAATTCCAATGTTTGTTTCAATAGCAAATACTAAATGCAGAAAATATTTGCATCAACAAAAGGAGTCAAATAAGTTAATCAATTTGCCAATATGTTAGTTACATCGTGCCAAAAATACAATTCACAATACAGTGGGGGCCAAAAGTCGAAACCACTAGAGAAAATACAGTACATCTGGCAACCCTTTTTAATAATAAGATTAATAATAGTTAAACATTTGCTGAACAACCTAGACATTTAAAAACTATGAAATTCTAAACTCTACCTGAAAAATAAAGCAAAAGCATAATGATAATACACCATACAGAGCCATCATACAGTCAACATAAATGGTCAAGTCTAAAAAAAAAATTATGCTCACAATATCAATCAAAATAAAATTAGAAACCCATTTTAATGTAAGTGAATTAATTTATGCCAATGTTTGATTTACTTGCAAAAGCCAACTGGAGGAAATATTTGTGTGTAGTCCCCACACAGACGAAAACAAAGATCTATAAAAAGATGCACATCAAAAGACACATCTGAGCGTATTACCTTAGCGACAAGCATCTGTTGCTGGGCCTCAATTTGCTGCTGCTGACGACTGGCCATCTCCTGCAGCTCTGATAGAGTGAGCTCCACGCGAGGGTTTCCCACCTACACAGAGAGACAGAGACAGAGAAGAGAGAGAGAGAGACAGGGAGAGAGAGAGAGAGAGAGAGAGAGAGAGAGAGAGAGAGAAGAGAGAGAGAGAGAGAGAGAGAGAGAGAGAGAGAGAGAGAGAGAGAGAGAGAGAGAGAGAGAGAGAGAGAGAGAGAGAGAGAGAGAGAGAGAGAGAGAGAGAGAGAGAGAGAGAGGACAATCAAAAAGGAGGGACAATCAGGCTAAAAAATATATGCACAGAAACAAGGATACAAAGATGACTGGTTTCATTCCACAGGCATAAATGACAGAGATGTCTGTGAGAAACGGACACAACCAGGGCTCACTGTAGTGAAACTTGGGTGTGAAATGACCTGTGGCCAAGTAAACACCATGAGCTTAATTATAGCAGGAGCGCTATGTTAGCGTAGGCCTGCTAAGCTCATTGTGAAGAGGGATGGAGATGTTTTTAGCCGAAAGGGTCTAAAACAGGCCTGTGCCAGAGATGCATCCCAGAATCCCACACTCTGTCACTGCATTCTGGAAGATAAGAGCACTTGTCCGTCACCGTGGCTGTCGCCAGGGTGTCGCCATGGCAGCAGAGCAGAACCGCTGTGTAGCAAAGATTAAAGGCACCAAAATACACAGATGGCAATTGCCATGATAGACTGCCATTAAGAGCAATCAAGCAAAACTGAATTTGATTTAAGGCACATGATGCGAACATGGTGTAGAGTGTAGGATGACTTTCATAAACCTGGAGCAGAACACCATTAACAGTCTGGTTCAGGCTGTGCAAAAGATTCCCCTCAAGATTCAAATCTTCTATTGTCTGTGTCAATAGAGCAATGCTTCCATTTCCTAAAAAGTCAACTGTCTGTTTTGTCTCTGGGCTGTTCTAAGCAAAAGCTACACAAGTGCACTCAGTGTTTTAGGTTAAAGCTGGGCCGGTCATTAAGGTTATGTAAGGACTAGGCGCAATCAGGCATATCAGTTGGAGTCAAATCAGTTTATCAACTTTGCCAATATGTTAATTACATCATGCCAAAAATACAATCCACAATATGTTGGGGTCCAAAAGTCTGAGACCACTAGAGAAAACATTCTAGGTTCTTTAATTGGCAACCTTTTATAAATTAATAATAGTAGTAATAGTAGTAGTATGTTGACATTTGATTTGCAACCGAGAAACTTAAATATTTTAAGTTTAAGTATTTTACACTACAACTTAACTTTTAAATTGTGAAATATTATTAGAATTTAAAATAACTTTATTTGTTGTCAACGTTGCATCAGCATCAGTTCTCAAGTCTTCAGTCACATGATCCTTCAGAAATCATTCTATATGCTGATTTGGTGCTCAAGAAACATTTATTATTAATATTATTTACATATTAATATGTTTACAGTTGTGCAGCTAAATACTTTGGTGGAAAACGTGATAATGTTTTCCCCAGACTCTTCGATAAAAAGAAAGTTTAAAAGAAAGTTAATTTATTTGAAACAAAATTCTTGTATAAAATTATAAATCTTTACTGTCACTTTTGATTAAATTAAATGCTTAATATGTTGATGCATATAATGTTTTGTCTTTCAAAATATTTATTACATGAGAAATGCCTTCTAACACTTTAAGGACTCCCTCAGCAACACACAGAAACAAAATATCTCCGTTTGCTACAGGGAGACTATGCTTTCAATAGTAACTTCCTCTTACTGACAAAACTTTCAACCCAACAAAAGTTGAAAAAAACTCTGGAATTGAATGCTGTTTAACGATGCATCAATGTGGCAATCTATCAGAATTAATACTAACATTAACCTGCCTGAGCGCACAAATATGCACAGCATGAGAAAGATACTATGGTTATGTTTGTGGCTTGGTTTTGCCAGGTCACCTATAGCCCATGGCTACTTCTATTCTTAGCCAAGTTAATACCATGATCTATATCTATAATTCATGGGTAGTATTTTTTCCACTATGATGTAATGGTTGAATACTCATGTCTCACAATTTCTTGTTTTTGTTTATTTCTTCACTTTAAATCACTAGTTGTGAAAACCGCCGGTTAAATCACCAGTATTGTTACAGCAGCATATAATTATAAAATGGATTAAGATAACAGTGGTTTTAGCTAAAAGAGGTTAGAAAAAAATCCAGGAAAAAGACTGTTTAAACTGTAACAATTGACAACATACAAAAGGGTTAGAACCAAAAGAACCATGTTACAACTAAATATACATAACACCACATACAAACAATATTCACAACATGGATAACAACAACACTTATACATATGAATAAACATCAAATGTACATGTAAGGTTCAGCAATAATTATCTAATGGTTTTAAAAAGTGCACTACTGTTCAAAAGTTTGGGGTCATTTTTGAAGATGATAAATGTTTTTTCGAACTTGCTATTTAAAGAACTATTTTCAAAATGAATAATAAGAAGAAATGTTTCTTGAGCAGAAAATTAACATTTTAGACTGATTTCTGAAGGATCATATGACACTGAAGACTGGAGGCAAGGATGCTGAAAATATAAATTACATTTTAAAATATTTTAATATTAAAATAGTAGACAGTTATATATAACTACTTCACAATATTACAGATTTCATTTACAAAGTAAAAAGCAAACAAATGTCGAACAAATATCAAATAGCTTGAACGGGTTACTGTCACTGGAAGCGTCCTTTGATTACAAATTTAGAAAGATTGTGCTCATGCTCTGTGTCAATACAAAGCGGTCCTTTCCATTCATCCAATGATTTGTGATTTCTAAGAAGAAGAAAAAAAAAGTGGCTTTTACCTGGAGCAGAGGGCCCAATCGGGTCTGGATCAAATCAACTGTCATTTTAAATCAAAGTGAGAGATTGAACTTTTTCCCCCACTGCTACCGCTTTGCTTGAGAATAAAACAGGCTATATGTCAGATACACCAAGCAGCATTACAAACACTGGTTATGCCTATCAATCAAATGTGTCTGAAGACACCAGCACAGAAACAACATTTCGATACTTCAAAATGATCAACTTTCGAAGCAACTTTGCTTCAAAACAAGAAAGCGTAACATCTTAGCTCAACACTTACCTATTTTTTTAATTCAGCTTCCCTCAGCATAAAATACTCACGACTTGACCAATAAATGACGCAGCTTTTCATGCAGTTCCCATAAACACGAGCTGCATGGCATATCTCCCAATTTCATTAAAGCTGAAATGATTTAATTCAGTTTGCAAGAGAGTGATACATGGCTTAAAGGCCAATTATGTCATGCTCTGTTTACCCACACTGGCGACTCTGTATGACCACATCACATTGGTTGTAAAGAGCCTATATCAATGTGGCGCAAGGAGCAATATACAACAGACTGATTTGATTATCCGTTTCTGAAGTGGTTCTGGAGAGAAAAAACAAACTCCCTAGTCTCTTCTGCGGAGGAAGCTCTCGACCGCCCTCCAGTCACTCATGGCATGATCCCTTTTACCAGATGCAGTTGTACAAATATGGCCGTGGATCTCTAGGGAAGTCTAAGAGATCATTCACCTGTGGGGTGAAACTCAATGCTTGTTAAAAAAATAATCAGCCCTAAGGTAAATTAAGAAACGATAGTCATTTAAAGAGCAGATTACATCATTCCTGTGGCCAAGCTGAAGATTTCACTGCTAAGATCTTGCTCACTGCTTCCTTGCCTCGTAGGTTTGAAGTAACAACAATTTCTGTTATGCAGTTTATTCAATACAAGACAAAGGAAGGAGGTCAGTGGGTAATAACTTGGACTCCAGGGCCTCGTGCTATAGATCATGTGCTACAGAACAACTACAGCATGCTTCTCCAGAGACTTCACATTCTGGAACAATGGATACATGGGACAGTCCAATTTCGTAAAAAGCCATTTCAGACATTTTGCTAACTACAACCACAATGCGGTGGTTTGAGCCGCTATCGATATACAGGTTATTGAAATCGCTTTTCATTTTCGCATTCGCAATCATGCATACTCTGTGCATAGGGAGCAGGACCGCACATTTTACAAGATAAGATGTTTGTCAATGACGCTCAGGATCTTGGGCACCAAATCCTCAGCCATCATTTTATCAGGCATCTCTCCTTACTCTCGTCACATGTAATCGGACTCCTGCTGCACTGTGCTATGACTCTGCAGCTCGTGCTGTTAGAGCAGTATAACTGTAGTATATGTTGTCCAACTGAACTAAATAGTTTTTGTTTCTATAAAAATGCAAAATGATAGAGGGGTCGGTGCCATGGTGGGCAATTATTGTAAATGGTGTACAGACAAACACTGTCTAAAACTGGTAACACAGCAAATCTACACATCTGTCCAAAATCCACCTTCTTAAAACCATGTCAGCAAACCAGAAAGTGCAAATTAATTGGCAAGCGTTGTATATTATATATTTTATAGTATATATATATATATATATATATATATATATATATATATATATATATATATATATATATATATATATATATATATATATATATATATATATTATATATATATATATATATATTCTCCCCATGCCCCAAATTTAAATTGCAGGACTAACTCTGGCATTAAATACTTCATCTCTGCAGGGCAGCATTTCCCAATCAAAGCAGCTTCGGATGCAAATTTACATGTTGTCAAAGTTGGCTGGTGAAATAAAAGCCAAGCTCACCTTCCAACAGAAATATTATTTTGATGATGTGCTGCACATCCAAGGAGTTTTATAACAAATTGAGCAATTTAAGTATCCATCCTTCATTACTTCACAGAATGCACCCACACGGACAGCATGTTCAGCTGTGACTCTTGGCATGGAGGCGGCACACATATAATCCGCTTTCCACACTAAGATTTAGACCGGCGCTCATTTATTGGCACTGGCCTGAAAGCTGTGCAGATCTTAGAGAGGATGTAAAAGATGTTCAAGCAATGTTATGATAAGCTGTACATTAGAACACCAGGTCTTTGACGTTATTAATCAGTTCGATTTTATTCTAATTTATTAGGGTATGTTTCAGTTATAATGTAATTTTGGGAACCCTCTAAACATTGTACATTATGAAAATATTAGTAAAAAATGTTTAACTGCTATTTAATATAAAATAATCAACATAACCACTTTGGATACAACATCTGCTATGTAAATAATGTTAACAAACATCGGAGAACTTATGAAAATAAATAAGCCCTCATAATAAACCTGAAATCATGAAGTTGCATGCAAGTTCACATTTCAGTGGAAGAAGAATAAGGTAGAAAAGATCAAGAGACATTTTCAAAATAATTAAATTCATGATGAAAAGCGAAGTATTGAGGGAAATGAGTGAAGAAACAGCAAAACCTGGAACACGTGAAGCCCTGGAGAGAGCATCTGCCCACACACGCAAGAACAGCTTCAACTTTATAAAACATGATCTGCCCACACAGTTCAGCTTTCTGGAGCTCATAACTCCGCATGTGTGATGGACAGGCATGCTGTTCGTGGCTCTAGTGCTATTAGATAGCATAGAGCAGTCTATTACCCATTTAATCTATCACAAATAACACAATAAAAAGACAGACAGCTCTTATTGCTTTCCGAGTACAATGGACCACACACAGACTGACAACAGCTGATTTAACCAATGAAAGGCATTAAGTCTATGCCTTTCAAGTCCAAGATGCCTTTCGAGAATGTTCAGAAATGTATTATTGAAAAGAGACTTCGCATGTTTTCTGCATGGAGAGCAAAGGCAGCCTTACCTTTTAGACTCTCCCTTGGGACACAAAGTCAGTTACGAGCTGTGTAGATGAACGAAGTGTGCAGGGATGGGGTGATGGGATGAAAGAAAAGATTAAACGAGTAGAGAGGAATGACAAAAAGGACTGAAAGTCCCAGCATGCACTGACACCCTCCACTGCAGACAGGGCCACGTTGACCCTCTGAAACGACACACGGTTAGAAAGGAAACTCTCAGGAAGAGCAAAAGACAACAGATGGAGTGACAGCAATAGGAAATGAGAGAGAGTGGGCCACCCACTATTTCATAAGGGGAAAAATGTGGCCACACATTCAGGGATTTACCATACTGTGAACACTGGGCGTGGTGTTGTGCGAGAGAGGGAGATGGGGGAGGAGGGAGGGAGGGAGGGAGGGGAGAGAGGAGAGAGAGAGAGAGAGAGAGAGAGAGAGAGAGAGAGAGAGAGAGAGAGAGAGAGAGAGAGAGAGAGAGAGAGAGAGAGAGAGAGGAGAGAGAGAGAGGAGAGAGAGAGAGAGAGAGAGAGATGAGAGAGAGAGAGAGAGAGAGAGACAGAAGTCGAAGCAGAGAAAACAGCCCTGCTGTAAAACCAGGGGGATGATCCTCTTAAAAGCAGTTATGTCATGAAACGGGTGTAATCCACAAAATAATAAAGACGTAACTGGAGAAGAACAATACAGCTGAACGTGTTATGAGGTTTCAAAGAATTTCACTCTCAAATACACACACACACACGTGCTGATTCAGCAGCAAGACATTTATGTATGTGTGTGTGTGTGTGTGTGTGTGTGTGTATGTCATTATATATATATATATATATATATATATATATATATATATATATATATATATATATATATATATATATATATATATATATATGACAAGGAAGCACAAAAAATGAACGTTTGTAATTACCATTGTGTACTGTACAAGAGTTGGTTGTTAGTTGCCAACAGCACAGCAGCTCCAGATAAACAATGACACTCCAACCAGTGTTACTCATGTGTGGACCCAAATCAAAGCAACCTCAGTGTCTGTTTTCAGGCCGTTTCTAATATTAACACGGGTCCTAAAGCTCCTGCCCAGACAGAACCCTTTATTTTCCAGTGAGCTTTTCTCTTTTGTATTCGGTCTCATCTCTATTTCTGCAGTCTTTCTTCAGTTCAAATCTCCCTCTTGCTCGTTCTTTCGACTGCACCCTAATGTTGATTGGCTACACGTTTGTTGTTGTGCCAGTCTGACTAACTTCCAAACTTATCCCACTTTTAAAAGGATACATTTTCTATCCGGTGTTATACATTTGTGATGATCTACATTTAAAGGTGCCATGTGTAATAATTGAGGTAAAAATTTCCAAAAAATGAGCTACACACATCAAAAGAATGAGAAGAAATAAGGGCGATGATGTCATTAAAAAAATGAAAAGTTATAGTGTTGGAGAGATATCAACCTAAATTAGCATTAGCATTACTAGCCCCGGCCCGACTGGTGTTGTAATACCAGTTTCGGCCATGGGAGGCGGTATGCGGGCAACATACATAACCACCAGCCAAACTGCAACACACGAATAACTCGCACTGCTTGTATCTCTTTAATCTCTAAAAATCTCCAAATGCTCCACGTGAAACTGCGGTCTTACTATCGTGTCAATAGATTTGATTAATATGCGCGAGGGAGAGAGAGCAGGACCGCTCTCGTGTTGTTTGAAGACGTGAGAGTGCGCGTGCGCGCGGCCGGGGCTCGCTCTCTGCTCGTAAGTAACGCGTCCTGTCAAGCGCAGCGGCAGCAGTCATTCTTCACCGATCAAAATAGGCTTTGGCGGGACAAAGCGGACTATTTGACGGTTTTAGAAGATTAACAACCTGAAACTAAAAAACAGACTAGAGTAGGCCAACTTTCTGGAGGTAAACTGCCCCCATCTGGTATGGAATATGTGGAGTTTGAATTGATTTTTTGACATAAGGCACCTTTAAGCTATTCTGCTTAAATTAAAGTGTCATTCAGTCAGTCGTGTTCTGTCACAAGCTTTTTTGCTGCAAGCTGTTTGCTGCGATCAAAGCTTCTCTGTAATTAAAGCTCTGTAACTATATTGTTTGGACTGTGGTTGCGGAAAAAATGCACTTACGCAACCCTCTGTGTGACTGTACAAAATCTTTTTTTTGCTGTTGTCTTTATAGAAAAACATTATGTAATTTGGAATTACTTTCATGAATTTAACTTTTTTTTTTTTTTACTAGTTTTCATAATGTAGACGGAGAGTGTTAAATAATGATAAATAGACTATTGTAAATAAGTACACTAGATGAGGTAAAATAAACATGCGTATGAGTGCTCTTATAGGTGAAAGTGCAATAATTCTGATGAAATGTAAAAATTAATTTCTCAAATAACAATAAACGTAGCGATAATTTTGAGCAAAATAATCATTATCAGTTTAACCATTATGCAGCATGATGAAATTGTTTTCAGTGACTAAAACTTGACTAAACAAAAACTTCGCCAAGAAATTGTCATTTAAACATTACTTGTACTTACACTCATGCCATCCCAGATGTGTATTATTTTTACTTCAGATAAACACAAATGAAAATGTTTAGAAAAATAATCCTGTTCTGTGAGTCCTTGTAATGTAAATGCATGGTGCCAATAAAGTTGGCGCTTCAAAAACCACACAAAGCAAACACAACAGTAATTCATATGACCAAAGTCGATGAATCAATATCTTCAGAAGTGAAATTATTAAGAAAAACACTAATTTAAATACTAATAAACATTTACTATAAACCATTGCTTCCGACCAACTGTTTCATGAGATCACGCTTGACAAAAACTTACCGAGATACATCTCTTCCAGGTCAACTACTATAATGGCAGAGCAATTCTCATTCTGTCCTCACCCTCTGTTTTTATTCTGAACAGATGGCAAATGAATCATCAGCGTCAACTAAACCATTTAATAAAATTTTACAGATAACTTGCAGGATCATGGGCCAAGATAGCCAAATTCCATATACGTTAACCCTCTTGAATCCACTCAAACACAAACAGAGAGTGAAAATGAGAGTCATATGTGTACCTGACAGGACAGGCAGACAGGGGTGTTGTGTAACAGTCCCTACAGTAAGGCTGCACCTGTCAGAAAGAAGTGTGTGCTAAGCACCGTAGTGGTGAGACTTCATGCCTGGTTGGCAACAGCATCACTAATCAGCTCCCTCACCGACCAACTACCTGTGCCATCGTTCCATCTCTGAAGATCGAGACGACTATGGAAAAAAGCATGCCCCCATAAATGCTTGCGTTTTCTCATTCCATACACTGGTGGTCTTACAGTTATCTTTCTCCCTAAAGGTGGAATTAGTTCCACTTCCTGGAGCATGGCTTTTCCCCTGTTGGAATCTGGGCCAGATGGTTGGAGGAGACGAGCACAGTGGACTACTCTTTGTAGGAAGCACACTAAAAGAATGAGTGATGTGACAAATGCTAATATGAAAGAAAATTTCGAGTGAATCTGGGACGAGACAGGTCTGGCTGCGTTTGGCTCGGGTTAAGAGAGAAAGACTGAATAACGTGACGTGATTGAAACGCTTCGGTACTGAAGAGTGTCAACCTCAGCCAGAAGTTTGCAGCTGCTACTTTGCATTACAGTAAGCAGAAAAGCATAAGACAAGTGTATGGAATTCAACCCCCCAGGATGCATTTGGAATAACCACAATGCTAAGATTAGAAAAAAAGGCACATTTTGATGAGGATGTGATATGAACTAACCCCATTCTCGTTGTGCATGTCTGAGCTGCTTCCTCCTCTCCTGCTGGGCTGCTCCTGAGACTGCTGGCTCCCTAAGAGTGGAGAAATATAATACAGCAAGTCCATAAAAAAAAAAGCACATTCAATTGTGAAACACAATCATGAATGAACACAAAAAAGCATCTAAATATACATTGTGGAATTTTAACAAGCAAAACATGGTTGGCTGAACAAGACTGTGACTGTGGAGGAAAAGTTTAAAGGCCTGTTTGTTATTGCCATGTGACACTGGGAACATAGCTTGTGCTTTCAGTGGATTACTGCCTCTCTTTCCCTCCCACACACAGGGGTTTCAGGTTTATGCCGTAATCCATGTGGACGCTCACTACAAACTAATCCTGGCTATGGTGATAGGAAAAACCTCACTGGATGTGAACAAAAAGAGTAAAAACAAACAAATGATAGGATAAAGAAAGAGACAAAGAAAGACTTTAGCACTGTTAACACTGATCACGTACATGTGGCAGCATTACACTATGTTCAGGGATAATGCGAGCAACCAGTCTGTCCATGGTGAGATCTCATTGGTTATTCTGATATACAAAACTGTACAATAAATGATGACCAGTCAGTTTTATCTGTCTAGTATACTATGTGAAAATAGCTTTTCATAAAATCACTTCAGAGGTTTTTCCCACTTGATTCAAGCTTTCAAATTGTGGACATTTTCTATTATTAATGTTGAAAGTATAAATGTATTTATAATTTAATGTACAACAGCATGGCATACATTCGTACATCTATTTTTGGTAATTTACCTAAATCAAATAACTAAATTTACAGATGAATCAAGTATTAAAATATTGCACAATAAGCATTCTCTAAATGGCCATTTTGCAAAATTTTCACTATTTCAGAACTAAGTCACCCATAACAAGCTGTGCTTGTGTTTGCACCTGTCCAGTAAAGGCAAGGTGCTTGATTATATAACCAGCGATATATTACTTAACCACGCAGTTATGCTCCCTAGGTTGAGTATTTTTGTGGCCTACACCGTTTGGGATATGCTTTGAGTTTATTTCATCAATATTTATTCATCTTAAATATAGTATATGATATTATTTTATTGTGGTGGTAGACTTCCCAAGTCACTTTGCCTTGTGCGGTTTGAAGGCACTGACACTTGCAAAGCTACTTTGATTCGTTTTAGTGAATAGCACAACAGAATCTGAATCATGAACAGAACCCTGCATTGTTTGCCCAGGACGTGCTTGTCTCTTTCTTTCAATGTTAGAGGCCACTGAAAAGGGAATGAATAACATTCTGCCACTGTCCGCCAATGAGAAGAAAGCGGTGGTGGGCAGGACATGGCCTATAACAGCAAAATGTTCTCACCCTGATCGCTGCTTTCTGTGGGCGAGTCTTCGTGGCGCAGGTAGAACTTCACCTCCTGCTTTCTGGGGCCCCATTTCTGCAGGTGCTCATACATCATGTGGTCAAAGGGGATGGGTCGCTCTGGAGAGGGGAAAACATAAGACACAGCGCATTAAAACAACAAACCAAGCACTCTGATATTAGAAAGGTCATAATATCATATTTTGTTCCTCAGGGGAAAAAAGCTGGTAAAAAGACGAAGGGGTAGTGTGTTCACATGAGAGCAGGAGCGAGACACTCTCATGCTGAGGAGAGTGTTATTCCAATGTTACTCACTTCAAGCCACACCTTAGAGAGAACAGAGGAACAGACACAGTGGGATCAAGAGAACTAGGAAATTGAATCAAACGTGGCATCCAGCCAGAGGAATGTGGTGGGGCTGGGTGGGAAACAGAGACATAAATGGGGAAAAACAACATTTTGGACATTGCTAACAGGTGGAGGGACATCTGGAAGCTTGGCAGCCACCCAGAGGGGGGTGGGATAACACTACACACAATAATAGAAGAAAGTATGAAAGTGGAGAAGCACACAGGGACGTTTCTAAAAAAAGTGAGAGCAGGACAATTTAACCTAAGAAACCTAGAGTCAAGAGTTTTAGCTAAATATCCAAAACAACACAAGAACATTAAACTCCTCATATGTGCAAAGTATTAGACCTATTCAGTTTGACTACCAGCTTTTTAGGACAGGAAATGTTTATAACTAGATTTTCCGAAGAAAAAGGTGCTGACCCATGTAAAAGTCACAGCCATGATTGCTAGGATGCTGCGGGTGGACGTCATGGTTTTTCCAAAACAGTTGCTAACTACCAGTGTTCTGGGTGGTTGCTAGGTTGTTGCTAGGCGGCTGCTTGATAGTCTAGGTCAATAGAGACCACTCCCATATAAGTCTACATAATATTTTTGTCACTGGATTTGTGTTGGGTTCTTTTTGCATAATACCTTAAAAGAATATTTTGTTTATAGATTTTTTTAATTATTTTTTTAAGGGTTAGTTCATCAAGAAAAAAGAAAGAAAACTCTGCCATGTTAGGTTACTCTGAAGTTGTTCCTATCCAAACCTGTAAGAATTCTTTCAACTTCTAAACACACATAACATATTTTTAAATGAACCCTGAGAGATTTCTGTCCTTCTCAAAAGTCCACATAACCAAAACTGATGCAAAATATTTCATAAAGACATTGTAAACAATCCATTTGAATCAAGTGGTTTCATTATAAGTCTTCTGAAGAGACAATTTATGTATGTGAATAAAAAGCTAAACAACAACTTCTCTTCATATAGAGCACATCAAATATGGAATGCTCAACCATACAAACGCGTGATAAATAATGTGTTGAGCTTTCGTTTGTTATATTTGATGAGCTCTATGTATGTGCATAAATCAATGGTTATTGTTAATAAATCCTAAAGACAAATTAAAATCACTCAATTCATATGGATTACTTTTACGATGTCTTTTACACATTTTTGGTTGTGTGGACTTCAATAAACAAAAGTCTTATGGATTTGGGATGACATGAGACATGAGTAATTCAAAACAGAATTTGGTCACACTTTAGATAAGGATACAGTTCACACTATTAACTAACTATTACTATGACTTGCCTCAATAAACTCCTAAATTCCTAATTGATGTTTATTAATAATTAGTAAGGTAGTTTAGGGTATATGGCGCAGGAATTAAGGGACTGGATGTGAATATGGTCATAGCAGAATAAGGCATTATTATGTGATTTATTTAATACTAAGGTAAGATGCACATGCACAATTCATAGTATTCATGGCCATGTCTAACATTAATGCAACATAACTTAATACGTAGTAGGATGAGGGTTGACTCTTAAACTAAAGTGGTTTACCCATGTAAACTTTTATTTTCACATGAAAAACTTCTTTAATTGTATTAATTAATCAATTCATTAGCCAAATAAATACAACTTATCAATAACTACAGATTTTCCAAAATAAAGTATTTTGAAATATAAAAATCTTATAGAAAATCCTGGACAGCTGATAACCACAAGAAAAGATTTGTGAGGCAAAATATCCACTTACTATCCAGACAGTAATGATGCATCATATGTGATCCATCACCTGTTGTAAAATAACTGGGCTCAACACGATTTCAATGACAGATGCACTTCAAGATGAAAGGACACAGTGCTGATGGAAGGGCTTTTGAAAGGAGGCCCCTGAGCAAAGATAACATTTCTGCTACACAGCTGTTTAACAAATCACTATCATCAAGAGAAAATGGAAAAATGAAAGGGAAAAAAAAACATGCACACAGCTGTCAGAACAGAAGTAGCAGTTATGTCTGAAAGGACAAAGTGAGTGTTTTTTCTTTTGCTCCCAGATTCCTCAAAATACCGAGCATGTGGGTCTTTGTGAGAGTAAAAGCACTAAATGTTTTTTACTGAAAGAAATGGTTAGAAAGGCTATTGGAGTCTGTAGAATTATTTCAAGTAAAGCTGAGTGCTTCCCATTGTCAATATTTTTCACCATTTAGTTTAAGAAATGTCAATGAAAGACAAACTTATATCCTCAACAGTCATTGCTTGAAAATACCCTGTATTTACTTGCTACAAACGGCTAAGGACAAGAGGCAGGGACTCAAAGAATCTCACCATTTCCACGCCAAACTTCAGCCAGGTGGCAGCCGCTTTCTCCCGGTTCCTTACAGAACTCCACCACATCACGACACGTTGTCTCCGGAGTGATGGGCACCTCCGTCAGGGCCTGCTCCCCATCACTCAAATAGACCGTTAAAATCATCTAGAAGAGAAAAAGAATGAATATGAATATTTCATACCCAAGAGAAAGGCAGGGATTCTCACTGAGCCATAAGACCACTAGGGGGCAGTGCCATTGCTCAAACACCTTAAATAACATTAGTCATAAAGAACTTTACCTCTTGAGAAGTTGCATATGGGAAGATATACCACACAAATACAGCACATTGAGTCCAGAGTCTGTTCATGGAGATTTATAGTACCTCCCCTCAGCTATAACTCACTCTAATAGAGGGAAACGCCTGGGCCAGTTAGCTTGACAGTGACTGACAGGTGTGGTGGGCTGATTAGTGCTGCTGTAAGTGAAGTGTGACAGCTGGATGGTTTGGTGCAAAATAAGAGAGACTCTAGAGACCCGTTAGATACACGTATTTAGATGGATTTTATTTATTTATCCATTTACTATGCTACATGATCTGTATATGTTTTTTTTTAAATAATTTATATATATGTTAATGATTTGCAACATTGTGATACACAGTCATGCTAATAAAGCTTATTTGAAATTGAAAAAATTGAGAGAGAGCCAGCAAGAAAGGTAGAAAGAAATATCAAGAAAGTGGATGATATAGAAATCATTACCTCCCAATAGTGGAGATGAATGGTCATGATCATCTACTACTCTACTATCTGCAATATAGCACTGCAATGCTATTTTATACTTCAAACGTGTCACTGTGCAGCTTGGCAGAGAGCAGATGACAGATTCATTACATCATCCATCAAGCAAACATCCGACTGGTCACAACAGAGGTCTGCGATATGGCCAGTATCTCACACACATGATGACATTTGTCAAGATAGACAAAAGGGCATGAGGTTTACGTGGCTGGGGAAACATTTATATATCTGTTGTTATATAAGACTAAAGTGCAGCAATACCTGACACATCTCCAAATGAGATAGTAAGTCTGACCTTTGTGTGGTGCAGTCTCATAAGAGAGGATTGAGTATGTCCAAGACAACTTGAAAAATGGGTGTTTCTTCAACTATGGGCACTTTTGGCCCTGAGGACTTTAAGAAGTGAGAATGTAAATAGTGTTTTAGGAGTTTACTTTATTACATTTGCCACAGTCCAAGGTCCAAAAGTGTATGTACAAGCACATATGTCACAGCATAATTCTGGTAAGTCAATCATTTCTCAAATTATGTATTGTGCTTTAACACTCTGAAATGAAAATAAAATTATACTTATTTTGGGGACTGAACTGTCACCCGTCTTATGGCTAATTTCATAGCTATTTGATGATCATATACACAATTAACTATTATTTTTATATTTAGCATTATTTGACCATTAGTTTGATTGGAAATGACAAATATTCTGTTCACAAACAATAAATTGGTATCTGTGTGAAAGTTAGAAATTATTTTCACACGACTAAATTGTTCGAAGGGATTATGTTTTCAGATCATTTGAAATCAGATCATTTTTGTTGAGATGGCTCTGAATATGTTTTAATTCATAATTTTAGAATAGATTTTTAATGGATATTTTAAAGACACTATAAGTCAAAGGTATAAGAAATTTTAACTTTTTTCAGCAAGAATCCATAAAAATTGGTCAAATGACAATAAAAACTTGTTACAAAAGATGATTTACTTCAGAATAATGAGGTTGTTTTGAACTTTATTCATTACATGATACTGGAAAAAACACATACACACTTCACAAAGCAAAAAGGGTTTTAATAAAAAGCAACCTATAGGGACATAAAGGGCGCAAAGGTAAAGAAAAATATGATTTGTTTAAAATCAGTATCAGGTTTTTAATGTCAAATGACTTGTCAATGTGAAATCAGCTGGCAGAGCTTCTCTTAAAGGAGTACTACTTCACTGCTGGCAAAATGGGCATTCAATAAAACTTGGTTGTCTTTACAGTAGAAAGGCAAAACATTTTTGAAAAATTTGAAATCGTGCTACCTGACTAGAGAAAACAGAAAAAAAGGTGTTGTCTTCCCTTTTGCCAAATGGGTAGGAAAACTTCAACACCCATAATGCAATGGGCAAGGCATGTTGTCGTCCAAGGACACTCCCACCAGTCTGCTATGGATACGCTTAGTCAAATAGGACCTTGCTTTAGCAGGTAATACTTCTTAGTGAACTTTTAGTCATAATTGTGTCAACCTGTATTGTAATTGAAGTTAACATTTCAAACTGGATTACCATGAATGCAGTGTTTTAGGCCAAACATAGGGGGAAAATTGGAAGCAAAACACTGAAACAAAAAGCGGTTGCCATAGCATTCCATTTTTACCATAAGATTGTACGTTTTCAGTGATAAACTTACTCTTACAATAACTGCTCTCTTAAAAAATTCCGATCTCGATTTAAAACCCCATGCAATCTTATTCCTAACTGACAACAATTCGTCTGGGTTTATTAATTCTTCACACTGGAACAAAAAAAAAAATCACACTGGAACATTCAGATCTGTGTTGACGACGCTGCCGCTGAGTCCTGACCCAGCGAGCTTCACAAACAGACAGTATCATTATTTCTGTATTACAAATATAAAAATTATCACAGAAGTACTGGGAAAAAAGTTCATAGTTTCATAGATCAATTGTTTCCATTGGAAACTATCAAAATAAAGCAAATCACCTTTGAAAAGTAACTTGGCGCTTCAAATAACAGTCTTATCGATTAAAATCGATGACTTAAAAATATGTATTTGTCACTGAATCACTAGTTGAAGACATTCTTTCAAAAACACTAATTCATCCAGTAATGAAATTAGTAAAACATTTATGAGTGAGTCATTGACATAATTATTTTTAAAAATCGGTTTGAATGAATGATTCAAATTAAACGTTTTTAAATAGATGGCAGCAATTACATTTTTTTCTCAACCTCTAGTAAATGACATGTTATTTTGTTTATTTGTCTGTTCAGAACCGTGGGAGAACCTTGATCTCTATTTGGAAAAAAAAAAAAAAATTGTGATTTTCAATTTATCCACAATCGTGCAGCTCTTATTGAGAGCATACGAGAACATTGTTAATTTACAAAAATATATACTACCGACATGTTAACAATACAAAGCGGGTTTAAAATCGGCCAGTTACACTTTAACGTTTTATCAAATATCTCTAAAATCCCAAACAAGCACAGGCATCAATCCTCAATTATGGTACAATAATAAATACACTTTCTGTGGCTCACACACCAGCAAATATACAACAGATTAAACCCAGGAGTAAGTGTGGGATGCACAACTGCGCATGGCCATCATTGATTTAGTCTCAATGATTGCTAGTTGGGTTGGTTAAGAATACTCTTCTACCAGTATTAGTGCACTAATGAATATTCTAACTTCACACCATAAGTGTGTCTGTGACGTGCAATTCTTACAAAACCCATGTAAATCCACTCTTCCTAAAGCATCCAGGCAGGCAAGCCCTACTGCATTACTTTCTCTTGAATGGAGGGCAGTTCAAAACACAGGTATGTGGGAGTGGAAATAGCTCTGGAACTGAAGAAAAGCTGTCAGATGCAGAAACACCACTCACATTCTTTTGTGCATGAAGTTGAAAGGAACAATTGGACTTGGTCAGTTTCAATGAACTCTGTCTGGTACATCACTAGGAAAGAAATATTTGGGCCACACACAAGTTTTTTTGAAATATCAAAATGACTCTTGTGTATTTACTCAACAATGGATTCTGTGTGGTGCAACACTAGAATGGAAATATGTAGGCCGGGCACAAAGAATGTGTGTGTGAAGGACAAAAAAGGTGCAAACTAAAACTGCAGGGAGAATAAAACAAGTTCAAATGGGTAACTCGCTGAAAAGCTGGATAATCTTAGGAAAGAAGGACTGTGTATTGCCAAGAATCTGCCGATACGATATGCATCACGATAAAGGGGTTACGATAATATTGCGATATCTATCTATCTATACATTACAGGAACATGTCTGTCTGTCTGTGAGTGTCTGTTATTCGCATATCTCTCAAACCGTTATTCTGATGGATTTCAAACTTGACAGGTGTATTGCTACGGGAACGAGTAAGTGCAGTGCCGAGTTTGACGCTGTTTGGATTAGAAATGCAAAAGATATCGGTAAATATATATCGGTAAAAGAAGCACACATTGGCTTTTGCCGCTCTAGCCGCTGGCCACTCCCCTTCTCACACTGCACACTACTAACTGAGCACAGTGAAGGACCAAAGACATTTTACTAAAAAATAATAATCAATGAACGATGAAGGTATGAACAAATGATTGGAGTATTTAGTTAGGACCAAAAGAAGAGAGGTGCTGCAAAAAACAATTCTGTAAAATCAGCAATGAGATGGCATTACAAAAGATTTTTTAAACAGTGTGTGAGAGAGAGAGAAACACTTTTGTTTCCCGCTCATTTGAAAATTCACCATGCCTGACAGATAACGTAAGGTTTGTCATTATGTCAAGGCCTCAAGCAGTGCAGAGAAGCACTAGAGACAAACAACGCATGACCGCACTTTCGCATTCAGAGTACGCACTGTCACTGCATCAAACAGAATGACATGTTTATCTGAGCACCGGCACCGACCGCAGCCAACTTCTGCTGAAGTTACGCACACAAGGCGCTAGATAGTCTCAATGAGGAATGAAAGGGATTTTAGTAAACAATATGAGGATGCAGAATGTAAAATGATTTCTAATGTTGTATATTCCTAATGTTTTGCTTATTTTTTATTTGGTAAAATACAGATAATAGTGCAGTACTCATGCACAGCTCAGTGGAACACATTTAAACATATTTAAATCCATTCCATATATTTCCCTCTAGGGCTGTTTATTTCATTTTTTCCCCCTAAGGACAACCAGAACTCGTTAACCAATCATTAACCGTTAACCTATAATATTGTTAAATTAGAATAAAATAAATAAGTGTCTGTGACAATTTAAAAATACCAAAATAGTTTCAGTTTTCCAGTTTAGTTTTTCATGCGCAAATATCAGCAACAACAAGGCATGAGGATTCACAAATTGTCATTGCATGCACCTGCAGCACTTCTGTGAACAGAGAAAAACAGAATAAAAGCATCTATATGTTTTTCAAGTATAGGGAACGTTTTTGATCGGCTCCTGTTCGGAAACACGTGATTTGCGGATTGATTGCAAAGTTTAACCATCACAGAATGAAATTTTTTAATTTGTATGCGTTTTAAAGGTCCCGTTCTATGCCCCTTTTTACAAGATGTAAAATAAGTCTCTGATGTCCCCAGAGTGTGTCTGTGAAGTTTCAGCTCAAAATACCCAACAGATCATTTTTTACAGCATGTTTAAATTGTCTTTTTTGAGGACTCAGAAAAACGCTGTTTTAGTGTGTGCCCTTTAAATGCAAATTAGCTGCTGCTGCACGACACAGGGAGTGGAGCTTCAAGAGCTCGCACTCAGACTCTTAAAATTTCATCTCATGGAATAATGATAACATCAGAAACTCTCAGTAACTGTGTTCATTTCGAGTCGGACAATAATGCCTACAGAGTCAGAGGACTGTATAGAGATGGAACAGGTATAGTTTAGTAGTTTAATTGCTGTTATTATAACGTATTTGTCATCTGCTTGAATGTATCCAGCATTATTAATAGCCTAGCTACAAGTCTGCTGTGTCGGACCAGGTCCGAATCATGATCAAAAATATACTGATGAGTTTAATAAAGTTTATTGTACATCACACAAAAGATGAAGCGTCAGTTTTACTTCAGAAAATCGCCGCTGAGTAAACACAGTAAGAAGTGCGCGAGTTGATGGAGCATTCCTGTGGGCGGACGTTAGTCAGAGAACTGTTCTACTGACGTCATTAAAGAAGGAAGCAGAGGGATGTAGTCCAAACCGGCCGTTCGCTGTAGGCAACTTCTGTTAAATAAAATATCTCGCTTGGCATTGAACTTTGAGCTTTATAATTTTACAGATATTATTTACTCTAACAACAACATTACACACTAACTTAAGTTTGAAACATGGGATCGCGAAGAACGGGACCTTTAAGTATTGTCAGTTTAAAGTAACACTAAGTAGTTTTTCAACCTTCACAATATATTTCCAAGACCCTTGTGATGGTACATCGACTTAAAATAAGTTAAATGACTCGTCTAACATAGCCTGACGTGGTCTGTATCGCTTTTACTGGCACTATGTAACTTCGGGTTTCGGGTAGGAACCCGTGCACAAAAAAGAACTACAAACTCGACTGCTTTACGTCAAGCGCTACAATAGTAATTATTTCGTTTTTCTTCGTTTCTGATGTCGCAATACATCATCCTTTCATGAAATCATGTAACATACTCTACCTTGTCTGTGGACATCGTTCATTCTAAAGCCGGTGCTGGATAAACAGTGAGTGTGCGTGCGACGGTAGGCTAGATTATTTACGACAGCGGCAATGGAGAATTTTGTTTCCAACCAGTAGGGCGACCGAAGAGGAAAATTTACTTAGTGTTACTTTAAACATTAAGCGCAACAAGACTGGAACTCACGCTTTTTTCTGTGCACACACCAGAGCCGAATTCAGTTATTTCTCTTCTTTTGACCTTAAAACGAACAAAATTGTCAAAATGCCTGTCTCTGCGAATATCCTTGTAAACACAGTTGGTTATGCGTTAAGAAAACGGATGCGTATCATTATATTGGATCCGTGCATTTGTCTTAAAGTGAAAGCAGCCTAATATACCCACAGCTGTTTGTCAACAATGTTAAACAAGCAACAAAAGAGAATGAGAAAATCACTTTTGTAGCTTTAACAAAAATAAATGGTATTTATTATATTTAATTTATACAGTGAAGACTATGCGGTATTATTTTACATTTGATTATTCAATGTCTTAGCCTGAATACTGTTAGATTTACCTTAAAAAACAAATACGATATGAACATTCCTTGAAGGACTGAAATCAAGATTAGAAAAAGGAAGTCATGTGGTTTTGTACAGTGAAAACAACAATCATGTGAGTTGAGTCAGAGTTCAAAATCTTTCAAGCTAAATGATAGGATCTGTTATACAAGTAAGATCCATAGACGTGCAGAAATCCCCGTCTCAGTCAGCGTGAAGACCATCAGTTATTGGCTGTTGACAGTATGACACAAAAGAGAGTTCTAGTAGTTTGTCCTCAGATCAGCTCAGGTTGCTTCTTTTCATCTTAGGTGAAAAAAAGAAGTTCTCGACCTCGTAATTGTTGTACAGTATTCACTCTAAATTATGCACCCATCCACCCCTCATTGAAAATAAATAGTGTCCTAGAAGGTAACTTTTTAAAAGTGCCCTGATTAAAAAAAAATCAATATATATATTTTTTTAAATAACTAGGGAATCTCCGAAAACACGAGGATGAATATTTTTTTATTCATTTAATGTAAGTGGAGATTGATAGCCTAAAGTTGATAATACGGTAACAAAGTTGCGCTGTTGAGGCTCGCGTAAACATATTATACAGTTAAGAAACATCACACGACCAGAGTGCTGTTTTCCTGAATACCATCACGATTGAAACCGAGACACTGATTTCATAAGTTCAATAAACAAATAGTTCATATTTAGTCAGTCTCTTACATTTTAGATGCAATGACTGTTTTTGTTTTGTTTCAGCAGTGAAAAATAGTTCTAAACAAAGATCACAGCAGAACCATAGCGCATCTCACAGGAACACTCAACCATGTTTCATTATTGAATGATTCAGTGTTTTGAACGAATCGGTTGAGTCAAAGATTCAATTACCCATTCATAAACTGCCTCATTATGAATAAATCAGCCGTTTGAACAAATCGTTTGAAGGAATGACTCAATGACTCGCTCATTAAGGGTCGCCTGCCACCACCTACTGGCGGTTTAGATTCAAAGTATCATTCTTTTCAACTTCCTTATATGTATATTCAAAAAATAGTTAAAACAATCTCAATCTCATTTAATACAGTTGTAATTTTTCAATGTAAATTATTTAATTTAATTGGTAACAGCCTAGTGTCTTATTATTCTAATTGAATGTATTGATCAAATTTAAGAATTTTAAATCAAAAATGGAGCATATAATAAAATTAGGGGAAAAAAGAGCGTTTTCCAACAGTTATTTAATGAAACATTGAGAATTTAAGTTTGAAGGGAGTAAAGCCTCTGACTATTAAGGAAAATTAATTTTGCCAAAAGAACTTTTATTTTAAAAATAAATATTATTTTTAAATCAGCCTACATAAGTGTGATATGTTACCATATATTATTTATTTTAACAGCGGATTCAGATCATTCAAAGTGCACCAGATTAATGAATTTATCTTTAAAATGTACAAAATTTTCTCCAAGGGGAGCAGACCCTTCTTCCCCCAGACCCTGCTAGAGGTACGAGCTCCACCCACAAAAACAAAATGTGGGAAACACAGTAGGCTATATGATGGTCTACAAAAAATACACATTTAAATCTTATTATTAAAGTACATGGTCAGGATTTTACCACCTCCACTTTGTTTTGAGCCAGGAAAAACCCAAGCAGCTACCAGTACTTCCATTACCACCACCCCTAAAACCTCTGCTTTGTCTGTCTGCCACGAGAAAAGCCTCCTCATCGGCAGAAGCCAAATGACAACATCTAAAGAACACTCTCCACTTTTGTTGTGTAAATGAAATAATTCAAATGAACTTTATTTGTGTGGTAATGTCAATCTGGACAATGATAACCACTAGATATCAACATATTCTTTTAAAACGTTATGCACAGTACATCAACTTTTAATCTGTAGTCCTGCAACATTATCATCAGCAGCCAAGAATTAGCATGTGTGTAAAGGAGAGATCTGCTCAAGTAGGCCTCCAGCCTATTGGTTTCAAATCCCATTTAAATTGTCTTCAAATGTTGAATACCAAAGCAGGTCAAAAATATCACAACATTGCAGCAATCCAGCACGTCACAGTTCATTATCTCGTTCTCTTGAAAAGTTAATAAATGTTACCTTGAAAAACTGAACTCTTCCTTTCAGCAGAGTGGAAGAAGGCATATATAATTCAATGTCCAGACAGTCAACTCTTACTTGATTAATCTGAACAATGAAAATGAATGATGACTGCTTCTGCCAGCAAACATGATCCCAAAATCTTTTCAGGCCCAACAACACCCCCTCCCCTGCCACTATCTTAATATAGCCAATCAGATCCATTTAGCAAAATGACAAAGCCTAGCAGACAGAGATGGAGAACCGAAACCAATGACCGTCTTGGCACAGTGAAACCATGCAAGGGATTGTTACTTTTTGGCAGTAAAACTAGACTACATTTCTATGATTAGAGTTATAGTACTATATGTTCTATAAAATGCTGTCAGTAACAGTTTTGGTTTAATATAGAAAGTAGCCCATATGTTGCTATTTCTTAGCAGAATTAACATAAAATTGTCACTACATTAACATACAGATGCAACTTCAAATGTTGCTTGCAAAACTACTTGCGAGAAAGATTTCATGAAAACACCAAAATTACTTTGCTGTCCAACCGTACTTGAGAGGCACAGGTTGGTGTTAACAAGCTCCCCCTCTCATCTCAAAGAAGGGCATCTATTTGCATCACCTTTCTCCACTTAGATGCAGTCCGTCTTCTCCTGGCATCTCTCTTGAGCTGCCGGGCATGCTCCTTGCTCCAGGTTTTATCTCCAGGTTTGATAGACAAGCTGACCAGGCCTCGTAGAACAATAGTCACAAACTTCTTCATGATGCATGAATCGCTTGTAGCTCTACAGCAAACACATCCTTTGAATGTGTCTTGTTCAAACCCACTCAGAAAAAGTAGGGTTCCCTGCAGTGGAAAGCCTTCAGTAGTCACGCTAGCTGTGTGACTGCTGAGAGCAAGCGAGCGTGTGAGTGAGAGAAAAGGAAATTCAGAGGAAGACGACGGAGGGAGGGTGCTTCTCTCATCAGAACTGTAAAGGGTGCGTCACCAGGTCCCCTCCAGAATAAGGCTCCCTCGAGAAAGCAGAAGACTGCACCCCAGATCAGAGGTGGCTGATGGGTGCATGCCATAAAAGCTGGGACAAAGATCAGATGAGGATACTAATTGCATTACAGAGTGTTGGGGTGTATTAATGTGACCTGTAAGAACTGAGACGTTACGAACCAAAAAATAGTTCAGAACACAGATTATCCCAAGACTAAACAGGTTTACTAACATAAACATATCATGGAGTATTTATGAGATTACAGAATTGCCCACTTTTGAGTTGAATTTGAGTTAGTTTAACCAAATTATAAAGTTTTGGCATGACTTAATTACACAGTAAGAAATACTCATTTATATGTACAAATAATAACAACAACAACTCACTTCAAGTTTAAACTTCAACACACTTCAAGTCTTTGTAAAATTGGACCATTAGTCTGTGCTACACTGACACCAATACATTTTTTTTTTTCAGATTTGAGAGTAGAAGGTTTTGTATTATTGATGCTTCCATGTTAAAAGGCCATGAAAAGACGAAGAGTTGAAACATTAAAGTTAGAAATGGAAAATCAAATGAGAGTCGAGGTTTAATAATAAATGCTAAAGTAGATGTTAGAACCTGGAATTATCCTTCATTGAGCCATATGAAGCCTTCAAGAGACAGACACTTTTACAAGCCTTAAAGCGTGGCTAAATGATTGGCTTTATTATTTTTATTTAGTACTGGCAGATAACTTGGTGAAAAGCATACATCAAAATAAATTCAACTTTATTTTGTTTTAAAGGATAGTTTTTTCATAGTGACTTGCGTCAGATGCGTCACTCGTCCATGCCTGTATTGGTTGCTACTTTGATGTGTGTATGATGTGGGAGTGGCATAGTTTAGTTGTTACAACAAGCAAGAAAGAAAGAAAAGAAGAATAAAGCCGTACAGAGGAGCTTCTGTAATAAAACAAGAATCCAGATTGCCTTGGCTTTTCGGAGATGGCGAGAACTGAGTGCTTTGAAATGTTGTAAAAGCAATGCAGAGATGCAGTTTTTATTACTCAACAGATGAGTAGGGTATTTTATTGAACAGATAAATTGCCATAGCTCTCTAACAGAGTTCATTGTAAATCATGATCAATTGCGAGGGGCCATTTCATAATGGTTGTTGTACAGCTGTGCTGAAATTTATTTTCAAAAAAGTACTTTATATTAATGGGTTTAGCAATATTAACATCTTCAGCTAGTCAGTTTAAGATCTTTTCCCATCTAAACTAGTTATTCTCTTAAGCCTAGTAGTGAAACGGTTTATGAGCAGTAGGATATCCATATTCATTTATGACCAGTAGGATAAGCATATTCATCTGCAGTCACACAGAGCCGAAAAACAATCAAAACAATTCTTGAGCAAAAAACACAGTTTTGTTTTAACCGAAAAAGGGCAGAAAGTTGCATAGTGTACCTTTAAGGGTTAATCAAAAATTCATTTGTCTGCATGTGTATGTATAATATGACCTTTGCATGTTCAGTAATCTGAATGCCCCCTCAAAAGAAAAAAGTGGACTTGCATAATGTATGATGACACATAGTCATTATCGCTGGCGGCATGAACAGGGTATATGGTTATACAATTATGCCGTAAAATCATAGAATATTGATTATTTTCCTATGTTACTTCTATATTGCAGTTATCATCATACATTTAAATTAGGGGTGTAACGGGTTCACAAAATTCACGGTTCGGTTCGATACAGTGGTGTTACGGTTCTGTACGTTTTCGATACAGCAAAAAGAAAGAAATGCCAGAGAAATTTCCTTTTTATTAAAAGAAAAATTGTTTTTAAATAAGTGTGAGTTTTCCTACATCTTGAAACTTTTAGTTTTATAAATGGGGGTAATCTTTGAAGGATGAACAAATAATGTTTTGGTCATCACATTAAAAATAACATTTAAATATGATAATATTTGAGTTTTGAAGTGCTGGAAAAAGATGTGTGATGTACTTGAAAGCATTTGACTATTTCTGCTAAACTTTCAAGGTTACAAGTTAGTGTTACTGCATTAAATCCATGGTGAATGTTGCTGATCTGTGGACTTAAACCTATAAGTTCATTCATGGAACAATGTTTCTCCTGGTTTCTCCTGCTCAGCAGCTTTGTACCCTTGGATGCAGGCTTCACACACTTTAACAACCCAGGAATCCTTGCGAAAGGCCAATCAAACAACAGATGGGAGATTTGCTCATGGACAATTGTTAACATGGCTGAGAAGAAAATATGTAAGTGTAAATAAATACTACGGTTTTTATGACCTACCGGTAGGTCATACAAGTTACAAACATCATCAGGCAGTGGTTGATGTCTCAAACATATGCTAATAATAGTGCGCTAAATAATACGATCACATTATGATTCAGTAAATAAATAGAACCGAAAGTCAGGGCTCTACTGAGTCATATGTAACAACAACAACAAGCAGCATATTTCCCCGAACCTGCAGCTCCTGTCCATAACAACAACCAGACTGCCTTCTTATTTCCGGCGTGGCGATCGAGTCTGTCCCAAAAATACCTCTCAATGCGCCCTCGTGGACTCGTGCAAAGAGCCCTATTATAGGTCTACACTACATGACGTCACCAAAGTGTGGACGTCACCATAGTGTGGATGCTTGATCAAGATCGGCTCGCGCTACACAGATGTTGATGTTCCAAACGATAAACGGTCCGTGAAGCACAAATTATTGAGTAGCGCAGTTTCGTTCCGCTTTCATTACGTTTGCCATTTGATGTTGCGCAACGTTGTGGTGGTCGCACCAGCACGGATTTTGTTCTGCAGGAAAAATGGTCAAAACGAATTGTTCAGTTTGTAATGCGTAACAGATTACCGAACCGAAAGCCTCGTACCGAACTGGTTCAATACGAAAACATGTATCGTTACACCCTAATTTAAATGAGTAGAACTTACATTAAAATACTTATTTTGTGTGGGGATGCCCTGCTATGACAATCAAAGCTACAATGTTTGCTGCAAAAGTATGACAAAAATAATTGTTCAACGCGAGACCTAAATGGGGTGCTACAGTATAATACACTTTATGGAGAGGGTTGTGCTGTGAAGTGTCTTGAATAAAATCTAGGTGACTAACAGTATGACATTAATGATATAACACTATTGGACTCAGGGTAAAAATGCCTGACTTTAAATACCATCCAGAACTGATTAAAAAAACATTTTGATTTCAGTGGCAGTAAATATACCAGGCACTGTTCACTGCAACTATGAGGTTCCTGCAAGACATAGCATGGTGCTTCAAATCACTGTCACAATGGTGAAAGACCAAGTGTTTCCACAACTCCATAACTTACCATAACTTATAGAACTAGATCATGCCTGTAGGTCTAGTGTTACTTAAATAATTCAAGTTCATTTTAAGATATGTCATAAATGCAAGTGAACGTATTGTCTGGTGCATATCTTAACATAGAAAAAAAGGAGGAAATGCCATTTATGGGTGCTTTAAAAAAAACAATAGTCTGCCTCTCTGGAGTAACTGCTTGATAAATCATTGGAAGCCCCTCCCCCTAAAAACTATATTTTTTAAAAGCACAGAAATGGCGGAGGTTTTTCTTTCAAAGGCTTTAAGGGGACTATCTCTCTCATACAGTCCTCCCAGATTCAAACCTCTTGTGACAGCCCCCATTCATATTTGAGAAGCTTCATCAAATTCAAAGTATGACAGTTAAGTAGGAAACATTAAGGAAAGGAAATGAATTTGTAATGAGCTCAAATGAGGGAGTAGAGAGGGAGAGAGAAAAAAAATACAGGGAAGACATGAAACCGTAACAATAGAGGGTATGCACGTAACGTCACCATTGGCCGGAGTGACTGCGGATCACCTATATCAATGTTATACAGTATATTATCATCGTCCAGGCCTTAAACTTGAATTGTTTTTTTGTTAGTGTTTATTTAAAAACATCCAATTATGCAGAATAATGTGATTACTTTATGGATTTTGTAAGGTGTTATTATATTATTGATATACAGTATTAATTCAGCAGTTTGACAAAATGATAACTGCAAATCCACTTTTCGCTGTCTGGAGTCCAGTTGTTTCTGTGAATTTCAGCGATCCATTAGCTTCTCTTTTCTGTATCTTTCGGCAGTCTGTAAAAATATACCTTTTTTTGTCAAATCTATACAGTCAATTGCAAAGCTCTTTCCTGTTTTAGATGTGTTTTGTGGGGTTTTTCGCGGCATTCATGCTGAAAACCAATTGTATTTACACACAGCATCACAGGCAAATTTGCTTTATGTATTTCTCAGGCATTGAAATCAGGCACATATAAATGTCGGGAAACACGATTCCTGGCTGCATGTCAATATCCATGGATCTTTGGTAAGTTGTAAGGAACACTATATCGAGTCCAACCTTTAGTTTAAACTGATAATCACTCGTTTTACTCGCGTTTTCGGTTTCCTCTATTAAATCCAATCATGCAGCAGGTTATTTTGCCACTCCTAACTTTAATTTCCAAATATAATACCAGTGTTGTTATTGTTAACTAAACATTTCAAAATTCTTTTTGTTAAAAGAAATACAATTATTAGATGAAATACTTAAATTACAGAAAACATTTGTTTGCCTTGACAACCAACTGAAAAATAATTAGGGATGCGCCAAATTTCGTTTTACTCATATAGCGTTCACGCTCGCCGGAAAAGCAAACATAGTGCCGACATGAAACTGCTCTGTTGTTTCTGTTTGTAATAGCCTTACTGTGCTGTAACATGATGTGTATATCTGTGCTGGGCAACACTGGTAAAATGTCGCTACCCTCTTGTTCGCTTATCTCCCTGCTATCTGCTCACATGCTCTGATAATAATCGCTTTGTAGGACTATACATTATTTGGATAATCGTCAAAAAATAAATCTTAAATCAGATCATGTCGCATATAACTGAATAAAGAAAAATATATTGATACTTGATTGATACTAATATATTTTCCGTCCAATTTAGTGTTACTTTTCCAAAAATGTGTGGTTAATTTAAAAAATGAAAAATTAAAAAAAATATATAAAAAAAGTAATTTTCAGTTTTCTGCCAAGTGCATCCAGAATTTTTGGTTTCGACCAGGAATGTTAATTTCGGTGCATAAAATACTAAAAGGTACAAAAAAATACTCAAATTAAAACTGAAATAAAAATAAATTTATATACACTGAACAAAATTATAAACGCAACATTTGTTTTTGCCCTCATTTTTCATGAGCTTAACTCAAAGATCTAAGACTTTTTCTATGTACACAAAAGGCCTATTTCTCTCAAATATTGTTCACAAATCTGTCTAAATATGTATTAGTGAGCACTTCTCTGCCGAGATAATCCATCCACCTCACAGGTGTGGCATATCAAGATGCTGATTAGACAGCATGATTATTGCACAGGTGTGCCTTAGGCTGGCCACAATAAAAGGCCACTCTAAAATGTGCAGTTTTATCACACAGCACAATGGCACAGATGTCGCAAGTTTTGAGGGAGCGTGCATTTTGCATGCTGACTGCAGGAATGTACACCAGAGCTGTTGCCCGTGAATTGAATGTTCATTTCTCTACCATAAGCCGTCTCCAAAGGCGTTTCAGAGAATTTGGCAGTACATCCAACCGGCCTCACAACCGCAGACCATGTGTAACCACACCAGCCCAGGACCTCCACATCCAGCATCTTCACCTCCAAGATTGTCTGAGACCAGCCACCCGGACAGCTGCTACCGTTTTTTTTAATAACCAAAGAATTTCTGCACAAACTGTCAGAAAACATCTCATGGAAGCTCATCTGCATGCTCGTCGTCCTCATCAGGGTCTCAACCTGACTGCAGATCGTCGTCGTAACCGACTTGACTTAGGAGAGGTGTTCTCTTCACGGATGAATCCCGATTTTCACTGTACAGGGCAGATGGCAGACTTTGGGATGCTCTGGATCGGCGTATACAACAGTGTGTTCCAGGTCCTGCCAATATCCAGCAACTTCGCACAGCCTTTGAAGAGGAGTGGACCAACATTCCACAGGCCACATCAACAACCTGATCAACTCTATGCAAAGGAGATGTGTTGCACTGCGTGGGGCAAATGGTGGTCACCCCAGATACTGACTGGTTTTCGGACCCTTTGATATGAAAAACTACAGCCACAAGGGGGAGAGGGAGAGGGAGAGAGAGAAAGGATGATGAGGTTGAGGTTGTGTCTGCTTCAAAGTGCCCCAACAACAGTGCAATAACAGCTCAATGCACTGGCCTTCATTGGCTGCCTGAGTCACACGCACAGAAAGGATGAGACTTGACGAGAAGGGCACACTCTCTTGCTGACTGAGGCTGTGACACTGATGCCATTACAGAGCTGCAGGGCAACCCGCCATGCAGGGTAACCTCATAATTCTGACAGCACGTTCATGTGCCATAACATGAAAGCTTATTGGTTCCTCTGTAAGATCAGCACTGGTTAGCCCAGCTCAAGGAAGAGTCCAGAAATATAAACATGAATGTGACTTCATCTCCCATCACAATGCGTTGAAACAAAAATACCTTCTAATAACATCTACAAGACCAGATTTTAAAAGACAATATACCAAATAGCATTAGAATGAATTATTAGGAATTATTATAAGGAAACTGCCAGATACTATAGGGGCCGGTTGAACCAGATGTGCGTAAGTTAGTCTAGCTTTCAAAACAGTTTCGGGTGGCTGCGTTCACACTTGATGAACCACCAAATGAACCAAAAGTAACTTTTTTTACTCTGACAGGTGAATGACCAATTTATTTGCCCAAATGACAAGCAAATAAAGGCGTAATAAGCCTCAAGCCCCGGCCCGAACATGACCAAACTGCACAATGGAATTCACTTTACAGCTTCTTTCAGTACGAAGTTAAAAGAAAACGAACAGATGCATCTGAAAGCAGTAGATGAGAATGCAGAGGGGCAGAACAGCGATCATGATCAATACACCTTAATTAAAGCAGACACCTACAGTGCAAAACACTCCAGATTAGATGTCAAACTCCCAGTAAACACGAGTAAAGGACGTGCACACATGCATGTGCAGGGAGTCAAGAGGCAGAATGGCAGATTCAGGCACCGTGGATCAGTCCAATGCTGTGAACTCATAATGCGTATTGAGTACGAGTACTGAGATGACATTATACATTTCTATCCAAACAGACATGCTATCTAGCAGAACAGACACAGCGAGTTCAGCTGAGGTTTGTCTGTGGACAACAAGGCTGTCAATTAAAATTTTAAAAAAATAATTAACTCTAGCATGATGAAAGCTTGTTCCATGAGCTTACCGTTTTCAGACAGCAATAGTTTTAACTTAAAAACATGCCTTGAGAGGCCTGTGTTCTGTTGCATAACATTAACAGATATCTTTACATAACACATTATTATATAATAAAACATCATTAGCTAAAACACATATGTGAGGATTTTAAAAGTATTTTAACGTTCATGAATTGTTGATAATGTTTGGCAATAAAAATGTGTTAAATAATAAAAGTGTTACCAAGAACTAACTCAAAATACTGAAAAAGTGAGTAATTATGATGTAATATTTTGATCTTTTAAAAACTGCTTGTAACGCTTCATAATCCATATAGAACGGAAAATAATTTACCTAACCAGGTCAAAGAAACAGTTATGCTTTCATTGTGAGTCAAGAAAGTAGGCAAGAAAACAAATCCCAGAGCAAAACTGACAAAAACAACACAGAAAAAGGAAGGAGAGAAAAACCTAATTTAAAAAAAAAGCTGAGCAATAAGTAGCCGACATCCATACTGCTCAGTCTGCTGTATGTTAGTTAATTCCTCATGCTGTTGGGAAGCTCAGCAATACAAATGATCAAAATAAAGCAAACCTTGACAAACACCATTCTGCTCCAATAACCGACTGATTCATTTCCTATCAGACACACCCATTACATAATTTAACTCTCCCTTAGTTCAACCATACCCAAACATGTTAGGGGTGTTATGATATTGACAAACAAATTTATGATATTTTTCTGAGTGTGGCTGATTTAGGCCTGTCGTGGACAGATGACACACCTGAATCCTTTTCAAATTCTGTGCAGATTATAATACTTTGGATTCTAACTGGAAAAAGTAGATCATAAGGGACGAGTATTGGAATACTCATTTCAACATACACCGATTTGAGGAAAAATAATTCTCATTTTGAATAGTATTTAGGACGGATAGCATGCGAATTGGGAGACAGCACAAGTGCCTGTCTTTATGAATGGGTCATTGAATAATTCACTCAAACGGTTTAAAAACACTGATTTATTTAGTAACAAAACACTGTTGTGTGTTGCTCTGAGATGCACAATGGTTCTGCTCTGCTTTGTTTGAAACCATAGGCAATGAGTGACATTCAATGTCAGCTTGTACATTTTAGAGTTTATACAACGATCAGGCATAACATTATGACCACTGACAGCTGAAGTGAATAACACTGATTATCTCTTCATCACGGCACCTTTTAGTGGGTGGGATATATATTAGGCAGCAAGTGAACATTTTGTCCATTATAGTTTATGTGTTAGAAGCAGGAAAAATGGGCAAGCATAAGGATTTGAGCGAGTTTGACAAGGGCCAAATTGTGATGGCTAGACTGGGTCAGAGCATCTTCAAAAATGCAGCTCTTGTGGGATGTTCCCGGTCTGCGGTGGTCAGTATCTATCAAAAGTGTTCCAGGAAAGCAACAGTGGTGAACCAGCGACAGGGTCATGAGCGGCCAAGGCTCTTTGATACACGTGAGTAAAGGCTGACCCGTGTTGTCCGACCCAACAAACGAGATACTGTAGCTCAAATTGCTCAAGAAGTTAATGCTGGTTCTGATAGAAAGTTTTCAGAATACACAGTGCATCGCAGTTTGTTGAGTATGGGGCTGCATAGCCGCAGACCAGTCAGGGTGCCCATGCTGACCCGGCCAACAGTGGGCACATGATCATCAGAACTGGACCACGGAGAAATGGAAGAAGGTGGCCTGGTCTGATGAATTAGGTTTTCTTTCACGTAGATTGCCGGTTGCGTGTGCGTCGCTTATCTGGGGAACACATGGCATCAGGATGCACTATGGGAAAAAGGCAAGCTGGCGGAGGCAGTGTGATGCTTTGGGCAATGTTCTGCTGGGAATCCTTGGGTCCTGCCATCCATGTGGATGTTACTTTGACACGTACCACCTACCTAGGCATTGTTGCAGACCATGTATTGTACACCCTTTCATGGAAACGGTATTCCCTGGTGGCTATGGCCTCTTTCAGCAGGATAATCCACCCTGCCACAAAGCAAAAATGGTTCAGGAATGGTTTGAGGATCACAACGAGTTTGAGGTGTTGACTTGGCCTCCAAATTCCCCGGATCTCAATTGAATCGAGCATCTCTGGGATGTGCTGAACAAACAAGTCCGATCCATGGAGGCCCCACCTCGCAACTTACAGGATCTAAAGGATCTGCTGCTAACATCTTGGTGCCAGATTACCACACCTTCAGTGGTCTAGTGGAGTCCATACCATGGTCAGGGCTGTTTTGGCAGCAAAATGGGGACCAACACAATATTAGGAAGGTGGTCATAATGTTATGCCTGCTAGTGATTATATTTATATTATATATATATATATATATAGGCACACCCCTAATTGACAAGATCAAAAAAGAGCACTATTAAGTGTGCAAAATGAACATCAGAGCTGCTGTGTGTGTTTGCTTTTTTGCTTTATTAATATCTAGCATTGCACCGATGTATCAGAGCAGCTAAATTTACCCACAGGAGTTATTAAATGGTGTGGCAGGCAAAGGGAGTAAACAAACTCATTTTTTCACAACCAGCTCTCTGCCTGGTCACTAAGACAATCCATAGAGACCCTGGTGCAGGTTCTGAAATGCATCAGTGACCCTGTTTCCAGCACACTGCTAGCATAGGGCATTCTTCAGTAAACAGTAGACAATTAAAGTGCTTTATTGTATACACCACAGGAGCGTTTGGGAACGTGTCTCTTCAGTCTGTGCATCTTTGACCTCTACTGAGGTTTGATGAAGTATGCTCTTAGATCTCATCTACTCTGATTCTTGGCTTAGACATTGCTCTAGTTTTCTTAATACAAATAGCCACTAGGCAGTACATATGTAGGCATTTCCCATCATGCATCTGCATTCCCAGCATGATAGAGCAATCTAGGTCATGGAGGATGTCTCTTGTGATCCAAATGGCATGTAGGCTCTTCATCACAGTCTTAAATTGAGAGTTTCTATGGGAAAACAGCTTTCTCACAGTTCATTCAAGTAGACTGGAGATGTCTATTATTCTAGAGAAGACAAAGAATTTCAAGAATAGAAAGAAAATAATTCTTCCACTGCCTCCAGGCACACTGGGCGTGCCAAATATTCGGTCCTCTCATATTAGATAGCTGGTATGTAAAATATATCCATGAGGCACTGCACTGCTTCAAGTTATTGACCCTTTAGAACAATAAAGAAAAATGCATGAATGAGAAAATGGGACATGCTTGATGTTAAAAAGAGTTAAGAGCAAGAAGCCGCCAAAAAAAAAAAACTCAAGCGATGCTAGCGCTGTCTAACACACCTGCAAAGTGCACTCGAAGCATCACAAAGACACAACAGCATGCGGTCCAGAATTCAGTTCTCTATCGCACTTATAGCGCTTAACTGGTCAAATACACACAGAATAATGTCAAAATTCCTGTATTGGCAAGTATTCCTTGTCTTAAGTGAATGTAAACAAAATCAATGACAGAATTTATGTGATTGATAACATAATTATCCTTCATGATGCTCATGCCCTCATATAGATGTCAAACGAGTGTGATTTTGTGTCAAGCAAACTTTTTTCACCATCAGAGTTTGAGCAGTTGAGGGCATTAATAACTTTAATTTGGCTTGATCCTTGTATCAATGTTGCGAACACCTCTCTCATCTTGTTTAAATAAATAAATAAAACAAAGAATTTAAAGTTCCATGTTCTGTCATTATTTTTCAATTACTTTTCCTGTTGTTTTAGGTTTTTGCCGTGGTATCATTATCATCAAGATATTTTAGTCAGGTATCGTATCAAAATCATAATTGACAACACTATTCTTCATCACTCACTCTGTGTAGCAGGTATTTGCACGCCTGTTTAGCCCCTGGTTTTTAGTGTTTCGAGTCAAGCAGGCATAAAAATATAGGACCATAATCTAATGTACAGCTCTAAACTTATGCTGAACTCAACCACACCCAGCTGTGAGTTTGCCGTTTACTCCTCATTTGGCTGTTTCCATGGCTGTCAGCCAATTGCAGCACAGGCAGCTTAGAGGCTGTAGCTAACATTAACAATGCCAACATCAGCATAGGGAGAAGGTGTAGGGGCTTCACGCAGGAAACAGAACCTAACATCCTTTGTTTGAAAGCAGCTGCGGATCTAATCATGCTTTCAACAGTAAACAATTGAGGCTAGAGTTTAAATCAATAAGTAGAAAATGACTGGTGTGGTGCCTAAAAGCCAATTTTGCAATTAAGCTAAAAGCAAACCAATCAAATATTCTAACAAATAGCCTGTAAAAAGTAAACTAGGTAAAGTAGACAATCCACATTACTTTAACAAAGCATAAGAATTTGCATTCAAAATTCAGCCATTTCAATAGGAGTCCTTGCGAAATTGTGAAAATGTTCCCTATATTTTACATAGGGTTCAAGTTAGTCATGTGAATTTGCAGCATTGACCAACAGAAAGCTATTTGATTTGAAAATAACTTGTGTGATATGTGTGTGTATATATATTATATATATATATATATATATATATATATATATATATATATATATATATATATATATATATATATATATATATATATACACACACACACACACACAATATGATATATTGGTAACACTTTACATTAGGGTTCATTAGTTAACAGTTTATGTATTAACTAACAATGAGCAATACATTTGTTACAGTATTTATCAATGTTTGTTGTAAAGTACAAACACAGCTGTTCATTGTTTGTTCATGTTAGTTCATAGTGCATTAACTAATGTTAACAAATACAACCTTTGATTTTAATAACATCAGTAAATGTTGAAACTAATATTAACTACGATTAATAAGTATTGGTCATTATTACTTCATGTTAACAAAAGAAATACATGTTAACAAATTAACATATTGTAAAGTGTTACCGCTATATATTACTTTAAGCAATATGGAAGCAAAATGACTAGGCATAAAAAATAAAACTTTTACAGCCGTGTTATCTTTGCAAGCAGACCATTATTTAATTTAATTAGCCTTGTCTTTCTTTTTATTATATAATTAGCATCAAACAAACAATATAGTTCTTATTCACCGTGATTAAAGAATACTGAACAAAAGATTGAAAAATGATTGCCAAGCCACCAAATAGGTGGCGATCTGCACCAAGTATGTAAATAAGCCATTAAACAAAAGTAGTATGGCGCACTTTTTCTCAGCGTCCGTTTCCATGGTGGCTCGTCGATTCATCGCTCTGTTGAGAATGTCTTGTGTGTTAACCATGAACACTGGGTTGGCTGAACTTACTTCAGGATGTATTTTTTAGAACCAGCATAAATACTGTGAGTAAGCAAGGTTTGGGTTAATCGAACGAGAGTTCAGGGATTGACGGGAAGACAACCTTGCTTTCTAATACCCTCTGGGACAATGAGTGGATTTCATGGACATCATAACAGTTGATGAAACTTCTGTTTAAAACAACACCAACGCAGTCTACACAACCTTTAACATTGAAGATCACAGCGGAACATTCAAATCTGCTTTTAAACTACCACAGACCCAGAGAGAGAGAGCAGTTGTCATGTATAGGTATGAAACAGCTTCACAAAGAGTCTTTTCAACAGTATCATTATTTCTGTTACAATAATTAAAATTAACACAGAAGTACTAGCCTAAAAGTTTAAGCTATAGCTCAGATAAACACTGATGTCTACAGAATTTATCATAATAGAGCAAATTACCTTTTGAAAGTAACTTGATGATGCCTCAAATAACGATTGTATCAATTACCCCGTTATAGGTAGTGAGAAATTACCATATAAATATATTCGTCATTAAATCATTCATTCAAGAGAGTAATTCAAAAATGCTGATTCATCGAGTCATTCATAGGCCTGTCACGATAACAAATTTTGCTGGACGATAAATTGTCCAAGAAATTATCGCGATAAACGATAATATTGTCGATCTGAGACCATTTTCATCTAGAATAATGATAATGGCTCAATAATGCACAAACACCTTTTTAAAATTCAATAAACGTTTATTTCCAAAGACTATTTAACACTGAAAATGGCAGTGCATTAAAAAACATTTTAAATATCCACAATAACAATGAACAAAACACCAAAAAACAATAAAAGCAATGGACTCTCAGTCTCTGTTAACAAAAAAAATGCACTTGAATAAATACCAAAAACAATAAATAAAATGGATGTAAACAAAATTGCACTTCAAAAAATAATAAACAATAGGCTCAACATGCATTTCATAACAGGCAAAAAAAGACGGCCCGTCTGTTGTAGCTTCTTTTTTTTCCCAACTGGGAAAACTGCAAAGGATGATTGTGTTTTAGGTGCATGTGCATGTTTGATATGAATAAAAATGATGTTTATTCAGCCAGCTCACATACCCGTATTTTCTTCCTGTTTTCGGTCTAAGTCCACAGTAGGCGATTGTCGAGTGCGCGCGCGTGATCATTGGTAACTAAACAACAGTGGAGAGAGACTCAGACTGTCAGCTGTCAGCCGATAACGGTGCTGTTCGGTGTTCTGAGAATATCAGCTCAAATGGATAGTTCATCCGAATCAGATGTTGAACACACGGAGGAGGTTTAAATCGCGCGTGCGCGAGCTCAACAATCGACTACTGTGGACTTCGACCGAAAACAGGAAGTAAATACGGGTATGTGAGCTGGCTGAATAAAGAGATTATTCCTGCCTTCGTGAAAGCTCGGATCACAGTTGAGACTGATATATCAGCCCAGGCATCCACGATCCATTGGCAGATAGTGGCGTATGTCGCCCGGCGCTTTCTTCTCGTCTTGGTGAACATGTGTTCACCATCCATATAAGGCGCTCCGGATTATAAGGCGCACTGTCGTTTTTTGAGAAAATTAAAGGCTTTTAAGTGCGCCTTATAGTGCGTAAAATACGGTATGCAAATGAAATTATCGCGGCCGTAAAAATTATCGAGGTCATTTTTTTTTATCGTGCGATTAATCGATTTATCGACTATCGCGACAGGCCTAGTCATTCATTCATTCAAACCTTTATTTAACCAGGATAAAAACTCCTTGAGATTAAAAATCTCTTTTAGAGTGTCCTGGCAATGAAACATAAAACAAGTGATGTCTTTCTGAGCGAGTCATTGAACCATTCATTCAAAATGTTTTTTTAAATAATTCCTTCACATCATTTAAAAAAATTTAAACAGACTGCAACAATTAACATTTTGTCAGAACCTCTAACAAATTAAATATTATTTTGTTTAGTTGTCTATTCAGAATCATGGGAAAAACATGATCTATATTTTAAACAAAAGGTGTGATTGACAATTTATCCCGAATCTTGCAGCTCTATTACAGCCCACTAATGTTGTGGACTACATGCAGCTTGATTTTTGTGTCCATGTGGACTTGTGCAAGGACAACAACGCATGTGCAAGTGATGCGCTTGAAAAGAAAGGTCAATTAGATCGTCAATCTGTCTACATGGCCAATGGAGTACACTTTGAAAGGCTTGTGCGCTCAACTGTGAGATAACATGAAAAAAGTATAACTAGAGTCCTCCTTCTGTTGAAAAGACCAGGGGCCTCATTTATAAACGTTGCGTGCGCACAAAAGAAGGCGTACGCCGCTCTCTACGCAATAATTGGTATTTATAAAAAGCAAACTTGACGGGAAAATAAGCTCTGACCCAGGCGTACGCACAAAAACGGCTGAAATGAGAAATGGCGACACCGTCGGCAGATGGAAGAAACACGTGAAAGTGTGAGAGAGTGTAGACCGTTATGTTAAAGAAATGGCAATACTGCCTCTCATAAATAAAATGAAGACTTCACAAAGCAAGTATTACAATTAACAGCCTACTACACGAACACCCGTTTGGTCGATCTGCAGTGTAAAACAAACAAAATCAAACGAAGATTACAGAAATGCAAATTAACACATATTTGCAAAAAGAAAAGTGAAATATGTTCTGCAATAATATTGGCATGTTATGCAATTCATCCTCATAACACATCTGTAGCTTGTCAGATGCAATCAAATGGATGGAAATAAAATGCCATTAGGCCTATGCCATCACAATAATGGAGCGCTAGACGCTTTTTTGCATCGACTTTGATGTCCGACCATTTCTGTTTTATTTCGGCCACGGTCCGAGGTTGTGAGGCTGCAGCATTAACGGCGTCTGCAACCTTTTGCCACTCAAGTGCCTTTTTGGCATTAGTAAAGCCCACACTGTGCCCTCCAAACAACATTTTCTCCTCTTTTCCACCTCGCCAACGATAATTTCTACTTGACATTGAGTGAAGTTAAGTTTCTTGGTTTTTCCTCTCTGTATTTGCCATGATTTCGCAATCGATGCATATTAAATTGTGGGCATTTCACGGACTATTTATGGGCAACTATGGGCGTTTCATGGACTATTTATGGGCAGCTATGGGCGTGACATGAAGCCGCAAAAGCTGCGCTACATTTAGAATTGATTGTGATTTATTAAGGGAAATCTGCGTAGGATGTGCGTGCGCACGGTTTTATAAATCCGAATATTTTTGTACGTACGCACGTCCTATGTTTCATCCGTACGCCACTTCTGACGCAAATCCTACGCAAAGTTTTATAAATGAGGCCCCAGGTCCTCCAAAACAAATGTGTGCTTTTTTCACTTTATAGGCAAGCACTAGGATACTGAGATTAGGCTCCACCCACCATCAATACCTACTTATATCTACGAGGAAGGCGAGAATGCACCTTTTCGCTCTATAATCCAAATCGGTACAATTGCATTTTGATATTGTTTTGTTTAGTTGCAACTTGCAACCAATAAAATTTATTCTATGCTACAGCAAAACATGATCTTATCCAGATGTCAAAGGACAGCAATCATAACAATCTGAGCTTTCTGCTAAACATTCTGCTTGAGAACATCAGGGAGAAAGACGTAAACGTGCATAATATGCATGACATGGGGCTTGTGTTACTACGACTATGTACATGTAATTATTGCATTTTGATTTGTCAGTGGAATAAGACACAAACAAACAGGTGGGACCTGTGGTAGGTAGTGATTACTTGCGCTGTGATAATTAAACTAATAATAAAACTAATAATTACTCAGATAATCAACATCTGTAGATTAGGCAGCAAAAGGCAAAATCAAGGTCACAAAATACTATTTTGTTGATAAACGTAAAACATTGTAGGTTAAATGTGCTCAACAAAAGTTAATGTTTAATGATACAGTGCTACCTTTAGAGTTAATATGTGATCTCAGAGTAATTCACCTGCCAGGTCTTAGAGGTTTTGAACCCAAAGATTTTCTGTAAAGCAGTTTTGAAACAAATGAGAGGATGTAAAGAGAGAAACAAATAAAAATGACCTGATAGACTAAAAGTCTTTGTAAACAATCATTCACAAATGTTGCCTAAAAACAAATTCTCACATTTTAAAGTGGAAAATAAAAGATAATACGGATTTTCATCCTCCTTTGGAATTGTGTTCAAAGTGGAAATAAAAAGGTGCAATAAAATCATGAATAAATAAACATCAATTGCAGTAAATCTACACTATATCCATCTACTCTGATTTTGAGACCCTTTGAGAACTGAGGAAGGGAAACAAAAATGTCAATAATGACTTAGCATTACTGGAAACTACTGATGCATTAGGCTGAAAAGAAAAGAAAAAACATTCTCTTAGCATCATAAAACTAATAGCCGCAATTAGTACATGGAAAACACAGTGAAAAGGGAGTTCCTCAACAAAGGATGAACAAAAGCCTTGTCACAAAATACATTCCAAACCGATCTGTTTTGACTCATAGTTTTCAATCTCAAACAGAGGTTTTGTATTTAAAAAGCTAAATAAGTGGAGTTAAATCAGCACAGCATGAGGCACATGTTCCTGCACTTTTAGGATATTCCCATCTTAAACCCTATTAGCATTAACAGCTTTTTCAAAAGTAGCTAATTATGAACCCCCTGGCATGGCTCTAGGAAGCCCACACCTTTCTCAAAAAAATCAAACTTCACACTACTGCCAGTGTTATGAACAAAGATACTGTACGCATTTCTACTATACTATGCTATAAACAAAGAAAATGTAGTGATGTGGGATAACATTTTTAACCACACTGCTATAAGAATCACACTTATGCCTCGCCACGTTAACCATGTTGTAATATGTAAACAAACTGCGTTGTTTTAACTTATTGCTGACAAAATAAGAGAAGGGATACTCACAGGCATCATCTTTGCTAGTGTCAGAGGAACATCTGGTCTTCAGCTTCACTTTGCCTTTCACAACATCCACAAGGTCCAACCCGAGATCACAGCCCCTTTGTACAGGAGAACAGCTTCACTTGCACTATCACTGACACATGAATGTCCACAACACCAACAAAAACAGGCCAAACAGGCCACGGCTCTGCGCATCGTGTTATCTTACTTTGATTAAACGTGATACGAATGGTAATCAAATTAATCCCCGTTAGCTGAGTAAGAAAAGTTAAAGAGAAGCTTTAAAAGAAACTCGCTAAACTGGAATATCAGCTGATTGTGTGTGTTTAGAAATGGCAGATGTTGGGTGTTTCTAATACACCCACTGAGAGCTCGTAACTCATTCTCTCTCACTCTGAATAACGTATCGGTGGGTTAAAACTAAAAACAAATGGTTTGTCATATGTAAAGACGTTCATTTGAAGGAGTTTTCCTCTATCCGCCCTGTTCATTCTACGTTACCAGTTCTCACATCTGTTAGCCAGTTAGCACTGACACACAACATCTAGCTGTACAGTAAATGTTAACAAACAATGAGAAAACACATATGCGGTGGTTAAAACTACATTATACTCACGTGTCACGAGTGCACATATGCCATAATCTTTTAGAAACGATACATGGTGTTCCTCGTTTTCTTGAGCAGCTGGGTATCGAATAACTCGCGAGATAGCTAAAATAGTTAGCCTGCTAGCCGAAGCCAGGTAAAACACTCCAATACGTGAAACGAAATCAAAACACGCGTAGTCGTCTAAATTAAGTCAGATATTGCCATAATACATTTTAAAGGACGAAAACAGAAGGAATGCAATACTGCCCGGACTGGCTGAGACGAATATAAGCTGCTCGCGCTGTTGTGTTAAATGCTGGCACGCGCGCAGAGCTGGAATGACAGGAATGTGGAGCATAGTGACTTATGGATGTTTGGATGTGTAGTCATTCAAATCTATAGATGAAACTTTAAAAAGGGTATAATACGCCCTAAGTTTCTCAAGCACTCACATTAATTGGTAAGTTAAGGTTATTTTAAAAGTGACATTACTTGCAGCAGGTGTTCAATGGTAAATTCAAAGCAACGTGACATACTCGTTGGAAATGTTCAGTACTTTCACCCATTTACTGTTTCCAGTTACAAATATTGTTAAAAAAAATGATGTATCATTTTAAATTGTATGTTTACCGTTTTATATTAGAAAGGGTGAAAGGAATTCAAATTTGTAATTCAGATGCAGATTTTTTTTAGAAGTCCTCTAACACCCACTACTGCTCAAAAACATGAACTACATATAAACTACAAAACATGATATAAAATATGATTCTAAACGGCTAACAAAAACGATAAATGCAAAAAATAGTCAATAGATATTTTCAGGTGGAATTCAACATCAGTTCAGAAGAGACTTGATTTGTCTCTGCCCAACAAAACAAATGTTTTTCAAGGACTGAAGCCATTAAAAAAAGCCAAAAGGGCAGGACTTTTTTTTAATTGTTTAATTTCATAAGTTAACAATCAAACAGTTTCATGTTAGGCGATATGAATTTCCTGCAAGACAGATTGAAAGACAACAAGGCAGTGAGTTATCCATATTGTGATCCAAATTAATCATTTTATTGTTTCCAAAAAACAAAATACAGATAGGTGAAGTTCTTCAGGGGACGATTTACAGAGAAGACATGGGGAATGACACTCCGGTGGTCCAATCAGTGGGCGGGCTCTGTGAAAAAAAGGAAAGTCATGCTAGAACCCCAAAGTTTCTACATATGCCCCATAAATAAGGCTCTTTAGGCCTTTTCTATGCAATTTTTTTTTTTCAAGTTAAAACTATTACAATATTTTGTTTTACCAAAGTCATGATACTGAATATGTAAATTAAAAAGGTAATACTTACTTGACTGCACTGCTTTCTTCTTTCCTGCAAAACAGCAATGCTATTATTAATACTTTAAAAATAACTTTTGCAAGCTCTCAAAATAAAATGTGTTGCCTTGTACACAAATTTAGTTTCTGAATATATTGTGGAACAAACGGTCTATCGACATGGGCCCAATTCATCATATAATCATAACCAATTGTGCATATAATGGTTACATGATAGATAATATATCTTGTGGCATAAATAATGTTTACATAGTACATAATTATATTGTTTGAACCATAAAATAAATACAGGTTCATGCAATGTTGACAGTACACTTAAAAATAAAGTTTTCACACAGTGATGTCATAGAAGAACCTTTTTTGTTCCCCTTGTGATTTTTCCCTTAATAGAACAAAAATAGATGTGTGAATAACATTAAAAAAAATCTAAATAAAATGTTCCGCTATAAAGATTTTTTTGTTAAATGGAAAGGTTCTGCTGTAAAAGTTCTTTATGGAACCTAGATGTGTGCATACACTACTTCAATAAACTTGACCTCTCACCTCCATATGAAAGTTTGTAGTACATGAAAGTCATGATTCCTACACCAGCCCACATCTCCTGGTATGCCTTGGTGTAGTAGGGGGCCACCTTAAACCACCACCCAGCGAATGCACCACCTGCCATCTAGTGATCAAAACAACAAGATGCATGAATATTTGTCTAGAATGCATAAAAAATATGCACTAATAACAAACATATGTTTGAATGTGCAAATGTTATATGTGCCATTAAAATAACCAATACAGAAGCATGACACAAACAGTACTTTCAAGGACATAAATTCAAGGACCAATTGAAATGATTATATATATATATATAAATACAGCGGAATTTTAGATACAAAAAGACCATGACATAAATGCAAAAACTTTCTCCGTTTATCACAGTCAAAATAAGAGGAGTTCATGGCAAGCACAATTCAGTATGAAGCTAACTTGAATCGCGAAAAGGACAACAGGACTTTTGATTGTCCAATACTGGAACAAATCTAAGACTATAAAACATTTGCCTCGATTCATGTGTGCCATTAAGATGTCAAGCTTGAGGAGAGCCTTGATTGCTGATGTTGATTCATAAAGGCGCTTAGAAAGGCCTGGTCATATACGGTCCAATAAACGAAAAAAGTAATGGTTTAAACGATAGTGAATCTTCTTGAAATGGTCAGTTATTATTTAAACTATGCACACTGAAATCATACAGCATTTATTATCAGCAAATGTACTCACCTCTAATATATGAGTGCAATGGACCACACGGAGAAGGTCACTGTTCCGCAGCGACAGAGATGTAGTAGCGGAAGATCTCTGTGGGTTTCCGCTTTGTAGTTAAAAGCCACGGAATCAAAATAAAAGTCCGTAAGCCTATGTGACGAATGTGTTTTGTAACACTTCAATTTATTTCTCGTTCTCCTTTTAGATATACTTTTTTTTAGATAAAACATTGGATTTCTAATTAGATGTAATAAAATGTTGTTAGAAAATATTATTTGACCACATTATTTCTTACTTTGCTTCCACAAATAAATCAGAAAATGAAATAGTGTAACCTATCTAAATTGTTTATTTAGATAGGTTATCTAAATTGTTTATTTATTGTAATTAGATGTAGGCCTAATAAAATGTTGTTAGAAAATATTATTTGACCACATTATTTCTTACTTTGCTTCCACAAATAAATCAGAAAATGAAATAGTGTAACCTATCTAAATTATTGAAGTATTTCACTGATAAAAAAGAACTTTGTATATTTGTATCAGATATAGGCTAATATATTTATATTGATAAATATATATTTATATCAATATATTTATATCAATATATTTATCAATATAAATATCTATATATTTATATTGACAGAAATTATCAGATATTTCTGATCATTTATGTCAGAAATAATTTCAAGATAGATAGATAGATAGATAGATAGATAGATAGATAGATAGATAGATAGATAGATAGATAGATAGATAGATAGATAGATAGATAGATAGATAGATAGCATACAATAAAAAAAAACAAATTATGTTTTGGAAAAATTTAATTTGTAGACATTTTAACAACAATGGACAGATTGAAGAGAACAATAAAGCTGGCAGGTTTTCAGAAGCAAATAAATAAAACGCAACAAGCATATTGCATTTTGGAGACAATTCACACAAAATCACAACAACAACAAAATCATTAGCAGAGAAAAATGTGATTAAAGACAATATGGTATTGCATCTGGAGGCTATTGTGTTGCTGATCACAGACTCCTTTAGGAGAACTTCACTGTGTCTGGCCCAACAGTTATTCAGCAGTCAAAAGTAAATAATACTGCTAAGAATGAAGCTTTATGATCACCCCTCTCACTTTGGACAATTACCAAACACATTTGTTGCCAGATTCAGTCCATGCCACATGGAAAGCACAGTATCACTATATCAACAAGCAGAGAATGTTAGATTGTATATGTGATGTAAAATGCTTGGGAGAGGTGAGAGTGCTCGGGAGTTCATGGGTACATGCAGGAAGCAGGACCACTGATGCGCAAAGGCAGTGGTGCAATCCTCTCCCCTCAGGCTAATCTCTGCTCTGTAATCCAGAAATATATCTCTGAAAAAATGACAGATTAGACTGGATATCTGGGTTGACTGCTCTGGGTGTATAGTGTGTGCTACTTTCAGTTTGATCAGTCATTATAGCTATGGAACTTGGAAAGCTGAAGCACAAAGAAAAAATGGAATTTGAATTAGAAAAACAAATGGACACAAACGCAAAAGCAATTCTAAAGTGAGACAATAGCATTAAAGGAATAGTTATAATAATATAAAAGGATCAGGAAGAAAATTCTGTCATTATTTACTTACTCTCATGTCATACCTGTATGCTGTTATTTTTATGCTTTTATTTTGTCCATTAAACACTAAAGTAACGTTTTTTGAAGAATTATTATGCAGTTCTTGTAAAAAAAAAAAAACTTCATAGTGACCAGGGCTGTTAAAAAGTTATACGTAATAAGTATAAAAAGTAGTCTATAAACACATTATATTATTAATAACAACAAAAACAATAATAATACATTATTTATACTTATTTATTTTGAATTATGATTGTTGTTGGTGATTTTGTAAAAAAAATTAAAAGTTTTAAATTGAAAAGCTATGATGTCATAAAAATCTGGAGTTTTTTTTCCATCTTATTGATCAATTACAAAATGTTTATGGTTCATCTTCCAAGTTTAAACATCACACCACATTATCTTCATGTTAATCACTTTAAATCAGTCTAATTTACTTAAACTGCTGTGCAGGATTAGATTTTTCGATGTTAAAAGTGTAGATCTGTGTCTGAGTAGGGAACTTGCAAAGTTCAAGACATGGAAAAAACATGGAAAATGATCGTATAGACTTTTAACCCCGATCTCAAGCGAAAACTAAATTATTTTATGAGTTGGCGATTTCACATGAATTTGTACAATGTGATTCGTATGATATTTAGGGGAAAAAGTAAGCCTGAAGGTCCACCCCTAATCCTAAGAGTCAATGGGGTGTAAACAGATAGCCTAGTACAAAAAAAATGGATGAATGAATTCGAATTCTTACGAATTAGCCACCAATTTGCCAAAACTTAAAATAGTTATGAATAGAGTGGTGCAGGGATGATGTCAAAGCCCGAGATTTTCCTATGGGGTTTTCAATTTATGAGTAAAATAAAGACTGTATCATAACTTGATAATACTTTGACGTTTTGTTCTACAACATAAACTGCACGCACTCACTTCCCAATCGGTCTTATCTACTAATTAGAAAAATACATTTTCTAAAATAAACAAAACTGCTCCAAAATTCGCTTTTTCAGTATGAGTGTGTGTAATTTACATTGTAAAACAAAACGTCAAAGTATTGTCAAGTTATGTTTACCACAGGCTTTATTTTACTCATACATTTAAAACCCTTATTATAAAACACCACAGGAAAATCTTAAGGGAACCAGTGGCGAATTAGTCTTTTGGGTTTTGACGTCATCCCTGCACTCCCTTGCCATGAGATCGTGTTGGATGGGTCTACCATTAGGTCTCTCACAATGTGGTGCTGTAGGCCTCATAAGCGAACGGATGGCAAAAGGGCAAACTCCAATCTCTGCGGATCGAGTAGGGGCAAGCAGCATGCAAATGTTTATCCACATAACTAGAAATGGTAGGAATTTCCTCCCTGTGATTCCCTGACTCCTCTGACAAAGAATTAGATGCATTTCCAGCCATGTGATTTCTATCATTACTCTCTATAGGTGGACTGGGAGCAGAGAGAATATTTGGTGGAGCTGAAGGGACTGGACGTCTCTGCATGCCGTCCTCCTGTCTCCTCAGGAAGTCCCTGAGAACTTGCTTGAAGAAACCCACCAGTTCCCAGGGAGGGATGTTATTGTTGGCCAAAACATCATGGAGCCTTGATGGACCACAATTAAACGTTTAGTAAAATATTAAAGCAATATCACACAAGCACTGTAATCACATCGGTGTTGATATTTAGACAAGCAGTATGAATCCCTATGCACATCTGTCTGGAATGCACAAACACATACTTGCGAAGTGACAAATATAACTAGCTTGAGAATAATTTTGCACTGTGTCTTGCATTCTACATTTTTTATATGTTTTTTATGCATTTTAGAAAAAATGGCTGAAAAAATATAAAGAAATGGAAGCTAACATGCAATGCAGGGGTGAGAGGACTTGTTTTACCTGGAAAGTACAATGGCAGTGTGTGAGGGTGGGATGCGACCACAGAGGCGCTCTAGCTGGCGGTGTTCAGAAGCAGTTATAAGGGCAAGCAGGCTTGGGTATGCTGGGGCGTGACGGTATCCCAGAATGCCACGGGAGATGCAGTACTGGAACTCCTGTTCTTGAACCTGAAGAGCTCTTTGCTCCAGCTGCCAAAGCATCTCACGCAGCAACATCCGACCTGGTCCTCCATTAGTCACACATCCATTTGTGTGGGACCAACCTAAAGGCATGGCTGGGCTGTATAGCATAGGAGCAATAAGAAAGAATGTTGCTGATAAAATTCTGTATACAAAGTGACTTTCTCCTATGATCATCATCTGCAAATGAGATGTGACTGTTCATAAAGAGCTTGGTCTTCAGTGGACAGTCTTTCACACCGTATCACATCAAGCTCTGTAGTCCACATCCTCAACTGGCAGTTTAGTTAATTCAGCAACATACAGGTCTCTCCATCAAGCTAATGCTAACAACGTCTGCAGAACAGTCATGTTTGTTTATCTTATTATTTTTGTCGACCAACAGATATAGCATTGCTTATTCACATAATTACACATCATTATAAGTGATAAACAACTGAGTCGTGTTGAGAAAGGAATTCTCGTTTAAGCCATGCTAAAAACAAGCTAGCCTATTTGACGGTCAGGTAAAATGCACTTCACAAATGCACATCAATTTAGCGTAGCACTACAATGCTCTTGATGTTTCCAGATAAATTTCAAACTATGCCCATTTGAAAAAACTAAGCAGGCATACGTTGCTTGTTGTGTTTTGGAAGATGGCTGGTTTATAGCTGGTCCAAGCTGTTCATTAAAGGTACGGTGAAAAAAGGGTAAGGTTAGCAGTCACCTTGTTCTAAAAACAAGGAAAACCAACTGTAGCTGGTTTGTTGGTGGTCCAAGGTCTACCAGCTAATCACCAGCTTGTACCAGTTGTCAGCTTGGACCAGCTAAAAAACAGCTTAAACCAACTAAAATGTTTCAAAACAGCAGGATGTGACCTAAAAGATGTGAAAAGACAAACTTGGAATAAACATAGATATGAATCGAATGGACAGGTGCAAAGGGACAAAATCAGGGCAAAATTGTAAAGTTGACAACTAAAACAGGAGGAGACAGACAGAGGTGTTGGATGGAATATAATTTACATGAAAGGATCATAACCACCAAAGGATTCACCACAGAGGATATTGGTTAAGGTGAAGAAAACAATGGAAATTACAATAAATGACATTTAAACTGATATTTTTTACCTTGTGGGTCTCAGAGGTTGAGGTCCATGATGCTTTGACTCCATCTGATACCATCAAATTGCACCAGGTTATGTAAATAAAATATGAACAGTAAATTAAACCAGACTGTCAGATATAAAATTAGAGGATACTGACAAAAGTGGGGAAAGATGGAACAGCCTGAAGAAATAATTCTGGTAGAAGAGTGTAAGAGAAACTAAAATAAGGCACTTGAACAAGAAGAATGTCAGACAAGCAAAATCAGGAGAAAAGCAAAGACAGAAAGAAGATAGAGAGTGTGTGTGTGCCAGTGACATGCAGCAGTGTGTGGACGACTGAGCCGGGCAAAGTTGAGATGAAGAGAGTGACTCTCTCTCTTTCTCCTGCCCACCGCAAACTGCCTTCTGTCTCTCTGCTCTGATAACCCAGCCCACTCTGACACACACACACACACACACACAACACACACACACACACACACACACACACACACACACACACACACACACACACACACACACACACACACACACACACACACACACACACACACACACACACACACACACACCATTTCAGCTCATATAACAGCAAATTGTTTGAAGTATGCATCCTGCTTCCCATCATTCAATACTCTTTCCCATCTTATGGTATTAAATTCAGTCTGAATTTCATGACTCAAAATTTGCCTAGGGTAAATCAGTCCAGACTTCTTGTTTTCAACAGTAAAACAGTTAATTCAATGTGGCAGTCTGAGTAAAATTATCTGGAAAAAATGTGCCCTGTGTCAGCATGTAATGTGACCCAGTGCCAAGGGGAATCATGTCAGAATACAAGGGAACAAAACAAGAGTTCCTGGTCTGCTCAACAATGTGACATAAATAAACCAGTGTATTTGGGTGGAAGATAACAATTCATATTGATCATGAGTTTATTAAATATATACAAACATGGATTTATTTGGAGATAGTAACTGTAAAAGGACCAACAAGTTTCTTAGAGATCCTTTATATCACAACAAATAACTGCTTTTTTTGCGTCTTACACATTTGACCGGAACACAACATGCCTATGTGTTTTCTTTGACACAATCATTTATCCAGCACCACGTACATCTTAATGAGACAAATAAATCAAGCACATACACTGCATTCATTTTGTAAGACCATATTTATGTGGATGCACATAAAAAGCATTTGTGCACATAAGCGCTCCTCACAGATTGCAGTGATGTCCATATGGAGGCCTCTGGGAAGGCTGCAGGCTGGATGGTCTTCTGAGACTCATAATCACAGCCCAGCACCTGGTTCTGGTTCTGGGTCAGGTCAGGGTAAAGCACCAGACTGCTGGCTACACCACCTGCCCTGTGCATATGCCATAATCGCATTCAGATTAAAAACTATTGACAACGATAATTGCAGAAACATAAGCACCATGACCGACAGGGTGACCGCGATTTTACCAAGTACAACATGTTCCTGGATCAACATCTTTGTTGAACCTGGAACAACATTCCAATCAACCAATCAGATTTGAGGGACATGTTTACAGTTTGTGTAAAGTTTAGGCTTGTAAACAACCAGGGTTAAGTGCTTCTATCAGTCTATTCACCTACCATTTTACTCTGATAACATTCTTTATGGTTAACTTATGGGGAGGATTAGGTTCAGGGTTAGGACAAAATTTTCTGACAGAAATTTTGTTTCAGGATCAACAAAATATGTTGATCCAGGAACATGGCAAAATCACGGTGACCTTGCTGGCAGCAAGAGTCATTCAAACTCATTTTATATAGGCTATATAAATGGGATATTAAAAGTGCTTTGGAAATCAATATAAGCAGTTATCCCAGTTTTGTACAAAATACTGTATTTTAATAAATAATAAAATAAATACACATTATCATAAATAATAATAACAATATGGTCACTAAAATGAAGTCAATTTTTTTTTGGAGGGGAATATAGAAGATACATTATCATAATTATCATCATCAATAATAATAATAATATGTATGTCAGCTATAATTATAAATAAATAAAAAACAAAAAGTAGTATTTTCTATTTATATATTATTTATTTATTTTATTTTGGATGGGAATATGAAAGAGAAAACTGTCCCTAAAACAAATTCTTGAGGTAATCCTACATCGCTGCATATTGTGTTATTTTTCCATTCCCACTCCCAACATGTAAAATATGTGTGAGCAGCAGTGCAATTTGTAGCTCTCCCTCACAGCTTAAGTATGAAAAGGTAGACCATGGCGGCAAAACACTTCATTTCAGATCATTGTTGAATGTCGAGTTATTCCTCTATTGCAGACTCAGACCTTGAGACATGACATCATCTGATGTCCAATTATTTTTGTCAACCATGTCATGTTGTATTATTTTCAGGCGGCTTAAGGACTCACAGTCTTGCTATAGTTCACTTTTTTCATCTGTCTACTGAACACTTGGGACTATATTTCAGCTATTTAAGTTTTGGAATAGCTTTTTGATACATGCTGGAGATGAGCTTTAAAACACAAAACTAATTCCAGACATTTATTCAGCACCGTTTGACCAATTTCCATCTTTAATTGTGAGCTGTGTACCTTTTGTACGAAGGGAGAAAGAAATCCACTGGAAATGGCACGGGACCTTTCACTGCCCTCACTAAAAACCCTCTGTACCCAGAGGAGACTCAAGTCATTGCAGTCAGTCTCAAGTCGTGAGACGGGTGTGAATGTAGCAGTCCTGTCACACATACCCACACAGAAAGAGGCTAATTGTGAGTGTCAGTCTGTGTTCTGAGGTGGGTGATGTCATTGCCACTGGCAGGGAGCCTGTGATAGTGATGATTTGGGACATGGCTGGTGTGCACACATACACACACCAGAGGGCAGTGTGCATGCTTATGGCTTTATGGCTTTATATTTTACACTAAAAAAATTCATTCTAACAAATTAACCAACCTCAATAATAATTGATTAATATATATATATATACCTTTAAAAGTGCTTCAAAGGTAAGGGGTCAGAATTTCTTTTGTTGTTGTTGAAACTTTTATTCTTTTTATTTGACTGATTTAAACAAATAAATGCAGCTTTGGTGAGCATAAAAGGTTCGTTGCTCTTTTATAGGCCAAAAAAACATCTTGCTGAAAGTCTCTTCTTTCATCTCAATCTAATCTGTGTTGAGACATTGATTGACTTCTGTATAAACCGTCATCCACTGTTCACAAGCCGACAAGCCCATCACTCTAAGATACTGTATTTGAATGATTAATTATAACTCATCAAAACTTCCTTCTTCAACCTCTATAACCTGCCTCCATCTCTATAGCATCAGTGATGTAATGAAAGTTTTTTTTTTTTTTTTATCAAACAGATTGAATGTTTTAGAGTGAAACAAACCACTTAATACCACAAAACATCACAGACTTAATCCATTGTTTGCTTACTGATGTTTGTGCTGTGCCAAAACAATGTCACTTCAGGAGGATGATGTCATGAAGGACCTGGCTTTTATTAGTTAAAGGGATGTTAGTTTGATGGGCATTGAGCACATGAAATCATGTCTGTTCGAAACATTTGGATCAAAGTAATGACAATGAAGAAACACCAGGTATATTAGTAAATTGTAATTTCTTCATTCTTAATAACCTCTTCTACTGGTCTTCTAAAGTGCTTCAGTTCAGTTTCCAAAGTTCAACATCTATTTTATTTGCATGCCCCTTGAGTTCTTTTGGCTTGTGAAAGGCACACACACAATTTTTTAAATCTATTCTTATTGCAGTTGGAATGGGCAATGGTCTGTTCAGACAATGAGAGCCAGGGGGAGAGTATGTGTGCATGAATGAGACAGAGCGAACCCATTAGGTCTGTCTGTCTGTCTGTCTGTCTGTCTGTCTGTCTGTCTGTCTGTCTGTCTGTCTGTCTGTCTGTCTGTCTGTCTTACTGACTGACAGCAGCATGTCCTCAGGTGAACAGAGAGGTAAGAGTGGACATTAAGAGTTTCATCTCTGACATCTTTCCTCTAGCTCTTTTATGATTACTAACCATTATTCCCAACATTCTTCAAAAAACCTGTCTCTGCATTTGCCATGTCACCTCAAGCCCCTTCATGGTCAAAAGTAGTTCTGAATCAAAACTAATCAACCAACAGAAATGTTTGCTATCGTGTGATTTGTTGTGTTTGACATTTACAGACAAATGTTAAATACATCAGTTTGTCTGACTGCTAGATTTCTAAATGGTTTTGGGCACTGTTTGCTTTTCCACCCTGTCATGAGGCATATTTGACAAAGTGACATTGGTCAGTCATGTCTGGCCTTTAGCAGTTTGTGGTTATGAGGGCACAGTTGACCTTTGCTCAGGTACAGCGAGTTCCCAACATACAGACAGGAACCTCAAGGCCATCCGAGGTGAAGGAAAGCTCTAGAGATTGTTGAGACATGGAAATAAAATAAAAATGCTTTATTTATTATTATTTACTTACTGTCAGGTCAGTGAACTAATTCACAGAATGCACCTCAGCATTCAAATATGGCCACCTCAGACTCAATATCCCAGAATACACACACACAGACAGTGGTCTATACACCTTATTTTTAAACACAAAAGGTGTTTTGTGTGAATGTGCGAGACACTGGGAAAGTGCAGTAAACTGTAAAACTGTTTGCGTTACAAACCAGTGTGTTTAATTAAGACACTACATTAAATAATATGGTAAGAAATATCAGTTTGCAATACCAAGGAGCATAACGAGTTGTTTTGTGCAGCTAAAAATGACACGGGAAGCCAGACACGGGCTGTGTCCAAAATCGCCCCCTATACCCTTAAATAGGGCACTATTTGACGGGTCAGCCATTTGTAGTGGTGTCTGAAACCATAGTGGACATTATCAAGTACACTCATTCAATCCCACAATGCACTGCAATAAGGAGTGTACAACCAATGTCAAGTCAAGTCAACTTTATTTATATAGCGCTTTTTACAATACAAATTGTTTCAAAGGAGCTTTACAGAGATAACAGGAAAACAATGTTGTAATAGTATTGTTCAATTGAAAATTAAATGTCCCCAACTAAGCAAGCCAAAAGGCGAAGGCAACAGTGGCAAGGAACCAAAACTCCATCAGGTGACAGAATGGAGAAAAAAACCTTGGGAGAACCCAGGCTCAGTCGGGGGGCCAGTTCTCCTTTGGCCAACGAATGAACAGTGTATGATTATGAGTTAGGCAGCATAATGTCAGGAGTCAGATGGGATCAGAACTTTCACGATATTATCCAGTTCATCTGGTTGGGGGTTGGGTCATCCGGCCGGTGAGGAGATGAGTGTGGTGAGGTGTCCATGGGCCTTCACAGCCCTGATCTGTGTACGTCGTTGTGTCCATGTGATGGTCCTTCATCAGATCTGGATATGCCTTGGATCCGGCGGTCTGCGGTAAACCTCGGGATAAACAGAGAGACTAATATTAGCGTAGACGCCATGCTTCTTTTGAAGGATGTAAGCTCAACGGCTAGAATGCCCATAATGCACTGTGAAAGTCACACGTCTGACCAGAAGTTGGTGCCACAGCTGAATCCTCCATCCATTAATTTCCCAAACCTCTGGTCCAATGTGGCTACAGCGTAATATCATTCAGGTATGATTATTAAATTATTTTTTAATAATAGGTCGTTACATGCTAGATTCCATGACAGAGTTCAAGATACATTTTTTCATTACTACTGGATCTTCCAATTTCCTAATTTTCAAATGATTATGATTACAGCAAGCACAAACTGCAAAAGCGGCAGTCCTTCCAGCGCACTCAAAAGTCTGAATTCACTCACTCGTTTCCGTTCACTCTTTCAAGTGAACTATATTAGTGGAGTAATGTAGGGAATAGTGAATGAGGGTATGGTGCGATTATGAACACAGCCTGTGTTGTGTGTTTTCTGGGATATGGAGTCCGAGGCGGCCATATCTGAATGCTGAGGTGCATGCTGTGAATTGTAGTTTACTGACCTGGCACTTACTTATTTACTTATGGAATTTCCACAATTTTAATTTGCCAACTTGACATTTCTCCAAAATATAATTTAGAGAAAAAGCCACATTTCATTCAACAGCATGCTTTCAGAGAATGCTGTTGAAGGAAATGTGGCTTTTTCTCCAAATTATATTTTAAAGGTTATAGAAATTAAGGCCAGACTAGGTTTCTCAGCGTTTCTCAGATTAATGAAGATTTTCAGCTATAGGTCCATTTGGAGCAGTACTGAATTGGAGGTCATGTTTATAAATGGCTCCTGAACATGCTTTTACTAAACTGACCATGTTTCCACATCAAATTGTGCTGTATTAATGTGGGACATGACATCTATTTCAAAAGGAAAACAGTTTCTTTTTCTTACTCCATTATCAGATTTTCTTTCTTGTTTGAATCTGAATTGTGACCATGGCATATTTTCAGTAAATAACTTAAAATCTGGCTTTGAATATATTAAAATGGACAACGTATAAGTAGCCAACCATCTTTAATAATCACAGAATTTTATCAAAATTCTCAAGGTTTTATTAAATTTAGGCTATTTACAGACAAAGAGCACGCAATAATATCCTGTTTTTGTGATCACACTCAGTATCCAGCTCTTCCAGATGCTGACCACTCCCCACACCCACTGTCAGACAATTCCCTACTGTCCCTCCCTCCACAATGCTTCGTCCACCACCCACACACCTCCCGCTTCTCTGAAACGCCACTGCAGTTCTCAGTGTCACCAGCAGAGGGCGAGGCGAGCTCGCGCATAGATGATACATCTGATACTCCAGAGCACAGAATGAAGCTTACAAGACAGATGATAAAAAATATTATAAACATCATAATGAGACAATTCTAAGAATTAATTCGCAATTTAAGAGAAAGTCTCTTGTATCAAAAATCCATTACATTAGTGACTGTGTGTGTGTGTGTGTGTGTGTGTGTGTGTGTGTGTGTGTGTGTGTGTGTGTGTGTGTGTGTGTGTGTGTGTGTGTGTGTGTGTGTGTGTATGTGTGTGTGTGTGTTATGTGCCTACACCATATTTTGAGCGGATACAGATCCCGCAGTTTTCCAAGTTCGTCCCACCTGTTCCTGGAGCGAAATTGTAGCATTTGGACAATAGAAGGTACACTGGGCACACCTAGCAGTGCCAGCTGACAGATGGGTAGCCACAGCGTCCAAATGCAAGAGAGTCATCTCCAATCTGCATTCATTATTCATACAACAAACATCACCGACACAGGTACATTTTTTCACTTCCTGATTCAACGCAAATGTTTTCTCCACTTCCTTGTCTAAATGTACATGGCTTAAACATCTGGGCTGACCCGAATTAGGGAGATGGTCCACTGCAGAACATGAAATCCACGGGAGGAGTCGATCTAGATCGACTCCTCCCACCTTACATACCTAAACCTACCAGCTCCACCTTATCCCTAAACCACCCCTAAACCTACCAGCTCACCCCTTATCCTAACCACCCCTAAACTACCCAACCCACCCTTAATCTGGATCGACTCGCCCCGGATCTGTGTACTGCAATGAGGTGCTACTGAATTAGACGTCATACAGCTAAACTCTAAGTGAATGCATATAGGCTACTACAATAATATGAATAGCTATTATAAAAACAGTATAGGCCAATACATATTTTTACTAGTAAGAAAGAGACAAAATAAACAGTTCTCACCATTTTTAGTTTAGTATTATTTATATAGGCATACTATTATAGTATTTATTCATATTTCGAATTAGCTTTTATTTTTATATTTAAAGGGCACCTATTATGGAATTTTGAAAATTTCCTTTCATGTAGTGTGTAACATACATCTAAGTGAACAAAAACATCCTGCAAAGTTTTATATATCAAAGTTCACCGTAAAAAAAAGTTATTGTCTCTCAAAAGTAAGAGTCGACACTGAGTCACTGATATGAATCGAACGATGCTTTTTCTCTGTCTAGAATCTAGATGATGTCAACTTGACAAGTTATTTGAATAAGATACGCCCACTTATTGCGCTCGCAGACGCCAGGGAAACTTCAAAACATCATGTCGACAACAAGACGTTGTGTTCTGAAGTGTGACGCAAAAGCGACATTTTTTCCACTGCCCAGGGACGAGCATGTGAATTATCAGTGGCTAGAGTTTATATTTACAACTATACCACAAAAGTATAGCCCGAACCTTGAGCTGTGTTCGCGTCATTTTAATGACGATAGCTTTACAAACATAAATGCTTGTTTTCGCGAGCCGGTTGATACTGAAGGAAGGTTCGGTACCAGTTTTATTTGGATCGGCTTCCTTCTCCGAATCACAACCTGTAAGTATTATTAATAATTGTAGCTTGTATGTGTTTTGTAGCAGCATGCTCACTAAGTATTTTTGTGTATTGTGTAAGTTTCGCTCAGCGCAGCTTCTAGGTCTCCAATGTATTTTTTTTTTAAATATGTGAAATGTTTGTCGTTGTTATTGGAGTTGTCATAAAGAATAGAGCAATACCTTGTAATACTGCCGTGCTTTATCAATATGTTTATGCGTTGGGCTAACAAACAATAACTGACTGGGTCATCTGACCAATCACCGCAGATTAGCGTCACGCAAAGGAGGGGTTTGGAAAAATGAGTCGTTGAACGAATCATTTGGGAGCCGGTGAGCAAATCAGGTAAAAATAAATGCATATTATAAGACAACAAAAGTGTTTTGTCATTGCATGCATGTAAAACTGTTGTTGGGGACTCCCAGAACATTATTAGGAACATTTTAAATGCCATAATAGGTGCCCTTTAGCTTTTATTTTTTTGTTATTTCAGTTTTAGTAATTGTAAGTGACCCCCCATAAGTCATTTAAAGGAGTTATTATCTATAGTTATTTTAGACTAAATAAAAGCTAAGCTAAATGGGACATGTATGGGTTAATGTGACGATTGTTATAAGTTTATTTAAAATAAAAGTTTGATCATGTTCTCTAATTGTTGTTAATACATGATTCAATTTAGGTTTGATAATTTGCAGTTAAGCGCAAAATTTTGGCTTTCAAATATACTGAATGGCTATAACCACTCTTTTTTTTTCTCTCAGAAATTGGATGTCAAAAAATCTATTTAATGTCATTGGCATCATTGGTTAAGACAATAATGTTAAGGTGAAAGATGCTCCATGAAACATGAAAAGTACATTTAAGAACATTTATTTTCGCATTCAGTGTTGAGTACAGCTTAAGTGCAAATAGTTAAGAGTCAATGGCTAAAAGATGAACAACACTTAACAGTACAAAGATTGACAGATTCCCACTCACAGAAGTTTCCTTCTCCCTCTCTTTTGTTTTGTATCATTTTCATAAAAATAAATAAAATAAATGACAGCACAAAAAAACATGAATCTCTGTAGTGGAGTCCTACAAAAAAGAAACATACTGTAATGCTATAGTGAGCTGACCATATCTAATCAGAACATTGCTAAATAGTTGCGTTTGTGCCCAGATATCATGAACCTCAGCAGATCCATGTGTATAGCTGACAATGACGATTACTGTATGTCAATAATGTTTACAGATATAGTGATGGAAGAGGAAAAGCCCCCACCCAACGCCCTAGACACAAAGAAGCTGTTTTTTTTAAAGAAGAGAGTGTCACTGGAGAGCAATAAAGCTGGAGATCATTCACATACTACAGAGATTTTCAGCACAGCCGAGAAAGCACATAAACTTCAAAGATAAAAAGAGAATTCATCAGCACTTAAGACTCTTGACTTCATGCACTTTATGAGCAACACATAAAAAAACAAACACATCTAGTCGTTTGTCGGATTTGAATAATATGTTTCATGGTTACTTCTACAATTCATCAAGTAGTTGTACTTCAGACTAGATCCTGAATTGAGAAACGGCACGTTTTACTTTTTTTTCTTCGTTTTTTTCTATGGTTACAAGGTGAGGATGGGACTTCTCCTGCACAGCTTTGCCATTGCTCTAGACTTCACAATGTGTACAAAGTAGAACTATGTTCCAGTGATGTTTATTTGTGTGTGTTTGTGTGTGTGTGTGTGTGTGTGTGTGTGTGTGTGTGTGTGTGTGTGTGTGTGTGTGTGTGTGTGTGTGTGTGTGTGTGTGTGTACAAAGAGGAACCCTTGATCATCATTCAGCTCTCCCTGCAATGGGTCGGTCTGGGGCTCAGAATCTCCTCCAAAAGAGCCTATTCAGCCTTTCGTTTGGCCCCAGGAATCTTCTCCTGGATCCTGTACAAACAAAAACACAGTTATATTACTGTATATTATATTCAGTATGATTTTTAAAGACAATTATAATATTTATAACCAAATCAGCACCAAATCAGCATATTAGAATGATTTCTGAAGGATCATGTGACACTGAAGACTGGAGTAATGATGCTGAAAATTCAGCTTCGTCATCACGGGAATAAATGACTTAAAAATATTTTTAAATAAAAAAAAATATATATTTATTTACTAAATTATTATATTATATTATAATGATTAAAGGGAGTACTTACTTTCCTACCACAGAGTTCACTTGGGTCCTTATTAGGTCCAAATACTGATCAATCTGTGCCTAGAGAGAGAAAGATTAAAAAAGTGAGTTATTGTAGTCATGGTGCTTATGAATTATACATGATGCTGTAGTCATGGTGACAAAAGTGCCTCTCTGACCTGGTATTTCTCATAGACCACAGGCATCGAGAACATGGACACCACCACTGAAGCAAGATGAAAGGTAAATGTTAAAAGACAGAACAGTGCATGATGAGTAAACGCAGTAGTCTGTCATTTAAAAAGCATACATTTATCTATATTTTCAATCATAGGGGTAATTTGCGGGTGGGACGGGTGGGACATGTCCCACCACTTTTTGCCAGGATCGATATTGTCCCCACCACTTTGTTGCAACATCTCACTGCATGGATATACCTAATGCAAAAAACATGTCAAGTTAAGGATAATTTGGCGCTGGAATGTGTTTTGGAAATCAAGCTGAGTGTTTGTTGCCACTGTTATCAGCGGCGGAACATTCTCTTTTGCAGACATCCCAACCTGCAAGAAGTAATTTCAGGGAGGTATCTTGGTGACCCGATTGTTGACGGGGGGGGGGGGGGGGGGTGTTGACTGGATTGTTGACGGGGGGGGGGGGGGGGGGATTGGTAGACTATACTGCGCGCATACATAGCGAGCGCACAGGAGAGCGCGAGAGACACTCGCAAGGTGTGTTTCCCTTTCTGTCGTGCGTGTGCGCGCGCGCTCTATGTTTGTTATGCGCGCAGTATGTTCTGTCTCGCACGCGCGTTATAGATTCCGGGAGATTTGAACTAATTTGCGGGCATCAGGGAGACGCTATCAATATGCGGGAGACTCCCGGAACTTCCGGGAGATTTGGGATGTCTGCTTTTGGCTCGTGTCCAGTCTTCACACAGACGAGCGCTTTAATCTATCACTTAACGCCATTGCAGAGACTGTCTGTTCTTTCCGGTAAAATCACAAAACAAAATGCATAAGATACAATCCTTAATGAACATCTTTGATTTAATGAGGAAAAATAAAACTATACGACAGCGGATTAACCAGAACTTCTGACACGCTTAAATGGGCCATGTGTAAGAATTGAGGTAAAAATATCCAAAAAATGAGCTACATGCATCAAAAGAATGAGAAGAAATAAGGGCGATGATGATGTCATAAAAAATGACAAGTTATAGTGCTGCAGACTGAGATATCGACCTGAATTAGCATGCTAAATTACTAGCCACGGCCCGACAGGTGTCATAATACCAGTTTCGGCCATGGGAGGCGGTATGTGGGCAACATAACCACCAGCCAAACTGCAATACACGAATAACTCGCACGGCTTGTGGGCGTACTTGAACCTGATGTCAATCGTGTGGAAAGTACAGCCCACTATTACATTTCAGTTCAGGGAAGAGAGCGGAAGAATGGCTGAAGCCCTTGTAGAGATGATCGGTTCACGTGCGCTAGGGATCTGTCGTGTAAAATTTACAAGCGCCAAAACGGTATTTATTGTTTGAATTGCGTCAGGGCTGGACTGGCCATCGGGCATTTCGGGCATTTGCCCGGTGGGCCGACGTGCTATTTGGGCCGATACATCTCAAACTTAAAAAAAAAAAAAAAATTTAATCTGACCGGCCCATAAAACTCGTACATCGGCGGCCCATTCGTTTAGTTTTGATCAATTGGCGGCGCTGGGATCTTTGCACCGGTGCATTGGACAAAAAAGTCAGTAGGTTTTGTTTTTCTCAGACCGGCCCATGAAACGCGTAGATCAGCGGCCCATTGGTTATTTTCTTGATTGACACTGGGCTGGTCCAATCACATCTTGAAACACTTCACCATTTATCCCTATAAGCAGTATCTGTTTAAATCAGAGGTCTTCACTCCTGCTCCTGGAGAGCCACTGTCCTGCAGAGTTTAGTTCCAACCTGCTTCACCACACCTGCCTTTGAATACTCAAGCGATTCTGAAGTGCTTGATGAGCTGTTTCAGGTGTGTTTGATTAGGGTTGGAACTAAACTTTGCAGGACAGTGGCTCTCCAGGAGCAGGAGTGAAGACCTCTGATATAAATCGTCAGAGCGATGGAGAAGAAACGCAAGAAAAGTGCAGGGAAATAGCATGAAAAAAGAATCAGGCCCTTCAAGTGGCTGATGAGGAGTGAAGAGGATCAGGAGAGAAATGAGTGAGTGTAGAGGACTGTGGTGAGCAGAACTAGGCTACTTTAACACCTATAGGCTATGAGTGTAGAACCCATTACATTATTTCCACATCTGCATAGTTGATTACGCATTTTACTAGAATTGTAATGAGACGCGTTTGGAAACCATGTTTTCCGCCAAAATAAAAGTTTGATGCAGTTTCTGTCAAAATAAAAGATCACGTGTTTCTCTATAAGTATAGAAATTAGTACGAAACTAATTATGAAAGTTTATTTTATTTTTCAGTGCATTTGTTTTACAATACATGTATATTACTGTCATGGGATTAATATTATAACTATTATTATTTAGTAGTGTAATGTAGACAGACACTGATATTATCATAACTAAAAGAGGAATGAGTTTTTCTTTGTTCAATTTGAACACTGAATATGGGTTGGAGCTCTTAATTTTTTACTCTAAAAGTGCACCAGATGGCTGAATTTAACATTAAAAAGCACAAAATTTTCTCTCGGGGGGGCATGCCCCCAAACCCCCCTAGTCGGATCAAGGTACACCCACCACAGATTTAACAAAAATCCTGTATGAAACACTGCTATTGCTATGCCAATGCAACTTATACTGTAGCTTGTTTTAGGATTCATCACTGTGTAGTGTAGCCTACTACATCAATTGTATTTAACAATTAGTAGTTATTTCATCTGTTAAATCTCACTCATTCCTACTCACTCATTATGACATTAGTGGTTTTAAGGGATATGAGATGATATACATATTCAAGGACGTGCAAAGATTTGTGAAAAAAAGAAAAAGATTTGTGTTTATGATCTAGTGGGCCGGTCTGGGCCAAAATGTCGGGCCGATTTTTCGGCCCAGTACAGCCCTGAATTGCGTTATAAAATTGACCGAATCTGAGAGCTGAGATTTTTTTATATCATAACTAACCTGCTCTGTCTAGTCTGTCGGTCTCCGTGTCCTCTTTGCTTTGCGATTTTTCTGTGCATGACAAAATTTATGTGTGGCATGAGAGCGTGTGAAAAGTGTCAATTGCGTGTGTCTCACGGTGAATTCGTGAGAGTTGGCAGCTCTGAATGGCGCTAGCTTGGTCAACATCAGCGAATGCTGTCGGTCAAATTAATGTAATTCAAACTAACAATAAAAATGTAATATGAACAAAACGAATATGAACATATTCACTGGTAAAGGTGAAGGGGAGTAGCTTGAAGATGTCATATTTAAAAATCACTTGACATCAACCAACGTTCCACTGGAGTCAAAACGTCCTCTATTAGGAGTTGGCTCGGCTTCGGCTATGGCTCTAGGGTCGTTGTGAAGGTAGGGGCGGAGCATAGAGACTATGCCGTTTCTCGTTTGTTACTCTAGAGTAGACCAACTCACTTTCTGGAGGTATACTGCCCCCATCTGGTATGGAATGTGGAGTATGAATTGATTTTTTGGCGGACATTACACAAGGCACCTTTAACAAAGCTTCTACCACCAGACCATTAGGGAAACAAGAATGCTTGCGGATAACTGCGGATCTATGTATTTATTCACTAACATGAAGAATCTCGGGACTAACAATATATTGTATTATAGTAGATGTAAGAATGAAACTATCACATTAAACATGAGTTCTATGTCAATACATTTCTAGACATCGCAATGTTATTTTTTCCCTACACTTTTTACATATCTGATATAGCATTGTATTAGCAACTCCCCCCACACACTCTCCTGTCTCACCCACTTTTTAAAACAAAGTTACACCACTGTTTCAAATTACAAATACATATTGAACTGAATAAACTGCTCACCCATAATAAGAAGAGTGAGTCCATTGAAGAGGGCTCCCACATAGGTCAGCAACCACATCAGCACTGCAAACTTGAGGCAAACAAACAACTAGCAGTTAACACACACAAATAATGTATATAGCAGGTATCACATGGTTTATGATGCATTTCTGTGGCAGTAACTAAACCATTATAGAAGTGCACTGACACTCATATAGCAAGAATAAACCAATAAGGTAATAAACTTCTCTAATATTCTGTATATTAACTCTTGAATTCCTTTTAACAAATTTCTGCTAACTTGAAATTGTAAAATGAATATTCCTGAAATGCAAATATCTGTGTCATATTCACTACCGGTTTGAAGTATGGGGTCTACGATAATTTTTTTTCTTTTAAAGAAAATTAAAAAAAGATTCCAGCAAGGATGTATTAAATTGATCAAAAGTGACAGTTAAGTAATTTATACAGTTACATTAAAAAAATGCTGTTCTTTTGAACTTTCTATTCATCAAAGAATCCTAAAAAAACATCAGGGTTTCCACAAAAATATTAAGCAGAACAACTGTTTTCTATAGAGCCCCTAAAGGGATATGGTGATGAAAAAGATTATGAGTTGAGAAGAAAAATGATGTCAATGCTTTTGCTTTCGCTCAAAAAATGTTTTGCGTTCCTAAAACTTTTACGTTCCCACGATAAACTGCGTTTGCTAGGAAGGAACGTTTTTGGGGGAACAAAAAAGTTTTAAAATGTATTTCTTCCCCCCATAATATATTTTGTTCATCACCATGTCCTTTTAGGGGCTCCGTAGTTTTCAACATTTATAATGAAAATAAATGTTTTATAGATCAGCAAATCAGTAGCCTGACTTCGTCATACTCATATTCTGGTCAGAACATGAGTCTGATACTGGTCCATAGGGCTTTGATTATGAGGCGTGTCTTAACCGAACCAGGAAAAACAACAACTCTGCACTCAATTGGATAGACCGACAACCAATCAGAGGAACGCAGTAAGTGACGTATGTTGAGCAACGCATAGTTATCAAACAGAACTCTGGAAAAAGTATGAAAAAAATAAGGTTAACAATCTTTGCCGGTGTTGCAAAAAGAACTTAAGCATTCGCGAAGTAGGCCTACTTGCATGCAAACACGAAAAGCATTTTTGAAAGAAAAAATACGTTTGAGGACGTGATGATTACGTTATTGGATGGATTATCTGTCCATCATCGTATAAAGCCCGCCCTGGCCATTTGATTGGTCCGACCATTTTTTGGCTGATCATAATTACTCCTCAATGGATCGAGTCCAGACCGAACTTCCCGACCAAAAAATGTTGTGGGCGGGGTTCGGGCTGGCATCCAGCTAGCAAATCAGTATATTAGAGATTTTCTGAAGGATCATGTGACACTGAAGACTGGAGTAATGATGCAGAAAATTCAGCTTCGCTATCAGAGGAATAAATTACATTTTAAATTGTACAAATATTTCACAATATTTCTGATTTTATCATTATTAAATAAATGCACCCTGAGTGAGCATAAAAGACTTGAACTTGAATCTTGAACGATACGGACTGGCAACTGAAGTACATGTTATGACATGCATGCTGGCACTTATGTGTGAGAACCCTGTCTAAAAAAAAAGTTCACGTAATTTCCTGACCATAGTTTCTGTGTTTTCCTATAAAGTATTTATTTAAGAAAAAAGGCAAAAGTCTATCAAAATCTGTCATTTGAAACATAACTTTACAATCCTGGTGCATGTTAAATTGACCGGATGTTCACCTTTAGTGAGTCCACCAGATCCTGCACCAGGAACAGTCTGCGCAGTTCTTTCAGTGTGCTGTTGATATAATACTGGATGTTTTCGGCATACTTCTGCATCTGATCATGGGACAGTGACATCTCCACATCCAGATAAGCTCTGCATCCAGGTGATAAAAACATTAGTAACTCAAAGTGTGGCACACACGCACGCACGCACACACACACACACACACACAGCTGTCTTACTTGAAGGGATGTCCCTCGTCTGTTTTCTGCACAGCCTGCAGAACGGACTTGTAGACCCTGAAGCTGATGGTGGCGGAGAGGGCAGCCAGGGCCAGATAGGCCACCACGCTGACCACACTGAACTGCGTCAGGGAGAAAAGCAGCAGCAGTAAACTGCCAAAAACCAACCCACTCTGCTTCAGGTTCCTCCAGTACAGCAGCTCCATCGCTGGATAGGAAGAGAGCGAAAGAGAAAAAGAAGATCATGTCAAAATCATGCACATTTGGGATTGGTGGTGGTGGTTTACAGTATGCCACAAATCTGATTCTCATTGATTGTTTAAGGATCCTCAATTCAGCATTTATGTGGTGATGTAACCACAAGTGAATCCCTCTGCACCAGTGCTGAGTCAGTGATTACACCATTAGAAATGATTACACAAACAGAGAGGAGCACATAAAAAAAAGCCTGGATTCAGTCTGCAGAATGAGACAGAATGCGTGTATGTCCCTGTTTTACAATATGCCAAAAGATGCATGTCAAATGAGAAGGATGTTCGAATAGCCATTAATTGGCGAAGAATACTGCATCTGCTTCTGATTCTGAAGAGTGAAACAAGTGAGCAATTCACTATCCCATAAGGCCACGGGAGCTGAGGATATTAAAGTTCACCCAAAATGACATTTCTGAAACCTAATAGGCTAGATTTGAAATTCGCTCTACATGTAAACACATTAACCTGCATTCTATCAGCGTCTTCAGTTTTTGAAGCCTTGAGACCTCAAACAAAAAACTTAATTAGCTCGTAGTAAAAGGAATTGTTAATTGTTTATTAGGAGTAGGATTAGAATTATTAGAATCTCACTTTAGATTAGGTTAAAGAAAATAGGAAAATGTCATTAATTAAGTGCTTAAAACCAAACTTTGTTGGACATTAATTGCATTCATATTCAATGTTCCTTATAATGTTTACAAATTCATTAAACACACACACACACACACACACACACACACACACACACACACACACACACACACACACACACACACACAGGTGTAATGTTTTTTATACTGTACAAACTGTATATTCTATCCCCTTACACTAACTCTACGACCTACTCATTACAGAAAACTATATATATATACATGCCAATAAACAAGTGCGGCAAATTATTCTGTATTAACCCATTTTCCACATAGTCACGTAGCATCAATCCAGTGTTTTACCACACCCATTCCAAAGCTCTTCTCACTGGTCTTTGTTTTACACCCAATTTAAAGGTGGGGTATGTGATTTGCAAAACAGCCGGCAGATTTTGAAAATACACAACTCAAAAGGTCCTACCTTCTTTCCCTGACTCCACCCATTCGAAGAGGGGCATGGGGGAGGGGGGTATGGTACGACCGTTTGATTGACGCACTGACTGTCCAATAATTCTAGACGGTCTTGAAAATGATTGGTTGGAGTTTTTCGAGTCCTGCACGTTCCACAGATGATTAAATTTTTTAATTTTCATTTCAGTGCTTCTAACTCAGTGGCTGTAAGTGGGTTAGGAATAGGATTTCAAGTGATTTTGAAAAAATGGTCAAAAAAGAAAATCACATACCCCACCTTTAAGTTGATGCGAGAACAAACTCAAGAGATAAAAAATTAGGCAGTTTATCTAGATTACAATTACAACCTAGTAGCAGAAGTTCGCTCTAATCACAGTTATGTGTCTGAGCTAAATGGAGCTTCATGGTCTAGACAGAGTCCTGCGCTCATTTCCTTGGATGTGTGCCTGTCATACACAGTGCCATTAAGAGTATTATTTTGGACTGTGCTAAGTTAGAGCTTCTCCTAAACTAGCGCTACGGATCTCTACAACAGCATCATCCTTAGTGGGATTCTTTGTTTGTGTTATGAAGGTGAGTGGCGGACACCTCTTTTTGCAATATACAAGGATTACTGCATCATGCATAATTCATAAGCATGTAATTATACAGATCATTATAGTCAATGATCAATATTCAGTCCTATTCTATTTATCAGAAGTGAGGAAGAAACATATGTCTTCATTAAACCAAGGCAGTGTATTTCCTCTATTTATATTCAGGTAGAAATAAAAAAACAATAGGACACTTGCTCATTTAAGCCCACTCTTTCCCATCATGCACCGACACATGCTTGTTTAAGGGGTCATTACGGTGAGCATGGTATAAAATTGTGTGGGCCGTGAAGTTGGCAGTTGAGCTCTGAGATGAAGGGAGCGCGGTCGCCACGGAAACTGGAGAGATGGGTGCAGTGGAGTGAGCAGGGATGCAGTTGCCATAGCGATGGAGCTGCCCCCCCCCCCTCACAGAACGCTGCCTGCTAGACAGAGTAATAAGGTACTGATGAAATAATGGGGGAGGGGAACAGGAGGTAACACTGGTATGACAGACACACAAGCAAAGACCCTCTTGCTAAAACAGCCCATTGCTGACAACAACATGCCCCTCGTTCATGAAGGATCTTTGCTTTTTATCAAGCTAAAGGAAAACAGCAAACAACAGTCCCGTCCTTGAGGGCAAGAATGGCTAAATATAGCTATGGCTGTGTGACTGCACTGAAAATCTTTATTTTTTATTATTTTCATTTTTTGATTCTTGCTGTCCAGTATATACTTGAGAAGTAGCTAAGTGTGTACTAAGACTTGTTTTCAAAGAATATATCCAGTATACAGCAAACGGTATTGGCAAATTGGCTTTTTTTGTCTTGTTTTAAGCATGTTTGTGCTTAAAACAAATCGTAATCTTACTCAGTTTTGCTTTGCAAGTAAATGTATCTTGTTTTAATGTTTAGGTAATTTTACTGGAAAAATAATAGTCTACTGTATTATTATGTATACAAATACTGGTTAATAAGTATTTTTATTTTACAATGTGGTAAATAAATTAAATTACTAATATCGTACCCGATTTTGCTTCTCAAGTGTTCTCAAGTCAAGAGTTCTCAAGTCTTATGATGTTTAGGTATTTTACTGAGAAAAAGACAAATAAAGTCAAAATAAATATATAAAAAACAGAAGAAATCTATTAAATGTTGAGTAAATTATATTTTGCTTTTGTTTTAGCACTTGCTGTGTGAACACACAACACACACACACACACACACACACACACACACACACACACACACACACACACACACACACACACACACACACACACACACACACACACACACACACACACAAACACACACACACACACAACAAAAAGTCACAGTTAAAATTGGCCGCATTGGAAATGAATGGGAAAGGAATTTCATCTATTGGAAACTTTGTTACTGCTCGCAAACAAATTCTTACTGAAAGCACATTTTTTTGAGATATCAACTTCAAAGTTGGAACACAGCTTGCTTAGATTTATGGTTTTGATTTCTCACAGTTTTAGAGTAAGTTTTTGTGCATTTTCCATAACAATTAATGTAAAAAACGTTTTTTTCCAAGTTCACTTTTTTTAAAAAACTTTTTTCACTTCAGCAATAATCTGCCAAGAGTTGTTTTTAAAAAGAGACCAAACAAACTTAAATCTGTGATCCAAAGTATTCAAGATATATGACAATTTAAGTTGGAAATTTCATTTTCAGGTCCATGCCCATTGTCATAAATATTTATTGCATAAATTATATTAGTACCATAAAAATCCCCTAAAAAAATAAAAAAAATACTAATATATATAATATATATATATATATATATATATATATATATATATATATATATATATATATATATATATATATATATATATATATATATATTAAATAAAAATATAATCAAACTAAAATATAGTTCAAAAATTGACCAACACGTGAACAGTTAAGTACATTAATCTTGTTTTAGGGATGTTTAGATATTAAATACAGGATATTGACAGAGAGATTTAATTTTTTGCGGTGTGGATATATGGTTGAAAAATCACTTACAGGAACTTTTTAAGAAAAATGTGACCTTCATCCCCTAAAATTAAGTTTGAGATAGCAGGACAGTGATCTAAATCTAAACCCAACCAAGGTGGGATCCAAATAAAAACACATGGTCTAACAAACCATCCTTGTATAACTTGTCACAAATAGGACTACACAGAAGAGAATGCTGTTTAACACAGACAATTTATGTGGTAGCTTTAGGCTTCTGTTGTTATATACTGCAAGCCTAAATGCAGATTGGATAGTTATTTTAGGGTCATGCTCCATAGTAGACACATAGCCTGCTCTGACATCAGTGGATCATACTCTTACAACAAAGAGATCTCTTCAGACAGCCCATGACTAACATTATTACACACTAGACACTAATCTGGATGACAACAATCTTGGCATGGGACAGAGAGATGCAGTAAGGCACCAGGCAAACAACATTTCTCTGCTATCAATAATAAAAGCTCTTTTAAAGAAGCGTCACATGGTGTGATCCCAAACAGCCTCCAGATAAACATAAAAACGACTCGGCCTGGTATGTGAAGAAAATGTCACGAATGCCACAATGACACGCAGTAATTAATGGCTCTGTTTAATCACTCCTCTAGACTGGTTCATCTTACTGACCTATTTGGGATAGCATAAGTCTATAGGGCATACATGTATACTCTTACAATTGTAATACAGGTTAGACGAGATGTATATAACTTAGAGATGTAATATATATATTTTTGCTTAAGCATCTTCTGGCTAGCATGATAAAACACTGCTGTATAAGATCCTGTCTCAAATAGAGCTCTAAGTCCTTGCAGTCCTCCTCCAAATCCACTTTACTAATTTAATGGTGTATAGGTTATTTGGTAGCAGAGCCAGCCTCAGAAACTGCACATCGGAGGCTCTTGAGCTCTTTCTGAAACCTAAAATGTCAAAGTTGCTTTGAAATTATATGTATTGTGAAAAGCACTATACAAATAAATGTTAATCGAATTGAATATTTATTATAAATGATTTATTCATGCACATCATCATTTTTTTTTAATTCATGTGCCGTCATAATTTTTTATCAAAACAACTTTCCCTCCCTTTCGCAGCAAATTTATGATTTCAAAAGGATACAAATTTAAATTATGTCATCATTTACCATTTACCTTATGCCATTTCCAAACCAGGACTTTCTTTCTTCTGCAGAACATAAAATAGATAAAAAGATATCTTGAAAAAAGATAAAAAGATATTTTGAAAAATGTAGGGATAATGTAGAACGAGGCGGTTGTTATAGCGAATACAACCCCGACAGGCAGAGGGGTCTTGAATCAGCCTGAAGGGGTTGTTTTCGCTATAACAACCGCCTCGCTCTACATTATCCCGCTTATTACAGGGCTACCTACCAAATAAATCAATAATTTGACACAAAATATTGATTTAAAAATGAGTTTATTAATTTAAAAAACGATTGCATTGCTTCCGTTAAAGAAAATAGTCCGTTCCGTCTCTACGGTTAGAATCCATGACAACGCTCTGTTTTTCATGGCAACGGTGTGTTATACTTAGCAGCGTTCTGTTATGTAAGGGTTAATGCCCGACGAGGTGTCCATTGTCAGGTATTAATGGATGACGGCGAGGCGTGAACCAGGCGAGGTGTTGCCTCCACCGAAGTGCATTAATATCTGACAATGGACACCTCGAAGGGCATTAACCCGCTTTATACCATGATCACTTGCCAAATAAAACATTTTTAAAACATTAGTTTATATTTTAATTAGTTTTACAATCAAAATCTAAAGTTTTTACAAACAATAACTTGGATTCCCTGCTTACGCCTGACGGTTTATTTAGAAACCAGAGATATTTATAGTCCGCTCAGCTCGTAGAACCCTTCAGTTTATTGACTGCCTGTTGCTATGGTTACTCACAGCTGATGTAGCCAGCCCTTTTATTTATTAATTTCGAACGGTAAACAATCAGTTTCACCAGAACTCCTTTACTAGGTGTTGTTGTGGTAATAATTCTATTCGAAAAGTTAGGAGGAAGGAGACAAGTGGAAACCTCTGAAAAGTCAAAGTATCAAATGTTTATTTCTTGCAAGAAATTGAATTGGCATTCACATACAGACAGCATCTACATGTGAAGGCGAAGGCTGGTCCTTTTTCGCCAAGGTTATATACTCTAACACATCCTGTGTAGGCTGCATCTGTTTCAGAAGATTGTCCCTGATACCTTAAAAGGAAATCTGTTTGCAAGTCTTCTCGTTCCAACATAAATTCATCTAGACAGAACAATGACATCTTCATTGAGGTTTCCTGTTTTTAGCTGTTAGTTTGACATCACACCTTTTCTCCTATATCTATTTCTGATCGAAGTCTGCACACATACAATTCACACTTGAGATACAAAAGGTCACTCCGACCTAACATACATTTCACACTTGGAGTACAATAGTCTATTTTTCTACGTGACAGAACATATTGTTCCAGAAGCTTATAACTTATGCATTTCTATCAGCTTGGTTATATTCTTTAATAATGTCCTTTAGCTTATATGAACATATATGAACATTTTCCTTTAAATGCTTATGTGTACATAAATATGTAATGTTAATACAAAGTTGCACACATCTAAGAAAATAAAAGAAACGCATCTAAAAGTAAAAGAAAACATCTATAAATGTAAAATTTCTATTACAGTGTCCTCTATCACTTTTTTATGGACACCCTGCAGCCAATCAGAATCGACTATTCACCCAGACCATGGTATAACAATAAATAACAGACCACATTCTACATTAGAATTCAACCAAGCCATGTAATATATATATATATATATATATATATATATATATATATATATATATATATATATATATATATATATATATATATATATACAGGGGTTTGGAAATGGCATGAAGGGAGTAAATGATGACAGAATTTTCAATTTTGAGTGATCACTTTAAGCAGTGATGCTAAGAGACAAAGCACCACACATATATCTTTAACAATGAGCTTCTATATTATTATGGGATATTCGGACCCACAGCAATGACTACGACAAACAACTGAAGAGTCAACATTAACCATCTTTCACAAATGTAAGTACCACACATTGATTCGTCTTGTAATTTACGAATAAAAACGATGAATATGGAAAAATAGACCTTTGACCAACATGACAAACAAAAATGGCTGCAATGTCCTCCAAAATCATGTTCTGATCACAATATTGAAGTTGATATGGATCCAGTGAGATCATATGACACTGTTTTAAGCCTGGCTGACAAATGCCTCTTATATCCTCTATTCAATGAATAACCACTAGTGTTTACCACACCTTAAATTCTAGGTTCGATATTTTCAGAGTAGTGTCTTAACCAGAGATCAATTATTAGGAGAATCTGAACTGAAAAAACTAGAGGGTTTGAGTTTGGGAATGTATGTTGGATCATTCCAGTCGTATCTGGTCCAATCTTTAGGATTCCAAGTTTTTATCAATTAGAATAGTGCTAGAACTAACACAACCAGTGTGAAGTGATCAAATCTGTTTTATGATTTGCATTTTGCAGTTAAAGGAGTAGTTCACTTTTTAAAAAACTTTTGCTGATAATTTACTCACCCCCATGTCATCCAAGATGTCCATGTTTTTCTTTCTTCAGTCGAAAAGAAATTAATGATTTTGATGAAAACATTCCAGGTTTTTCTCCATATAATGGACTTCAATGGTAGCCAAAACGGTTCAAGGTCCAAATGAGTTTCAGTGCAGCTTCAAATGACTTTAAACGACACCAGACGATGAATAAGGGTCTTATCTAGCGAAACGATGCACCATTTCGAAAATAAATAAAACAGTTTAAGTATTATTAGCTTATTATTATTAGAACTGGAAGATCTAATTTTGGACTAGTACCAAATGACCATCAGGACAGTATGTCACCCCTCACACCACAGATTTGACTAACCTGCATACTTGAGAGAAGACTGTGAGAAGAAACAGAAACTGCTGACTTAAGAGAAGCCAGCACCTTTGCTGCGGTTTGACTTTATAGCATTGAATCAATACCTATAGGACACGAATATTAGCAATGCTGAGCCAACTGGCACGACTATGGTAATGGCAAAAGAACACAAGTCCCTGTGCTGACACAGGCACATCTTCATTAAACAGTACAACTTAAACCATTAAAAAAGTGAGAAATTTTTGTTTTTAACATCTTCATATCTGTTTTAATTTTGGCAATGGCTTCGTGTTGCAGTGCCAACAGAGCAGTTTTCTTAACTCTAAAGAGGCACTAAATCCCACTGAAGCTCAAAATATCTTAACTCGGGCAATAATGATAAATTAGATAGATAAGATAACAAATTATAGAACAATGGAAATAACATATATGACATACAAGACAGGCAGACAGACAGCTAGATAGCTAGATAATATAGATAGATAGATAGATAGATAGATAGATAGATAGATAGATAGATATAGATAGATAAATAGATAGATAGATAGATATATTAATCCAGGTTAATGTTCATTTCTACATGTATAAATACTTTTATAAATTAAAATTAAGCTACATTAATAAACACTGTAAAAATGTGTTCATTGCTGTTCATGATACCTAATTTATTAAATAATTAATTATTATGTTAAATTGTTTCCAAATATCTGGAATATAAAAGGAACAAAGACTGAATGTCATTAATATTTAGAAACTCTCATTTAAAAAGTCAAATATTAATCAAAATAGACCCATTTATGTTTATAAGCCCTTGAACTGCCAGCAATGCGAAATGCTCAATATAAAATAGCCACAACCAGAAACCCTCCCTCTTAAATTGTTCTAGTTTTCTTCCTGACGATAGTCTCTCTAACGTGATATCTAGGCATTGGATTGATTAAAGTGATGCATAGATGTCTTCAAGTGGATAGTAAATAAATGACAGCAATAACTCACTTTTATTATACACATAAAACACATGCATATGTATCTACTATCCAAATTTTCACAGAAAAGGCAAAAAGAGGGGTTTACATTTAGGCAAACACCACGAGCTATATCCAGGTAGCCACACCCTATACCTCTCTCTTTCTTCTTTTCTTTATTTCGCTTTCTGCTCCCTACGCAGCCTGAAGGCCTTTATGATCAACACAGGAACAATCAGACAAATGTAAAGAAATACACAAAGAATTTAACAGCTCTTTGAGGAACTATCCGCATCTAAACGCCCACCTGACCTGAAAATGAGGCAGTCATGCACATCATTGGCAATTAATTCTAATCAAACACACCCAGAGTATATGAATTCAGTAAGGATCCACTAAGTACAATAAGAAGGGGGTAGAAGAAGGGCGTGCCCAGCTGTCTCAAGCCCCCCCTGTCGCTCGTATGCCCATGATGGCGGTGGCCTCGATGCGGAAAAAATGTGCATGAGCATCTTCTAGAATCCCACATGTACCTGCCCCCAAGAAAATCCAGCAGCCCTAATAAATCAACCCCTTTCTGTCCAGACATGCACATGCATCTTCTTCACCCCGGACCCCCTTCCCTCCACACGCACTCACAGTACCCTTGCTCTTCCAGTTGCTCCAGAAACCTTCAGTCTTGGTCGAGTCTGCGGCTGCCATGGTGCTGGCCTGCATGCTAGGCTGGGTGAGGGGAAGGACTGCGAATCGCTTTCTGCTAACGCTACTGCTACAGCCTCTCCGCTCCTCGCTCCGTATCTGTCGCTATCCCTCTCTCTGTTTCTCTCTCGCTCACCGGTTCACATCAGTGCGTGAATGACCCATAGGAGGAGGGGACCGTGAGGGGAGGGGATGCAGGGATGGAGGAGAGGAGGAATAGGAGATTATGGTGGTAGTGCTGCCCACTGGTGGAGGAACTGATTTTGTTGAAGGCAGACATTTGAGGGAGGGGCGAAGCGTAATGATTGACAATCATTACTGACAATCTTTTCTTCCTTATTTTGACGTTTATCCGAGTGAAACGGCTTCACAAAAAAGAAAAAATTTAGGACGGGACTTGATTTGTCCATCAGAAATTGACTGGATCATTGTGGTTTGCTATTGTTGTGATCTCATGTGAGTGACAGGTTCTCCCGCCCTCATGTCGGCAAACACATCATCAGAGAACAGAAGAGATTTTGTAACAAAAGGGAGTAAAAGTTACTTTGATTTAAGTTTATGAGTGCACATGGATTCAAAAATAATAATAATTTGCATGGATATATAATCCATAAAAAAGAATTGTAAATTTGGATTTCAAAGTGTCTTTAAAGTAACACTAAGTAACACTTTTCAACCTTCATAATATATTTCCAAGACCCTTGTGATGGCATCGACTTAAAATAAGTTAAATGACACATCTGCCATAGCCTGACGTGGTCTGTATCGCTTTTACTGGCACTATGTAACTTCGGGTTTCAGGTAGGAACCCGTGCACAAAAAGAACTACAAAATTCGACTGCTTTACGTCAAGCGCTACAATAGTCATTATTTCGTTTTTCTTCGTTTCTGATGTCGCAATACATCATCCTTTCATGAAATCATGTAACATACTCTACCTTGTCTGTGGACATCGTTCATTCTAAAGCCGGTGCTGGATAAACAGCGAGCGCGCGTGCGACGGTAGGCTAGATTATTTACGACAGCAGCAATGGACAATTTCGTTTCCAACCAGTAGGGCGACCGTAGAGGAAAAATACTTGGTGTTACTTTAAAGGAAATCAAGAAATATAAAAATGTATAAATTTTTTTTTTGGAGCTTGACAGTCCCTGACCACCATTCGCTTTTATTGTATGTAAAAAAAGCAACGTAAACATATTGCCAAATATCTCTTTTTGTGTTTTACGTAAGAAAGAAAATCATACTGGATTGGAATGACATAAATAAATGACAACATTTCTTTTTGGGTCACTGTCTATTTAAGACTGCAGACAGACACTAAAGTGGATGGATGAAATATTTGTTTTCCTCTCTCATTCCTTTCTCATCTTCAGTCTTTTAGATGGCAGACTAATCCCAACTAATCCTCTTGAAAAGACTGAAATCTGGTGGTAAACATTGCTGCACACTTATTTTTCTCGTTCAGAGCAAAGGCTCATTCCGTACTCATCAAATCATATCTGATGAATTTCACTCTAGACTGCTAAAACAGTGAGTGAGTGTGTGTGTGTGTGTGTGTGTGTGTGTGTGTGTGTGTGTGTGTGTGGGGTGTGTGTGTGTGTGTGTGTGTGTGTGTGTGTGTGTGTGTGTGTGTGTGTGTGTGTGTGTGTGTGTGGAGGTAGGAGACATCATGAGGCAAGCCTCATGAGATATGGAGAATGACTCAGCACTCTCGGTTAAAGGAAACCGGATGAGCTCACAGGCAAGCGGAGAGTCCTGTCCGGTGGTCAGGGTTGGATTTGCCATATGACATTTTCAGATGGGCAAGACTGACTTTTTTTTTGTTTTTGAAAAATTTCTTTTGCATCAATGCTGGATTAATTTAATCAAGAATACAGTAAAAACAGTAATATTGTGAAATATCACAATTTAAAATAACTGTATTCTATTTAAATATAATTTATTCCCAAGGTGGCAAAGCTGAATTTTCAACATCATTACGCCACCTGCACGTCTCTTGCTGCAACAACCATAGTGACAAATGGCTGGCAAAGTCATAAATCACAAAAACCTCTCCTTATTTTTCACATTATGAATTCAATAAACCTTTTAATATTAGCCATGAGCCATGTTTCTTTAAAATCTCAGACTAAAGACTTAGCTATAAATCACTTAATCATGGTCTCTTATTCTAGTCAGAGTGGCAGACTGTAATGAGACACTTCAATGCACAGAGAACATCCACCATGATCCCATATGTCATGCATAGTAAGATATAACAATAACTGCACCTAATTAATTTATCATACAAAAGAACAGCACATCATTGTGAATTATGCATTATCTTTGACATCTTTAACTCAAAGGTTTAGCATTTAATGCAAGGCCAAACAAAGGAAATTGGCATATGTATAATGTCTGCGCCTCAGCTTCCAGTAAACACATCACACATGAAATGCCAGGGGCCTTTAAAAGTTAAATAATTGATAGAGACAGAATGAAGTATAAGATAAACTAGACACATAAATTAATTCTTATTTTTGCTATTCTACATTTAATGATTAATGATCAGTTTAGAGTGGGTACAGAACCTCTGAACACATTGAAAAAGCTCAAATAAAATGTTCTTTACAGAATTTAAGGGGTAAAGCTGCTGTTAATGATAACCTCATGAGGAAAATGTGATGAATGCAAAATCTGGTTAAAAAAGACTGCATCAGTAGATGAAACCAGGGAATGCAACACCTCAAATAAACCTTAAAGAAAGATGTCCTGTTTTCAACTGGACAGAATGATTTCAAAAGGATCATGTGACACTGAAGTAATGGCTGCTAAAAATTAAGCTTTGCCATCACAGGAATAAATTATTGTTTTAAAATATAAAACAGCTATTTTAAATTGTAATCATCTTTCACAATATAACAATTTCACAGTTCTTTGATCAAATAAATGCAGTCTTGGTGAACACTTCTTTCAACAACATAAAAAAAGAATCTTACCGACCCCAAACTTTTGAACGTTCATGTGCGCACAATGAAATAGCACACAGGAACACATACAGGCCAGAAAACACATCGGTTTCTGATGTTTTATACAAGCACACTATAATAATGCCTTTCAACCCCTCTCCAGTCGGTCACCGTGATTTTGCCAAGTAAGACATGGTCCTGGATCAACATATGTTGTTGATCCTGGATCAACATTCCTGTCCCAAAATGTAGTCCTTACCCAATTCCTACCCCTAAACCTAACCCTACCCATAACTTTTCCCTAAAATCAGAGGGTAATGAAAGGTGAATAACCCTTATGTTTAAGTACTTCATCCTGGTTCTAAGCCTAAACTTGACATAAACTGTAAACTTGTCCCTCAAATCTGATTGGTTGATTGGAAAGTTGATCCAGGATCAACAAAGATGTTGATCCTGGATCATGTGGTACTTGGTGAAATCACGTTCACCCTCTCGAGTCTATGGGCTGACAGCGAGACAATGACAGCATGGTAAACTGAGCCCTCTGCTGGAAGAAATTAGCAGTGATACCCATCCTCAGTTTGTGCACATGCGGTTACAAGAGCCATCTCATTTCTAGAGGCTTCTGTGAGACACTGAGCTCAAGAGAGGAGGGGGAAAGGGGTGCGGTCAGACACAGACTGTGGCACCATACCTAATTTGCAGACTGCCATAGACACACACACACACACACGCACACACGCACACACGCACACACGCGCACACACACACACACACACACACACACCACACACACACACACACACCCCACACACACACACACACACACACACACACACACACACACACACACACCACACACACACACACACACACACACACACACACACACACACACACACACACACAATAGTCTGCAGGCAACAACAGTAAAGTCAGTCTGCTTTTACAAACAGTTCTTCTTGATTAAGGGTGTTGTAAAGAGACTGAAAATCATTGATAAGAATCGATTATAAGACAAATATAAAATTCCCTTTATGCTGAATTTCTAATTACATTAGTACTGCATGGCAGGAGGATTTAGAGCTATATCTGCCAGCCATCGTGATGCATGTGATAGTCTGAACCCCAAATGAAAGTGTCATATTATGGTCTTTTTTATCTCACTGTAGGATCTGTGCAATGCCTTCTCATCCCACTGCAGTGTGGCTATGTAATCGCAAGACGGCAGCACTCATTGGTCACAAACGAAGCAGACAGAAACTGAGCTGAACCACATGGGGAGGCTTTGTTCTGAACTCTTCAAACAACAGTCCAGCCCAAAGCATTGATGACGTCATGACTTTTAACAGATAAAAACAAATGACATACTCATTCACTAATACACTGGAGTCAATAATTATTTATTTTAAGACAAAACTGACATTAATCATTTAACATGTATTAAAAATTTATTATTAATTAATTTAATTGTTTAATACTTATTTAAACAATAATTAATTTTTAAAGCAATATTTTTACATGTTTTTTGTTTTTGTTTCTAGTGAAAATACAACAAATAGTGATTAAGTCTATATATGGTTACTTATATATCCCTCACTACTGGGATGTGTTCCAATCACTAAAAGAATGAAAATGTTTTCAATAAATCTGTGGGTTTTACAATCCACAGTCTGTTGTAGGTCAGCCAGATCTTCTATAATAATTTTTCAGCTTCACACAAGATATTTCCACTGAGTTCTGCCGAACCCTGAAGACACAACAGCAGATGCAGGGAGCAGTCAGGCGTGAAATAAAATCTAAAACATTAGTCGCCTAACTAAAGACACAGGGGACTGTGTGAGAAATGTGTGTAGTAAAATTGATATAATATTTCATGTGCATGACCTTCTGGAGGATGATTAGAAATGTTATATCACACTGTGTTGTATTTCTCTAACATCTCTCCCTTCTTCAATGTGAATACAGAAATGCTTCCCTTGCTAGATCAACACTAATTATATTTACATACAGAGCTACAGAGAGTTGTGTAATTGAGCTCCAGGCCTCATCTGTTTGTCTGTCCAAGTATACATTGAATATTTTAAGCATTAAATTCAAATCATCACCTCTGACTTTCTGAGCATGCGCACAATGCTGAGGATAGAGGTAGATACTGAGTGACGCTGAGCTACAATCACATTATCAACATCTGTTAGTCCGTTAGACTTTTATGCTTAAGACGATTTATGCTGGACTAAAGCATTAATATGACATTTTAAATACACAAACTATTGTTTTAGTCTGATTGAAATTAAAATTTTAAAGTGCATGTGAATGTACTGATATCTGAGAGAACCTGCATGTTAAATACTACAATTAATTTATATAATGTTAGGAAAATATTAGCTGTAAACTGTCAGCTGGCCTGTGCATGCCCAGGATTGAGACATTGAAATGTGTTTTTTTCCTGCTTTAAAAGCCAAAGGGAGTTTCCTCCTAAGCAGGTGAGGCCAATAAGTGTGAGTATTTTTATTTAAGTGTATCACAGACTTCTGGGCTTAAAGTGACAGTTCACCCAAAAAATGAAAATTAATTTCATTCATTTACTCACCCTCATGTCATTCCAAACCTGTATGGTTTTCTTCTTCAGTGCAATACTATTTTGAGAAATAGTATTTTTTTTAGTACAAACAGGGCTGTAGCTAGTAGGGTGAAAGGTGGTTACGAATTCAACTATGATTACCAAAATTCTTCAAAATATCTTCTCCACAGAAGAGAAAAAGTCATACATGACAGAATTTTCTTTTCTTTTTTTGGTGAACTATTTCTTTAATTTGAAAATGATTTGAATTTAAAGATTAATTTGTGCAGTTTTAAATTAAAAGAGGATATTAAAACACTCAAATTATTGTCTACATGCATTTTTAAAAGATTTCAGTTGTTCTTACAGTAGTCTTTTTACAATGTCATATAAGCGATAATCAGGTGATCACATTAGCAAAATTTAGGACAAAAAGGTTTACATGATCTATTTTCAATAGTGTAGTGATGTACGGAGCAACAACTATAGCAACAACAGCAATAAATGTGACCATACATTTAGTCTGACTGAAATTGTTCAAGTCTGTTTTTGCAAAGTTGAACTAACAGACCTAGATATTGCAATTGTAGGTTAGAATTGTCCAGCATGTTTACACATTAATCCGACTACAATTGGCTTCACATTGTGCACTTTCTCTGAAAGACAGAGGTGATGATGTGCATTTTATCATTTAAATATCTTTGTGTCATGTATACTCAGATAGACGGAGGAAGATAGAAGTTCAACTACGCAAAACCCTCTGTAGCTCAATAGTAACTTAAATGCAATATAGTGACTGTCAGAACTTGTGTGTTGAGGTCACTTAGTGATTGGGGAACGTGTTTACCTTTCTCTCTGGATAGACCCTGGAAGACAACAGGTGGTACAGTCGTTCTTTCAGAGCCCCTGCGGCCTTGACTGGAGCGCCTTCTTTCTTTCTGGTGTACCTCCCCAGCAGAATGCTCCACCTTCAGCTCTGGCAGGCTGGGACTGGGGGTTGTGCTGCTGGGTTTAGGCTTCTCTTCCATAGTTGATGTCTTCTCTTTAGGAGCACTGGTTGGTGCTGGAACGGTCGAAGGAGGTGTAGTGGGAGTCATAATGGGTTCTTTAGTTGCAGAAGTTAGGGTTGTGGGTTTTTTGACCAGCTGTGGGTTCTCCTTGAAGCCCTTTGTGGAGTTGTGGGTCAATCTTTTGGGACTTTCCTCACCACAAGACTCCAGAGCCAGTTCACTGTCCAGCTCTGCTTCTCGCTCCTCCCTCAAGATGCTGTACTGCATTGTAGGGTTAGGGGCAAACGCAGGAGTAGAAGACACGACAGGCACTGAAGCTGTGGTCGATGGAGAGGTGCTGGGACTCTTACTGAAGCTCAAGTAGCCAGAGCTGGGAGCTCGTGGACTAGGCTCTTCAGACACCATCTCAATCTCAGAGTCGCCAGATTCTGCGCTGCTACCCTCAACATCCCGGGAGGAAAGAGGCAAGGTGGGTTTGGGAGGAGAAGTCTTCACTTCCATTGGGGAACTGTCTTGTTGGGAGCAGGTTGAGAGGGTGAGGTGGGTGACGTTTGAGTCTTGTCTTGGAAGGAGCTCATTATTTTAGTTTCACCAGCCAGGATATTTGGTTCTGATGGAGAGTCAGAGTCTTCTATAAAGAAAGAAAGGGAGAGAGAAAGAAAGAGGGAGTGTTTTTAAAAAGGTACGGTGTCTTGTGGCCATCTGCTCTGCCAAGGCACCCAACAGTGTTAGCAAATGTGTGATATATTGTTAAAAATGTGTAATGTACATGTACAATAATACTTGGACAGTATAACTGAAGCCTTGGTGAGCATAAGAAACTTCCTTCAAAAACATACATTTTTTTCCAATCTTTGGAACAGTATACTCAATGGTTTTCACCATAGTTTCCTTTGGATTTTATGTTGTAAAGATGCTCAATTGTCAATCACTTCAGATAAAAGCAAAGCTAAATTAATAAATTGAATAAAATGTATGAAAGTTCCCAGATTGGCAAGTACACCTACACAGGACCATAAGGTCAGCTAGCAGAGGGAATTAACGATGGTGTGTGGATACATTGCAGTGAAGTGCTTGTGTGGGATGATGACGCTTACCTGTAGGGGTGTAGATGACTCAGGGCTTTCATCCTCTGGCTCTGAGAGGGTGACGGTGGGCACTCCCTCCAGCCCAAGACTCAGGATACTCTCCTTCTCTGACACTGTACATGTGGGGCTGTACTGGACTGTGGTGGGCGATTCAGATGTAGGTGGCATTTCTGTCAGAGTGATCTTTACTGGACTGGCACTGCTGCCGGTACCTGGAGACCTATAGGGCTGATAATCAGACAGTTCTTCATCAGATGGTTCCTCCACATATGGGAAGGTCTGAGAGTCCAGAACTTCTGCAGAGCTAATGTCCTCCACATCCACTTCTACCGGTGATGGGCTCTTCTCCAGTTTAGTGTACTGGGTGGGCTCTGAGAGGCCGCTCATCCTCCAGTCCTCCAGGGGGCGCTGTGAGCTACAGGAGTCCTCTTTACGGCTGATGTCCATGTAGTTGTAAGAAGAGTCAAAAGCTTTCTCAGAGTCATGTATCTTGTGAGAGCTGTCAGTCGGGTCTGCACTGGATTTTATCTCGATGCCGGAGTCCGAAGGTCAACGTGAGGGAATGGGATCCAGAAATGAAGTCATCAGATGTATGTTTGTCAACAGATCTGCCCATGCTGCCGGAAAAGTAGGAGGTGTCTTCATGTGAGCCATATCTTTGATTGGACAAGAGGAAGGTGTACAGGTCATCCCCGTCATCAGTGGATTTCTTCTGGAAATTTGAATCTGATTTATCTGCATGAGAAAAGAGGAGAGCATGATCAAGACTTTTAAAAAACGTATTTTACCATAGAGTAAACCATGTTTAACAATGATTATTCTATCAAATTTGTGTCATTATTCAGTCAAATCTAGTAAAAAAAAATCTGGGGAACGTCAAATCTTGCGAAAAAATTGCACAAACATTACAGCGTACCGGTATTTTCGTATGTTTTTCCCTCCCATCTTATATTTTTGTTATCTAGCTAGCCTTATATATCTATTTTCTTATATGTATTGCATATTAACTGTCTCAAAAACAATAGATTATTTTCATATTTTATTAATCAAAAACAATTATCAAAATTATTCATTTATAATTTATTGTACTGTTGTTTACATAATTTGATTATTATATTGTATACAAATAAATGCAGAATCCTAGATGAGAACTGCACAACAGAGTGAGGGTTTGACCTCTATTGCATATTGTGCCTCACAAAGCTCTTACATCAAGTGACCTTCGGGAGAATTTGACTGTGTGCATGTGTTGTTTGTGAAATTCAGATGTTAGAAAGAGGATGTGTGTCTGTGTTTCAGGTAGTCATTTTGTTGTCCTCCAGAAGGCTTTGGTGGGATGTAGCAGTGACAGCTCTCATTAGCAGTCAGTGAAACCCCCCTTCACACCAGTCCTTGTCTCTTTTATTGTGACTATTTGTGGCAGATGACAGTTTTACAGTTCAATGTTTATCTGAAGGTCGACTGCAGTGCTATCACATAAGGGCAGAAGAAGCGTGCGCGCCAGCACACGCACGCACGCACGCACGCACGCACGCACGCACGCACGCACACACACACACACACACACACACAGGGTTTTCATGTTTTATGGTACATCCTACCCATCACAAAAAACGTTCTGCATTTTTACATTGTAACATTTTTACATTCTTAATATGAGTTTTAAGCTGTTTTCCTCATGAGGACCAAACATGTCCTCACAAGGACAAGAATTTCAGATATTGCCATCTTTGTGGACACACTGTGATATTTCAACTAGGGACCAGTCTAAAACAATAAGGATTATACAGTGATTAAAAAAGAGGATCTCCAATAACTTACTTCCCTTTAAAAGTGATGTGTGTTGTTTTTTCAATGTTAAAATAGAGCATATTACCCTTCCTGTCACAGCTTAATGTGCAGAGACAAGGGTAAAAAATGACCCAAGCTTGTGGCAAAAACTAAAACTTTTGCTACTGAAAGTATTTTGCAAATATTTAATAGTATTTTGTAAAGTATTTTGATATTTAAGATGTCTCTGTAATGTTTTATCTGTTATATAACATTTTTATCTTATGTATGAAATTATCATTCACAATATTATATTTTAGCCTATGTAGCAGCCTATGGGTTTAGTGACAGATATCACATATGTGATAGTATGTTCTGTCTCTAGATTCCGAGAGATTTTAACTAATGTGCAGCCCTATTTTATATGTATATTGCGATAGGCGTTGTATTCCTATAGGTAGACGTGGATCAGCTGAGAGTCAGCTGATGCGAGCTTGACTAACGTGACCTGCCAGAACTGACGCTACGCTTGATTTTTTTACATTTCACTTGTTTGTTTTTTTATTTAGTTTTATATTTGCAATTTCAGTCCAATTTCAGATCAATTCAGGTGTTTTGAAAATGATTTAAATTTCACTATGGTAATTTTAATTTCCCTTGTAACAGAACCACAAATTGTACCATCTGCTTGTGATGAAAATACACATAACAGCATCATACCTAAATAGCAATAACTAAATTACCTTTGAAATTTAGGCTAGTTTTAGTTCAGTTTTATTTTAGATAAAATATTTCAGGATCAGGTGTGTTTCCCTCCACACTACAGATGTGTAATTGAGGATAATTCCATGACTTGTGTAAATCCCCAATTCCCCATGCTAACGTGACCCCACTCCATCAGAGATCCTGTGCCTCTGTCTCTGTACTGCCCTAAATTCACTGGGCAAAATGACTCCATTGGGACTCTATTTTTAACCATCAGTAGCTAAAAAGTGTGACGATCTATTAAAAAAAAAGTGCAGAGAGAGAAGAGAGCCACTGATTCTTTAAAAACAAAAACCATATCAATTTACACCCTGCAAACTATACAGTTGTGATCAGAATTAATGGCACCCCTGGTAAGTATGATCAAAAATGGCTGTAAAAAATAAATCTGCATTGTTTATCCTTTTGATCTTTCATTAAAAAAAAATTATGAATGTTTTCTCCAAAACACGTTGGCCACAATTATTGGCACCCCTAGAAATTTTTACGAGTAAAATATCTCTGAAGTATATTCCCATTAAAATGTACCTTTTTTTGCACACCAGGGTGACAAGGAACATGAAATTGTCTAGCTATGACTTCTTGTTTCACAGGAGTTTAAATATGAGGAAACACAAATGCCAAATTCCCTTAATCATCCATCACAATAAGTAAAACCAAAGAATATAGTTCTGTTATAGCTATCAGAATATAGCTAAAGAATTGAAAATCCCCATTTTAACCATCCGGGCAAAAATTACGAAGTTCCAATCAACTAAAGAGGTTATGAATCTGCCAGGAAGAGGATGTGTGTCTTTATTGTCTTAATGCACGGTGAGGAGGAAAGTTTGAGTAGCCAAAGACAAACAAAAAATGGGCTTTTTGGCAGCAAACCCACCAGATATGTTTGGTGCAAACCGGGATTAAAAAGTACCCATACCTGCGGTTAAATATACTGGTGCATCTTATATGTTGTGGGCCTATTTTTTTGCTGGAGGTCCTGGACATCTTGTTCAGATACATGGTTTTATGGATTCTAGCAAATACCAACAGATAAAAAATCAACACCTCTAGTGGTGCAACGGATCGTCATTGATCCGTGATCCGTTCGGATCAATATCTTCGGTTCGGCACACACGTGATCCGCGGATTGATTATGAAAAAAAAAATGTGCGCATATTCAGTCCACCACACACAGCGTGGTCATGGCGAGCAGAGGAACAGAGGAGCTTGAACGCCCCGCGTCATTTAAATCCCCTGTATAGGAGCATTTTGGCTTCCTGATGCCCGCAAATTAGTTCAAATCTCCCGGGATCTAGCGAGCGAGCGTGCATGAGCGCGCATGCGAGACAGAACGTCTTTGGTTACTCACGTAACCGTAGTTCCCTGAGAGGAGGGAACGAGACATTACGTATGGGGAAATCCATTTTCCTCGAATCATGAAGTCTGATAGAATAACTCTTTTGCTTGCAAATAGCCAATGGCAGTCCCGCCATCACCTGATTGGCTGACACTGCTCAATATAGGTGACGGCGGGCGCCAAAAAACCTCAGAATCTTACCTGAACGAGAGTCAGAAGACATAAAAGTCTTTCCCACACGGCAGGTTACGTAATGTCTCGTTCCCTCCTCTCAGGGAACTACGGTTACGTGAGTAACCAGCAGTGTTGGGAACGTTACTTTGAAAAAGTAATTAGTTATAGTTACTAGTTACTTCTCCCAAAAAGTAACTGAGTTACTAACTGAGTTACTCCACTATAAAAGTAACTAGTTACCAGTAAAAGTAACTATTGCGTTACTTTTTCGTTTCTCGCCCCCGTAACCCCCCCGGCCCCCACCCACTCAAAGCTGTTTCATAAGCAGTGTTGGGAGTAACGCGTTGCAAAAGTAATGCATTACAGTAACATATTAGCCTACTTTTTGCTGTAACAGTAGTGTAAGGCATTACTAATAAATTTTCAGTAATATATTTTACTCGGTACATGTTCAGTAAGGCTTGCCTTACAAGTTACAACAGACTTTTAGTTTTAATTGTAAAAAAAATAAACAATACACAGCAAGACCGCGAGACATTAACAAATGAAAAGTGCAAGAAGGCTAAATTACCTGTTCGTGGTCAGTCAATAGCCGCATGTGGTGTCCAAGTCTGTTAATAAAAACTATATGGCAGCGTCTGATATATTTGTATAGCGATTTATTTTTTACAGAAGTGCCGTGAGGTATGATTTCGGCCTCTGTGCTCACGCTGGCCAGTGGAGAAGCGACTAATGGTGAAGATGGCATGAAGAAGACTGTCCATTCGCGAGATGGACGTATGCGCATTAGGCTATTCGTTCCGTGTTTTCTTTCTAAACAGTTAGGCTTTGTTTATGTGGTATTTTTCATGTTTTCATCACGCAATCATGTTTTTGATGCGGTGGTGACGCGTTCATTTAAGGGCAGCGGCGCTGCCGATAAAGCACCTAAATGCTGTCACAAACAACCGGCAAAGCAATGATTATGAATATGTCAAATAAGCAAGGAGACATTTTAATTGTTTATTAATAAAGTCAAGATGAAGTTGACGATGCTGACTCGCGATCTTCGCAGTAGGCTACTGAAGCAGAGAGAAATGCACATTTCATTTCATAAGCAGAGAGCAGTCTGTTTTCTTTCGTTTTGAATTGTTCTGTTTTACACGTAGACATTTCAATATAGATATATTTTTCAGGTCCGTGAATAGGCTACCTTATACGCTGAGTTTCGGTTAATTTAGGTTATGAGTGAATTGTCCTCCGTGTCGTGATTATTTATAATTGTCTGCTATATTTAGCCTACTTCTTATTTTATAAAATCCAGGCAATTGGTCGATAAAACATTGATTAAAATTAAGATACAATTAATACAAAACGAAATTCACTTTAAAGAAAGGCTTTGTCTTCTGTGTAAGGTCTTTGTGAACGTTTTAAAGCAGTCTTTTAGTGCCGCTTCAGAGCGTTCGCGTCCGTAACGAAGAACTGTCATGCCTGTAACATTGTTTTTTCCTCATAAATGCGAACATGAAAAATAAAATAAAATGAATATTTTATGTTCTGTGGAGAGCCAACCCTTCTTCATCCGATTTGCGCAGTGTAATTCACAAAATTACAACAACAAAAATCTTTGCCTCCTAAAAGTTAAAGATTTTTTTGTCACGCATGACTGTCTATTTCCCTAATATTAAATATAAAATGCATTTGTAGACTGATTTTTTACTAATGTCTAGACTCCTTTCAGGGAGGAGCCTATGGATAAACAGACGTTTCAATATTTTGGTATTAATGCATTTTCTGAGAATTTATTTTTCAAGTTTTGACAGCAAATGTCATGTCCATAACGCTGGAATTCCCAAATTTTAAATAATTTATCCTCAACTTGTTTTGTGGTGTAGGTCTACGTATTTTATAATGTTAAGTTAACTTCAAATAATACTAATAGTAATTTAAAGATGTGGTATTGGATCTGGACGGTATGGATAACTCTTGGAGTTGGAAGGGGTGTGTCGCGATTCTGCAGGTTCGTGGATCTGAGTGTCGCGATTTCGGTTTCATATCGCATATCGTTAAAGCTCTAGTCATTTTATTTTAGAATGTTAAGTTCTACTTCTGTATAGTTCTTTTGGTGAAAGTAACTCAAAAGTAATACAGGAGTAATGTAACGCATTACAATTCTGATACAGTAATATTGTAAGGTAATGAATTACTTTTATATAACAGTAACATGTAATATATAATGTATTCCAGTTTGGAAGTAACTTGCACAACACTGTTCATAAGCCAGATGAATAGAGTGTACGACAACAAAGACAAGTACCTGCACAGAGGTTTGCATTTATTGCAACTCAACGTAAACGACAGCGGATGGACATACACTTCTCACTCGACGTGCACATTTTTACCTTTAACCTCAGTGAGTTTGAAATAGTGCCAATATTTCCATCTGGAAAAGGCTGTTTTGCTGCTGGAGTCCTCCTCACTCTCCATCTCTATGTGTGTCATGTACTAAACACCCGCCACTGTGAATGCGGAAACACCCACCTACCCAATTTCTCTGATTGGCTGAAGACGTAATCTTACTATACATCAGCCAATGAGTTATCTCATCCTCCCTTCTCTCATGACAACACGCGCACCCTATCATGAAGTTTTAAAAAAAAAGTTCATTGTGCGACTAGAGTAACGTGCAGTAACGGGGTGTCGGCAATGATAACGGCGTTATAGTGACAGTCAAAGTAATTAGTTAGATTACTCGTTACTGAAAAAAGTAACGGCGTTAGTAACGCCGTTTATTTCAACGCCGTTATTCCCATCACTGGTAACCAGAGACGTTCCCTTATCGAGTCGGTCTCTCGACATTACGTATGGGGAACAATAAAACCCCCGCCGCGTGGGAAAAATCCCGCCCAGCTCTCCGGAACAGACACCGGACCTGGCTGAAACATCTATTGGCACAGAGCCAACTCGGCATCTGCATCAATGAAGGCCCCTCCCATCTAGCTAAGCACGCTGAACTGAATGGAGGGAGATTGCAGCAAAGTAATTGGTGCTAGGAAAATACTGCCGGCTAAGAATGCGGGCATAACAAAGGGCACAATATAGTGAACATGATAGCTTTTGCTAATAATAACTCTTACTGTCTGACGACTAGTCGAAACCGTGGCTAGAGCGCGCGCCATCGGGGCAGTCTAGCCTAGTCCAATGACAGCTCAGCTTTCTCTCCCTGCACTGACAGATCATGTGGTGCGAATGAAGGGATATTCAAGTTATAGAATCTCGCGAAGGTATTACGCCGCGAAACAATGTCTTGAATAGACATGCCTTTCGCCCACGCCCATGATGACGCCAACTCCTAGTGGAGTGGGCGTGCACCCCTATAGGACAAAAGGCTTCCCGGGAAGCATAAGCCAGCCAGTCGCACAGCCTCCACTATCCAGTGAGATAGCCTCTGTTTCGACAGGGCGCCGCCCTTCTTGGCACCCGCGTAGCAGACGAAGAGCTGCTCTGAAGCTCAAAACTGGCTAGTTCTGTTCACATAAGCACACAGGGCACGCACGGGGCACAAAGCGCACTTCTGAGACTCTGAAACACTGACCTCATCAGGACAAAATGCTGGAATTGTAACCACCTGGGCTCTGAACGGCGTTGAGAGCACTTTAGCTTTTTTTTTTTTTTTTTTTTGTGGCCGTAGCAACAACAACTGTGAATATACGCAGTAGATAATAGCCCCATAATAGCATAGCACCTCAGTAAACAACCAAACACATAGCCGTAGCTACAACTGTGAGTAAACGAGTTAGCACAGAATAGTTAGTTGCACTGAGGAAACGGGGCAACATAACAGCATAGCACATGTACGTAACAGCATCGGTCGCCGTAGCGTATCCATGCATGTACATAACGCAACGCAAGTCGCCGTAGCGACAGAAACTGTGTAGAGACAAAACTGAGATGTACAGTTCAATCAGGATGGCTAGCTGCACCGAAGGAAACGGGGCAGTATTACAGCATAACACATGGTAAATTGCACATCCGTGTACGTACATACATCCAGAAACTGCGAGTATGCACGGTTAGATTAAGATAGCGAGTTTGCACTGAGGGAAACAGGGCAACAAAAATAGCAAAACACCTCCTTATACGTACATAATTGCAGTGTAGTCGCTGTAGCGACAAAACTGTGAATATGCAGTTAGATAGGATAGCTGGTTGTTGCACTGAAGGATAGAGGGCAACATAACAGCGTTCACATTTTAGTGAACAGTGTGCACATTTTAAACATCTGTGTGTATAATGCAGCTCAAGTCGCTGAAGCGACCGAAACTGCATGAATATGCGCACACAATGGTCCATTATATTGAAGGGCAGTAGCGACGTAGCGACGACTGAGACTATGCACAAGCATAGTTATATTTTGTGTACAAAAAACACAGCGTCAGAGGCATAGCGACATCGACTGTGAATATGTAGTTAATCGGAGTAGCCGGTTGCACTGAGGATACAGGGCAATATATAACGGCATAATCATAGACACATATCAATGTACATAACACAGCGTCAGTGGCATAGCGACATCGACTGTGAATACGTAGTTCATCGGAATAGCCGGTTGCACTGAGGACACAGGGCAATATATAGCGGCGTAAATCACAGCCACATATCAATGTACATAACACAGCGTCAGTGGCATCGCACAAGTTGGCGCAACAACTGTGACTACACAGTAATCAGAGTAGCCAGTTGCACTGAAGGATACAGGGCAATATATAACGGCATAATCATAGACACATATCAATCTACATATCACAGCGTCAGTGGCATAGCGACATCGACTGTGAATACGAACTTAATCGGAATAGCCGGCTGCACTGAGGATACAGGGCAATATATAGCGGCGTAAATCATAGACACATATCAATCTACATATCACAGCGTCAGTGGCATAGCGACATCGACTGTGAATACGTAGTTAATCGAATAGCCGGCTGCACTGAGGATACAGGGCAATATATAACGGCATAAATCATAGACACATATCAATCTACATATCACAGCGTCAGTGGCATAGCGACATCGACTGTGAATACGTAGTTCATCGGAATATCCGGGTGCACTGAGGATACAGGGCAATATATAACGGCGTAAATCATAGCCACATATCAATGTACATAACACAGCGTCAGTGGCATCGCGCAACAACTGTGACTACACAGTAATCAGAGTAGCCAGTTGCACTGAGGATACAGGGCAATATATAGCGGCGTAATAGTTACACACATCAGTGCGTAGTGTGTACACAACGTCAGTTGCATCGCACAACAACTGTGAATACATAGTGATCAGAATAGCCATTTGCACTGAAGGATAGAGGGCAATATATGACGGCATAAATCATAACACATATCAGTGTGTAGTGTGCACAAACACAGTGTCAGTTGCATCGCACGACAACTATGAATACGCACTACGTAGTAATCAGGATAGCCATTTGCACTGAATGATACAGGGCATACATCATTACACATAACAGAGTGCGGTGTGTACGTAACACAGCGTCAGTTGCATCGCGCGCCAACTGTGAATACGTAGTAATCAGAATAGCAATTTGCACTGAAGGACACAGGGCAATATATAAAGGCATAAATCATTACACATATCAGTGTGTAGTGTGTATGTAAACACAGCGTCAGTTGCATCGCACGACAACTGTGAATATGTACTGCGTAGTAATCAGAATAGCCATTGCACTGAATGCACACAATGATACAGGGCAAAATACAACGGCAAAATTCATACACATATTAGTGTGCAGTGTGTACGTATACAGTGTCAGTTGCGTCGCGCAAAAACTGTGAATACGTACTTGTAGTAATCAGAATAGCCATTGCACTGAAGGACACAGGGCAATATGGCATAAATCATTACACATAACAGTGTGGTGTGTACGTAACAGCGTAGTTGCATCGCGCAACAACTGTGAATACGCACTGTGTGTGAAGTAATCAGAAACGCCATTGCACTGAAGGACACAGGGCAATATATGGCATAAATCATTACACATAACAGTGTGGTGTGTACGTAACACAGCGTCAGTTGCATCGCGCAAAAACTGTGAATACGTACTGCGTAGTAATCAGAATCGCCATTGCACTGAAGGGTACAGGGCAATATATGGCATAAATCATTACACATAACAGTGTGGTGTGTACGTAACAGCGTCAGTTGCATTGCGCAACAACTGTGAATACGTACTTGTAGTAATCAGAATAGCCATGCACTGAAGGACACAGGGCAATATATAAAGGCATAAATCATTACACATAACAGTGTGGTGTGTTCGTAACACAGCGTCAGTTGCATCGCGCAAAAACTGTGAATACGCACTGTGTAGTAATCAGAATCGCCATTGCACTGAAGGGTACAGAGCAATGAATGCTGCGGCGGGGGCTATAGCGCCATCCACCGGGGAAGCATTGACCGCTATATGAATAGTAGATAGCTCGTCCGCGGCTTTATGCACGGGGACATAGATAGCCATCTCCTCGGGTTTCCCCGAGCTTCCGCTCTGCGAAGCGTCTCCCGGGGGAGAGGCTATGCCTATGACAAGGGTAATAATGTTGGGGAGAGAAAGCTCTTTGCTGAGACACACATCTCGTCGAACTCTGGGCGGGCGCGACGTTCTGCCGCGCTCGGGGACGCGCGTCTGTTAGGTCCCGCTGGCGCTGCGCAGAAGATGATCTCGATCTCGCCGCCGGAGGGGCTTGAGACCGTTTCGGCAGTAATATCCCCATAACCAGGGACCCTAGCCCTAGGAGTCGTGTCTGTAAAACCTGCAGAATTGCCATCGTGTGGAGGGCAGATGCTGCATGTCCAGCTGACGTGTAGGCTTTCTCAGCCATGTGGGCAGTAGCGCGACATGGTCTGGAAGGCAGTTGGGCGGTCTTCCATCGGGAGAAGATGCTAAGCAAGCCGCGATGGCATCCTCGACGGGAGGCAATCGAGCATAGCCCAATTCCTCTGCCCCTTCCACTGCAGTCAGCAGCTGGGTACCTTGAGCTTGACGGCCCGCGCCGAGGCCACCTTTCCGACGGCAGCTCCTTGGGCGCTGTCCACTCCAGCTCCATATCTGCCACCGCCTCAGTGAGAATGGCCATAAGCTCCGCATCCACAGAGGCGAGGGCGCATTCAGACGGAGACTCGGACCATGCTCCCGGGTCAGAGGCACTGGTGGACATGATCGTCATCGTCGTATCCGAACGAGATAATTTCCCGCGCTTCCTCAGGAGGGCGGTAAACTCAGAGTAACTCACGGGCTCTACCACGTGAGGATGGCGTGGGCCTTGGGCCGACGTCAGCACCTCAACAGAACCTGCGAATGAGATCTCCGCCGTCTCCCGGTCCGCGGCTCGACGGCGGCAGACTGGGGAGAGGCAGGAGACACAAGGTAGCCGCTACGTGTAACGGCCAGCCTTGCACGAAGGATCTTGATGGGAAGCTCCTCACAGGCGGGACATCCCGATCCCTCGAGTGCCGCCTCTGCGTGGTCCCGACCCAGGCATAGCACACAAGTTGTGTGCGTCCGGGGATTCGATGAGTCTACCACACGTGCGACAAAGAGGCGTAATATAATCCACCGGAACGCGAGAGGGGAAATAAAAACTCCTTAATATACTCCGCTCTGAATGCGTACATCAACGGTGAAAACAGACTCGAGTGAAGAAAAAAGATTCTGAGGTTTTTTGGCGCCCGCCGTCACCTATATTGAGCAGTGTCCAGGGGCGTAGGAACCGGGGGGGACGGGGGGGACGTGTCCCCCCCAATATTGGAGACAGTCGCATTTGTCCCACCCAAAAATGACACCGCGGAAGACAAATATATTTGCCAACTCTCACGCATTGGCCGTGAGACACACGTATTTGATTGGTTTCCCTATCAAATGTCGAGAGCGCATTATTGTTATGGCAGCGCGAAAGTACATTAAATATAATGCGCGAGCGTGATTCTCTCTGCTCGCGCGAGGAATATGATGCGCCGAGCGCGAATCTCCCGCGCGCGCTCTAAGATACACTTCTCTTGTAGGAATTCTCTCTCTGGGCTCGCTCAGAGAATCCTGCACTTAAAACGTGTTCAGTGCAATCGCGAATCTCTCCTCTCTTCCCCAGCTAACAATTTTAGGTTATAAGAACGTTCAATTCTCCCTCCCTTTATATAAACGTTGTAACGTTCTTGCTTGGTTATAAGAACGTTATTCAAACGTTCAATTCTCCCATTAGGCTATATAAACGTTCTCTTAATGTTTTTCTAAGATATAATGAAAAACGTTTCATTCACTTATTAAAACCTTTCTTAATGTTTATATATATATATATATATATATATATATATATATATATATATATATTATATATATATATATGCTATAACAAGGTATCCTATATAATAGGCATATGAAGAACCTAAAACAAGAACTTTCAGATTTTAAAATAAAGACAAAAAATATATAGAAAGATCATTTTAAAAAAGACCCATGAATCATGTCTATAATATGTGTAATGTAGTCCACTGAAGTCGAGTTGAATTGAACCCAAGTAGTTTATTCCAATAAACCGATTTGGGTTGAAGTGACAATATGATGCAGAAAATATGATGCAGAAAAAATTAGATGCAGATATCTAAATCAGAGAATTCATAGGTTCGTCGATTGGCGGGTGGATTATTTATTTTCAACAGTGGATTTGGATGACTCAAAGTGCACCAGATTAATGAATTTAGCTTTAAAATGTGCAAAATTTTCTTCCGGGGGTGCATGCCCCCGGACCCCCCTAGAGGTACTGGGCTACATCCATAAAAATACTGTTGGAATAACAGCCTATGGTCTGTGAAAAATAATATTCGAATTATCTTATAAATAAGTACATGATCAGGGGGGCATGTCTTCCTCCTCGTTTTGAGCCAAGAAAAAACCCTCCGTATTGTCATTAAGGACTGAGCCTCCCTAAAATTAAAATCCTAAAATCAGCCCTGGTCCCCCCCAATATTAAACTCATTCCTACGCCCCTGGCAGTGTCAGCCAATCAGGTGATGGCGGGACTGCCATTGGCTATTTGCAAGCAAAAGAGTTATTCTATCAGACTTCATGATTCGAGGAAAATGGATTTCCCCATACGTAATGTCGAGAGACCGACTCGATAAGGGAACATATGTGCTCCAAACCGTGTAGCGCGCGCACAGGAGAGAGCGAGAGACCTTGCGTGTGTGCACATGTAAGACAGAGAGCATCCTCTTGATTGGCCCGTTTCGGTAAGTCAACCCCCCTAATATCTCTAAAAAGAAGATATTATTATTGTGAGTGCGCATCGCAAGAATTCCAGTCAACTCGCTCCATGTCCAATAAAAAACAATTCACATGCACCGTTTTCTTCATGTAAATTCTTCCTTTTAATCCAAACTCGTTAGTAAATCAAACAAAGAAAAGAAAAGAAACAAAATATAATCTTAAATCCTAAATATCACGGATGCGGTAAAGAAAACTGTGCGATTCCACTCTATTCCCTATAAAGGACGCACAACCAATCCCCTCACTTACAGTCGAAATTCTTAAAGGGCCAGTGCACAATTTTTACATAACATATTTCAAAATAAATAAAGAGCATATTTATCTAATTAGTACACACAAAGAAAGAAAGTTACAATCAAAACACAAATATTCAAATACTGAAATGCAACACATATGCAATAATTGTCACTGAACAAAAGCAAAATTAGGCTCCTACAATTATGCCTTGTGCACTTTAAGTTGATTTTATATATTTTAATTTAATCATTTAAAAGTGTTAATTAACAAAAAGACAAAACCTATGTTTATTTGTCTTTTTTTTTTTTCTTTTTTTTTTTGCTGATCCGAAAAATGATCCGATCCGTGACTCTGATCCGAGAAACAATCCGAACCGTGAGATTTTTGATCCGTTGCACCCCTAAACACCTCTGCTAGACATTTTATAATGGGCCGTGGTTGGATCTTCCATCAGGACAACGGTCCAAAACAAACATAAAAATCAACACAAAAATGGGTAACTGAGCACAAAATGAAGCTTCTGCCATGACCGTCCCAGTCCCCTAAACTGAACCCTATAGAAAATTAGTGGGCTGAACACCAAAATGAACTTGTGAATCTGAAGGATCTGGAGAGATTCTGTATGGAGTAATGGTCTCTGATCTCTCGTCAGGTGTTCTCCAAACTCATCAGGCATTATAGAAGAAAACTCAAAGCTGTTATCTTGACAAAAAGGGTTCCAAAAAGTATTTAATAACAGGGAGCCAATAATTATGGCCAGCATGTTTTGGAGAAAAGCATTTATTTCATTATGTGATTTATCCCCCACTTTCAATTATTTTACTTCAATGAAAGGTTAGATTTTTGAGAATATTTTGAATGAAAGATCAAAAGGATAAACAATGCAGATTTATTTTTTATAGACATTTTTGATCATATTTACCAGGGGTGCCATTAATTCTGACCACAACTGTATAAGAATAAGATAATCTCAGAAACGGTCACAGGAATGTCACAGAAATGTTTCTGTATGTGAGGGCCGATCGGTTCACACCACACCTCTCACCTCCAACATTTAACTGTGTGCAAGCCATGACTCATCCTCTCAAAAACAGCCGATAGTGAGAACACATAGTGCTGATCTTTCATTTAGAGTCTCTGTTACTAAAATGTGTTTCACCTGCACAAAGACAATACATGGATTTAAAAAAAAACAGCATAAAATGTGTTTCTCCTACCAAACCCCATTACACTGATAGTTCTCTAACCTGTATACTGTAACTCAAGCATTCAGATGTTTCTCTGTTCTAAACTAGTCATAGATTTTTGTGGCATCTGTCCATGTCTGTTATAGCTTGAACTCCATCTATATGATCCACTACCATTCAAAAGTGTAGGACAGTAAAACATTTTTCATGTTTATTTTTTCTTTTTTTCATTTGCATTGCATTTATTTGATCAAAGATACAGTAAAATAGTAATATAGAGAAATAATATTACAATTGAACAGTTTTCTATTCTTAAAATATATTCAAATGTAATTTATTCCATGGAATAAATTACATTTGAATATACTTTAAGAATCCCCCACTTTCAAAGCTGAAAATCATGCACTGCAGTGATGTCAAAGCTGAATTTTCAGCATCATTATTTCAGTGTCACATGATCCTTCAGAAATCATTGTAATATGCTGATTTCCTGCTCAAGATGGAAACCATGGTGATATAATTCAGGATTCTTTGATGAATAGAAAGTTCAAAAGAACATTTGGAACATTATAAATTACTTTAATGAAGAAAATATGTCAACCTAGAAAAGAAAGCCACATGTATGTCATTTTAATGGGGCCATTAAATGTACTAAGCCAAGAACAAGACATTCATTTAGATAAAAATATGTTTCTCTCTTAAATGGTCGCATCCTGGATCAAAGAAGTGTGAATGAGTTTGTGTGTGTGTGTGTGTTGTGTGCTTGTTTTTGTGATATATGAGGACACAAATGTGTATAATGAGATGCATATTACACTTGTATTACAACTTGCACGTGATAAATGACGACATTGCATGAGTCCTCATATTTCAAATAGCTTAAAAAACATAAAAAACAATGTTTTTTTAAAAATGTAAAAATGCAGCATGTCTCCTGTGATGGGTAGGTTTAGGGACAGGGGCAGTGTAGGGGGATAGAATATAAAGTTTGGACAGTATAAAAACCATTACGCCTATGGAATGTCCTCATAAATCACAAAAACAAACATGTGTGTGTGTGTGTGTGTGTGTGTGTGTGTGTGTGTGTGTGTGTTTGTGTGTGTGTGTGTGTGTGTGTGTGTGTGTGTGTGTGTGTGTGTGTGTGTGTGTGTGTGTGTGTGTGTGTGTGTGTGTGTGTGTGTGTGTGTGTGTGGTGTGTGTGTGTGTGTGTGTGTGTGTGTGTGTGTGGAAGGTGCTGGAGTAAAGCTCATGTTATGACGAGGTGTTAGGTAAGAGTTGGGCATTAGCCATGGCGCTAACAATAATGCACGAAAGCTAATCACTCCTGTCCTCTGTTTAAACCTTAATAACTAAATACTTATTGGGGAATTAGCAGGATCCACAGCGTCAGTCAATGAATAGGTCTAAGACATACAACACTATAACTTCGGACTTAACAGTCACTATTGCTCAAATAACATTTCACTGCCTAGTGTTGCATATATGGATTAGAGCAAAAAGGAAAAAGTAGGCAAGACAGGTCAATAAATGCTAAGAGCAGGGCTATTGGCATATGGTGGCATATGTATATCTATTATCTAAGATTGCAACATAATCTTGTTGTAGTAAAGGACTCTTGGGAAAAATCATATGGGCATGTAGTATATAAAAATGTTTAAAATAACTAATTTACTTAACTACTTGATGCCGCTTTGCACTTAATTGTATCGAATGTGTTTTTCAAATCTTAAAAGTATATTTTTATAAAACTATACTTGCAGATAATATACTACTGAAATAAAATATATAAATAGATTTAATATATAAATATAAAAAAATACATTTAAAGGTGCTATATGTAGCTTTTCTTCTAAAATTAACCCTTTTTTTATTGCCTGTGTGTGAAGGGGTTGTAATCACACAACATTACAATGATCCACTTGTCGGGTTTTGCTATTACCTCTGAAGGCCAATATTCTTCGGGTCGGACTTACCGCGAAAACCAACGGATGTGACGTGCATGCGCGCTCCCGAGCCTCTCTCGTTATATACAGTCTATGCGACCGACGGCACTTCAGCTAACGACATGGAGTCTGATAACACCCCAAAACGACCTACCTCCAGCACAACACAGACTCCAACACAAACTCCACACATAAATATAAAAAACAAAAAAAAAGTTTTCTCTGCTGAAGCTCGTCAGGCCAAACGTGATTCTGATCGAAAACACAGATCAACATCGGCAGAGCTTTTGAATTATTAGTAAACTCTAATGAAATAGCAAGGTAAACTACATGAGACATGAAATGAATACAAAAGACTGTTCCAGGATAACAAAAAGTAGGTGCTTTAGGGTGTAACTTATTTTATGTAGCCTACTAGGTCTGTCTAACGTTACTCATCCCACTACTATTGTTTATAATAAACATTTCCAGACACGTTCAGTACAGCAATGTTACTTCCTACTGTCTAAACTGACATTGTTCAGTCTAGTTCATTGTTTTCGTTATCATATTATACATTCACCTATGTTGACATTGCTGATTTTGAAGATGCACGAATAGTTAGTGAAATGCCTTATGCTAGATAACATCACATGTCGGCTAAATGCAGTCAATGTAACGTTATCATGGTATGAGCATGGAGCATTAGTTCAACGTCAAGCTGATAAAAGTAGCCTATTATTGTAACGTTGCAGTGGGAGTTTACATGAGTTTCCAGCATGTTGTGTGATGCTTTCACCGTTGTGTTGAAAGTCCCCGTGTGGCCGGTAGTGAATGCTCGCTCTTGAGATCGCACACGCACACAAGCACGAGCGCTCTTGTTGCAATCTGAAACATCACCGCTAGAGGCAGCTAAAAAATACATATAGCACCTTTAAAGGATAATTCTGGTATTTAGCACTTTGAGTCTATTTTCTAGTGTGTTTTGGATGAACTAGAAATTTTGACAATGGGTCCTGTCTCGACTTTTTGACTATTTTAGAATCGCCTCTGACCGCTTCTGAGTGGCTGTCTATGAGCATACACAAAACAACCCTTAACGTTCGTTTTCAAAACTGTGCAACTCACCGAGTGGTTAGTGATGTTCGTGGATGTTCCAAAACAAGTAGCGTAGCAAAATACAGTTTCTGTCGTGTTTTATTTGCCATTTTGTAAAATCGCATGATTTCTGTTGGAGGACTCATTGCAATAACTCGTGCAGTAAATTTAATTTTATCTCACACACGTCTCATTTTCTCACAAATCTTGAACTGTTAAATGAGTGATCTTGGATGAGTCCCTGTAGTCATCCAATTTGGCACTCATATGCTGATGTAATATGTATTATAAACTTGACAGGTGATTTTTATAAAATGTATAGCTTGATCACTATCTCAGTTGTTTAAAAGATTAAGACAATAATAAAATGTTGTTCAATTTTCCAATAAAAGATTATACATTTTTACATGATGTGTTACATTTAATTGCCTGTTAGCAGTTTTGACTATATATATAATATTACAATTATGTATAATATTAAATACCAGGTTAAACATAATAATATTGTAGAGGGCGGAACTATTGTCCTGACTGGCATTTGGCAAGAAGTGAATTTCTCTTTGCCCTGAGCTGTGCAGCTTAGACAGTTTTAAGAGTCCAGCTTAGAAAGTAAGCTCGGTACACTGTGAGGACTTGTCTGAGTTATTTCTATTTTAGTGCCAGGTCTATCTTCACAGGAAGACACTGATGAATGCAACACCAAAACTTTTCGTTAATAAACAAGAGTGACAAAAAGGGGCTGGGAGGTAAAGTGTGACAGGGGTTATGTTTCAAAGCAACATAATTATTATGCCCCCAATTACATCAGGATGCCACTGACATGTTTGTGACACGTGATAAGGATTTGGAGCCAACTTCAAGTCACTCCAGGGGCACTTTCACATAATTACTCTACGTGTAAGTGTATCAATGCACTGGATTTACTTCTACAATAGAACAGATATAGATTAGGATAGTTGTGATGATGGCAGCTGTTGAAGGCACCTCTCTTGTAGCCTATCTGAAAATAAACTGCTGATGTCTGCAGGAATAATGGGATTATAAGAGTAAAGTAGGACAAAGCATAATAATGTTTGTGGAGTATCTTAATATTTAAGGAACAATGTAGTAAATTACATAACATCTCATGCAAAATAAAGTGATCCAGACCATCATCAACAGTGGTTTGAAACATCAGCAGCTTCCCAAGTCCACTGAGAAGTAAGCTAAACAATTTTCGAACAGAATTGTAAGCATAGACATTACTTTTCTCTGCATCACTGTGGTCAGTTACCCATATGGCTGGGCTAAAAAAAATTGTTTGCGATGAATCGGGTTTTTTTTCTTTTAATATATGGTTTTCTGAGCACATACATCCGAAGTACGTGCACAGAAAGCTGGATGTCAGACGTTGGGTCCCGTGTGTATGAAACTAAGTTCTCTTTCGAGTCTTATTGCGCTTAAACTGTCAAATACACACATGGTAAGGTCAAAAACACACAGAGTTCACAGTCAGTTATGTCTGTTATAAAAAGCAAGTAAAGAAATCGCGTATATAAGTTCTGAAAGCAGCATAATAGACAGTACCCACTGCTATATATGCTGTGAATCAAACAACAAAAGAAAAACAGAAATTCACTAATTTCTGATTTTGATTAATAGTAGCTTTAATAATACATTTCTTACTTGAATGCTGCTGTCAAATGCTCTGGCAATGAGATAAACATTGCAGACTGTGTACAGCTCACTCAGGGTGGGGTCTATTGGTGCGTTTAAGTCAACTCGTATAGATCGTTATTACGAGTTGAACGCACTTGAACACCACCACAATGTCGTAAATACCAGTGGGGAGCTTGGGATTTTCTTTAAGCCCCGATCTGAAATCATTCTTTGTTCTTCATTTTCTATAAGCAGAGGTAACAAACCTTGCTTTATTTTCGTGTAGGCTAATTCATTAAAAGAAGGTACACCGCCATCTTGCTTCGACGAAACTCACTTGAACGCATAGACAGTAAAAGAAATGGACACAGCGACCCCATAGATTTCAACGTAGAGAACTGAAGCCTTTTAGAAGCACTCACTTCCTGATAGCCAAGGGTACTGTGCATGCTCAAACTGATCTTGACGACGGAGATGTGACGTGAGCAACCTAGTAGCTGTGCCAGCCGAAATCTTAATCATTCCCTTCCGAATATTGCAGAGCCGGAGATCGTGAGTATTAGCTGTTCATGAGCTCGCAACAGGAGCAACTTTATAACTATCTATGGGCTACTCTCTTGAATTTATGCCTCCACGTCCCCCCGATTGCCCGGGAGCTTTTACTTCTGTCTATACGGTCATTGATCTTGTGTGCGCCAGAGAGTCGCAGGGTTATGACGCAGTCGTTAGCCTATATTTACAAAACGGCTTCTAAATCGGCCATAACGTAAGATACACAGTAATGGAGCCTTTTATACATTGTCGTGTTTCTTTAGAAATAAATAATGGACAAATGAAGTCTTTGGACGTCTCCGATGTAAAGTTATTCGCTGTCAAAGTGACGGCAAAATGAATGGGAGTCAATGGAATGCTAACAGCAGGTGATAGTCAGCTACAATGGCGGCGCCCGGCGCCCGCTTCAGTTTCCGGTTGATGGATTACCCCTTGCTTGAACCAAGGGGGTAATCCATCGACCGGAAGTTGAAGCCTCGCGGGAGCCGCCATCTTGTAGCAGAACTTCACTTGCGTTAGCATTCCCATTGACTCCCATTCATTTTGGCGTCACTTTGACAGCAAATAACTTTACATCTGAGGCGTTTAAAGACTCAATTTGTCCATTATTTATTTCTAAAGACACACGACAATGTATAAAGGGCTCCATTACCTTCTATGTTACATTATGGCCCCGTAGAAACAGTTTTTGTAAAAATAGGCTAACGACTGCGTAATAACCACTCGACTCTCTGTCGCGCGACCGTAAAGATAGGAGGAGAAGCTCGCAGGCAATCAATGCATTAACTTAATATGGCATACTGGTGTTTCATTTTAAAGGGCACCTATTATGCATTTAAAATGTTCCTAATATTGTTCTGGGAGTCCCCAACAACAGTTTTACATGCATGCAATGACAAAAAACACTTTTGTTGTCTTATAATATGCATTTATTTTTACCTGATTTGCTCACCGACTCCCTAAATTCGTTTGACGACTCATTTGTCCAAACCCCTCCTTTGCGTGACGCTAATCTGCAGTGATTGGTCAGATGACGTAGTCAGTTATATTTCGCGTTAGCCCAAAGCTTAAACATATGATAAAGCACTGCAGTACTACAATACGCTTCACATAATTTTACATATTTCAAAAAACAAAACATAAATGACATTGGAGACCTAGAAGCTGCTGAGCGTAACTCTCTCTCACACACACACACACACGCACGCACGCACGCACGCACGCACGCACGCACACACGCGCACACACACACACACACATACACACACACACACACACATAAAAGCAACAATTATTAATAGTACTTACAGGTTGTGATTCGGAGGAGGAAGCTGATCCAAATAAACTTGGTATTGAACCTTCCTATATCAGCCGACTCGCGAATCCACACTTGAAAGCATTTGTGTTTGTGAAGCGATCTTCATTAAAATGACGCGAACACACACAAGGTTCGGGACGGGTACAGTTGTAAATATAAACTCTAGCCACTGAGTCTTCACATGCTTGTCCCTGGCCAGTGAAAAAAAAAGTTTGCTTTTGATTCGCACTTCAGAACAGCGTCTCAACGACATGATGTTTTCACTGTTTTCTCTGTCTGTTCGGCGCGCGCACTGAGTGGGCGTGTCGAATTCAAATAACTTGTACAAGTGACGTACGAAAGCTAGAGAGAAAGCATCGTTCGTCTATCGATTCATATCAGCCACTCAGAGTCGACTCTTACTTTTGAGAGACAATAACTTTGTATACGGTGAACTTTCATATTTAAAACTTTGCAGGATGTTTTTGTTCACTTAGATCTATGTTACACACTACATGAAAGGTAATTTTCAAAATTCCATGATAGGTACCCTTTAAAATAAATACTATAAAAAATACTTAGTCCTGCTCACTCACACCAAAGAACTCTTTGCTCAAGCTCGCCGTCTCTGCAAGATTAACGTTGGCAGTTTTCCCACCCAGCTACTAGAAGATATACATCTGTCAGGCGGGTTGCTCACGTCATCAAGCGTAGTTTGAGTCGGTTTGAGTCTGCGCGTCAGGAACGGAAGTGCTCAAAAATCGCTAAAAGTGGGCTTCAACTGTCTCAACTGAGTTCCAATGAGATGGCTCTGTCCATTTCTTATACTGTCTATGGCTTGAACGCACCTCACGTCGTAAACACGACTTCCCACCTCGTACGTACGAACTTCCCAGGAGGACTTGAATGCACCATGCTACTAGTGCAGAGTCCGTCAGCAGTTGTGATGTCACAAAAGCAACAATCTGCAAACCGCTTGTTCTGAGACACTGCTTATGATCTATGGGGATATCATATAATATAATACAATTGAATCGCTTAATAGACAACCCTCTACATTGCGAGTAAATCACAACCTGTGATCTGTGCACAAGTGTACCTGTATTTGACATACCGTAAAATCTGGTGTGAAGGCGCATATCTCGCCGTCGCTTTGCTGAGAGCACTGCGTTTCTCACACACGCAAGAGAAAAAGGCTTACATACCACGCAGAATCGACGCCCTACATGTAAATGATATTCTTTGTTGTATTTTACTGTCAAAATAACAGAGTTCATTTGGAATTATTCAGCTTTTAAGAACAAGCAAAAGATATGCAGGTTTCTACGGTAGTGGGCGGAAACTAATGCGATTGAGCAATCTCGTTGGCTGGCGCACATCCCTGTTTTGATTTCAGCAAATCAGTTCGAGCGAACGCTGACAACGTGATTAATATTCTGTCGTGATTCTGCCATCATGTCTTCTAATTTCTCTGGTCTTGCGGCAGAATCATGACAGACCCATGTTTTGTGTGCAAGCACATGGCCTTGTGTTTGGGCCATGTGCTTGCGTTGTCTTGTCACCTAACCCCACCCCCTTGTTTAGTCATCATTAATTAATCTGTCACCTGTTATGTTAGCATTTGTCTCCCTATTTAATCCCCTTGTGTTTGCTGTCCTGTGCCGGTTCATTGTTTCTTATTGCGTGATTTCTACCTGTGTGTTAAACTTACCTGTGAGTACCTTGTGAGAGTTTTGTCTGGAGAATTACTGATCCTGTTTCTGTAGTTAGTTTATGGTCTAGTTTGTCAGTCCTGGTCTAGTCTTGTTATTTCTTTTGCTGTTCATGTTTTGCCCCCTCGTGGGTTTTGTTTTCTCTGTTTTCTGTCAATAAATTAACCTTGAGTGTTACATACTGTCTGTGCTTGGGTTTCATCCTCACCTCATAACATATTCATGAATCCAGCAGCGCATCAATCCTTAGTGCATTGTGTGTATTATTATTAGTAGAATCAGTAGTAGCATTATTATATTTTAATAATAATTACTATTATCTATTATACTATTATCTATTTTTTTTTTTTTACAGAAACACTGAATGACCAACATTATCTTAAACACACAACCACCAGTTCTAAGTTCGGTTAAAATGACAAATATGCATTCATACATTGTTACCAAGTTTTAGTTCTAACTACTACAGTTCTATCATTAAATAGTGCTTGATTATCATAATATCATAATATAATGCTTGATTGAGTGTATGTTCAGATATTTAAAAAGATGTGCAATTTTACAAATTTAAGCTGATTTAGTGGAATCTATCATAGAATGTAATCATTTTAAAATCATGACAGCAAGTGCTAAGGGCTAATGTATGTGCACACAAAAGAAAAATAGATTATTTTAATCTTGTTATAGTTCTTAGCACTTTCTAATGTTTATGCAACATACCACCACAACCAACAACACTTTTTTGTATGTGTGTGAAGTAGAAAGTGAACTTGCATTACAGTTTCCCTAATGAATCACGACTCACTGAAGTGAGAATAACTGTGGTCCCACTGACAGCACAGTGGGGTCTCTCCAGTACATAACCTATAATTGCTAATTGTATGTCCTAAATCAAACAGTGTTGCCAGTATCCCAGGAAACATCCATGGCAAGGCACTCTCTTCTTACTGTAGCCATGGTTCAGTGCTGGTGAACTGTTTAGAGAAAACTGAGCACAGAATCAAACTATCAGGTTTGTATATGTTCTTGGTGAAAGACATAAGAATAATTGCATTGCAAGGAAGCAAACTTTAACAAGTCAGTTTCAATCTTACTCTACTCTGAGGTGCAAAAAAACAGGCAAATGCTAGAGGAAAAACCTGAAAAGTTTTTAGGTATGAACCAAGTTTTTTTTTTAAGTTTTTTTTTTATTAGTCTTAGTTGAGATATTAAAAGTAAAAAAACCTCTGACCTAGCTGTTCTCAAAAATAGGATATATTCACATTAAATGCATTCTGTCAAAGGTTATGTTTCATGTCTGTCCACTAAATTATTCATGTAAAAAAAAATGCACGGCTAAACTCTAACCTAAAATGGTCTTATCAAAAGTCAAAGGTGTAATGGAGTTATCTCACCCAAACAATCAGGTTCATTTCATGTTAAAATCATCATTTTAAAAGGTTAACAATATACTCGAAATGTGATCTAATGACTGGCTATCAAAAGGGCAAGTATCACATCCTCTAAGAGTCAGTATTGTGGTTCAATAAGCTCTGGGTTAGGCTGTTATTCAGCTAATGAGAGATTCAGTCTGATGAGAAGGATTTTACCACAGGACTCTGATTTTCATCCACTTGCCAATGTCAATCTGGTGATTCAGACACATGTTGTGTGACTCACTCATGATGCATATAAACTCACAACATTTAAGATACTAATTTAAATTAATGTATCAGTGATTTAGTCCATACGTGTTTACATGCACATGTTAGGAAAATTTCCTACGGTGGCCACAAGAAACCTCACTGAACACTGAATTCATTGCAAAGTGACAAATGTTTCAAATGTCCTTTTGTTTGGTTAAACAAATTAGGAGCTATTAGACTGCAGTTAAAGCACTTTTATTGTTCCTGCATTATTTGATGATTTGATTTGTTTTTTCCCTTTCCACCTAATATACCACTGCCCCATTAGCTGACTGTATTATACAGTAGCTCATAATTAGGTTATTTGTGTGTTTCCCAAAGATAACCTCTCCATCTATCTGATACCCACAAGAAAAGACTATTACATAATCTCACTCTCACTCAGTCTACAGCATTAAGATCAAACAGAGAAAGAAAGAAACAGAAAACATCTTTAGTTTCATAACAATATATCTGGTTTAAGAAAATGGGAGCAGGAAACATCCTTCTTCATATAGTATTAACTATGTCTTATATTTTCATCTGGTTGTAAATACTATTTATGGACTGTGGCTTTATTGAAATTGAGCTACAATCTATTTTATCTCTGTAAAATAAAAACAATCTTCACTTTATTTCTCTACTAGCATAAATGTCATATAACATGTTCAAATTATGTCAAGTATTGATCTCTATGCAGTAAAGGACCTGTAAAGGTTACTGTAAAGTGTCTGATCTGGAAAGCAGCAGGGATACAATGGAATAATAACAACAGACAAAAATAGTTGAAGGGAAAAAAGAGTGAGTTACGCAGCACATCAGAGGCCTCGGTTTTGTGATATTGGATGAATATAGGCCTAGTATATTTTTTATTGTGAATAAATGTTTGATGTCATGGGGACAAAATGTAGCCTAATTCCCCTTGAGGAAAACAGCTTATATACTAAATTATGATTTTGCAGAATGTTTTTTTTTTTTTGCAAGGGTTAGGTTTAGGGGTAAGATTAGGGTTAGGGGATAGAATATAAAATCCTGTCTATGATGAGTCCTCATAAAACATGTTTCTGATGATAAGTGCTACCTGCTCAGGAAGTGCCACCTTTTTTTCCAAATTAAAACATGGGTGGTATGCTTCATGAGGCACAAAATAAGCTGTCGGATATAGTACGACAACACAAAATGTGTAAAAAAATATAGGTAGCACATCTTCACAGAGAAATGATACCAGCATTGTTTTCATTAAGTGCGATGTATTAGGCTTTAGCTCCAAACCTACCACTATGAAAATATAGTGTTGTTATAGGTATCATATTGTCATAACACTGTTCTTTTAGAATCAAAAACACTTGTGAATCAGTCAACTAAAGCAGTAACTAAATTAACTGACTCATTTACTGATCCGCAAATGATTACTTTAGTCATGTCTGTCCCACTCGAAATAAACAAGAGATTTAAAGCTAGTGACTCGTGAGATTTAAATCAATTACTGACTGGTGGTTAATTGGACAAGATAGGCCTGCACACTATTGTATTATAGTCCGTGATATTTCGTTTATTAGCTATTTTAAATAATAGCATAGCGTTACTTAGAAAAGAAATTGTTAGAGTGTAACGTTAAACAATAAATACTACTATTTAGCCTATTTGTTATATCTGATCTGCTTACATTTGAAATGATGATCTCATCATTAGCTACCGTTGAAGACTGTAAATGCACTAGGGATAACATTTTCTCAGATATGTATTCCTTAAAAGTGCTAAAACAATCGAGAACAGTTAAATTCCTTAATGTCCAACCTCATTTTAGCAAAACATACTTCCACCCCATACAAAGCATTAAGCCAAGGTGTCTGCTACCTGATAACAAGGCCCCGGTCGACAGTAGTTAAGCACTAAGGTTGTTCAAACTTCAAAGAATTGCATAAAAGACGGTGTAAATCAAAATCCCATTACCTGTGGAAGCAGTCTCCATGACAACAGGGAGCGGTTGCCGGTCGCTTTCGGGATGGCTGGAAAACTGTTTCTCTTCACTTGACTCGCCCTCCCAGTCTCTCATCTGCCTCCCCTCTCCCAAGTCATCACGCCGGGTGGTAGTGGTACTCCCAAAGCGATCAATCTCCTCAAAATCATCCCCGTACCAGCTTCCCTCCGAACCTGCCTCCGGCTTAACAGACATGTTTGAGCGCTCGTCTGTGTGCGTGTGCGATGCTTTTCAGAGAGACGCGGTCACAGACGAAGGAGAAGCAAAAAAAAAAAAAAAAAAAAAAAAAAAAACAGTCTTCAACTCCTCCGATCAGACGTTGGGTAACTATCAGAAGTGGTTTGGGCAGGCCGATGACTCCGACAGGGGCACACGCTGCTGAAAACGTCTTGTTTAGTTCAGTGTTTCGGCGCTGACGTCACCGTGTCTCGAGCTCATAGTGTGGCACAGAGCTGACGGTCATAAAATTAGGCTTTCGACAACTGTAATAAATTAAGATGAGGAATTGTTTACGCGAATAAACTCGCTCTATAGATTACATTTCAAATTATTTTCCTTAAAAATATTGGGGAAAACGCAACAACGACTGTGGATCTGAGCGTTGCCGTTGTTTTAAAAGTTACATTCGACTGTTATTGCGTAGTCATATTAGCCTAGGTCTTGTTCATTTTTTAAGGAAATAGTGTCATCTAGTGGTTTCAGAGATATTCTGCAGTAGACCATTTTTTGGTAGTTCAGGAGTAGAACACCCTGAGAATGACTTTACCTACATGCATTTAAATTCTGATCTGTAATAAAATGCATATTGTACGATATTACTTACATAGCATACATTGTTTTGATGTTAGCAATAGGATTGCAATGCTTGCAGCACATCGTAATGTGGGAGGGAAAATTAAACATTTAGCTGAACTTTAGTGTCTTAACTTTAGCTGGCTGATATTAAATTAATATTATATTGTATCACAATAATTACTTTGAGATCAAGCTATAATTGCCGGTAAATCACAGTTGATCTTGCCTTGAAGACCCATGAAATCCATTATGTGTTCATATGTTTACGTGTGTTTGTTTATGTCTACACTGTATACAGTCTGGAATAAGTTATCAATGTGGGAGTCTTACAGTCCGTTTTTTCTTAGAATGTTCATATTTTTCATAACAAAGTGACACAAACTCCATAGACACTTACAATAAATAAACTCAGATTATGTTTCGTTTGCTTACTTTTATTTTGTATACTTAGCTCTGTCATAGTTGTTCACAAACAGTGGACTCGTAGCCTACCTTTTTTCTGTTATAGGGGTTATGTGCAAAGAGTATTTCTTTATTGTGGAAATAAAAGTGACTGACAAATAAATCTGCAAAAACAACCCCTTTCTGCTATTATTATAAGTATGGCTATTATGACAAACAGCTCTGTCAATGTCTGTAACAAAGTCATAATTATTGTAATGTAAGAATAAGTTATTGTGTAATGTAGGAATTATAATGTAGCATACCCTTATGCAAGTGCTCATATTAGTAATTATCCATTGTTGCTCAGAGAAATATAGGCTATATTCACCTCCCCCACCACAACCCACACCACTCCACCCCTCACACACATAACTATGTTATTTCTTTGCGAATAGGGCTTTTGTTTGTGTTGTGCTTGAACATGGCTCTGTCTTTGTTTGTGTTGGCCATGTGCTCCTGTGTTCCTGCCTCCTTGTTTCCAATTACCACGCCCTCTTGTTTAGTCATTGGTAAGTCTTCGTTTGTTTGAGTGTGCTCACCTGTTCCTTGTTTGAGTGTTGCCACCCTTTCCTCATGTTCTCAGTTCGTTTGTGTAAGTGTGATTCCCTGTTCCTCGTGGTTTTGGCTCCCTTTATAATGTGTGCTCTTTCCCTCATGTTTTACCGGTTCGTTAAACATTGTCCCTCTGTCTACTTCTGTACAAGAACTGTGTTCTTGTTGCTTGCTAGACTTTAGTGTTATTTGTACCAATTGCTTAGTTTGCTGTGCATTCATTCTGCCATCAGTCCTGTCTGTCTTATCTTTTCCCTGTCTCTAGTTCTTGTCCTGTCCAGCAAGCAGAGCCCTGGCCGCTTACTCTTCTTGCCTAGCAGCAAGCCTGTTGCAGAGCCTGAGATATTGGAGTGCTTTGGCTGTTGTACTTTGAGTTCCTGTCTGGCTATTGCTGGTATCCTCTGGTCTTGTTCTGCCCTGCCAAGACTGCTCTCCAGCCTACCGTCATCTTGAGCTAGTTACAGCTGTTGCTCGCCTGTCATCGTGCCTCGTCTACTGGCTACTGTTTGGACTGTCATCACCTCCTCTTCCTTGTTTTTTGTTAATTGTTAATTGTAAAAATATTAAGTAACGCATCAGCGACTATACATTTGCTATAATAACATCTGAGTGTTGTTCTAAAGTTATCAACTGTTTTTTCCGTAGTTGTGGGTCTTTTCATTTTTTACTAAATAATGTCATTTAGTGGTTTCAGAGATATTGCATGATATTCTAGTCTGGTCACAAATTAATGGAAAACCAAGAAACAACAGCAACAATTGGCTCTACAGTCAGTCTGGCATGCAGTGAACTTTCTTCTCATCTCTTCTGAGGAACTGAATGTTTTTGAGAAGCAAATTAGTCCTACATGTTTTTTTTTTTTCACTTGAATCCAATGCTGACATTGATATTTTGTTGTTTTTAGGTTGTGTTGTAAATTTACCAAAATCCAACGACTCTTTAATGTCCACACAACGTCAAATTCTAACATCATTAGATGTTGATCTTTTGTTGGATTTAAGTTGTGGTATTTAACCAAAATCCAACATTAATCCAACATCTAAAGTTAACGTCAAAAATTGACACTATAGCCATGAGGTATGGTGACCAAAAAATCTTCTAAACGTCATAATGGTAACATCCATAAAACATCAAATTCTAACATCATTAGACATTACATCAAATGCTCGCCTTGCTCTGTTGTTCTGTGATGCACGTTCGTGACTCTCCTGTTCGAACTCGTTCATCAAAATGAACAAATAGATTTTTGAGTCATTTCATTCAACGAACGAAATGACTCGAAAAAAGATTCGTTCATTCGTTCATCACTTATCTCGATCGATAAGACCCTTATTCGTCGTCTGGTATCGTTTAAAGCCCTTTGAAGCTGCACTGACATCTTAGATGACATGGAGGTGAGTAAATTATCAGCAAAAGTTTTTTTAAAAGTGAACTAATCCTTTAAGAATGGAATGGAACGGGATGCACGGATAGCTCTGAGCAAATCTTGAAAGGATTTTAAGCAAGAACAAGCTTTGGCGCAGAAAGAACAAAACAGATGTGGCTGAATGAGTTGGCAGCTTTCATTGAACATATTCTGATGTGTTATTATGGAAATATGATCCCCAGAACACGCCACACTCAGAATATGCTGTAACGCACGATTTCGTTAGAGAATGAATTTATCTAGCCCTGCTTGTTTATTTGAGAACTTTTGAAATCATAAAGTAATGATACGTCCAGGGCTGCGTTTCCCAAAAGCATAGCCTAAGCCTAAAAAGTTCATAAAAACGATCGTACGACTGATCTTAATATTGCGGTCTGTTTCCCAAAAGCATCGTAAATTAAAGGGGTGGTATATTGCCCATTTCACAAGATGTAAAATAATGTCCCCAGAGTATGTGAAGTTTTAGCTCAAAATTTCCCACAGATATTTGTATATAGCATGTTAAAACTGTCACTAGGGTGTGAGAAAACTCGCCGTTTTTGTGTCTGTCCCTTTAAATGTAATGAGCTGCTGCTCCCAGTACAGGGGGCGGAGCTTTAACAGCGTGTGTCCTTTTACCTCACACAGACATGCTGAACATTTCAAAAACTTTTAGCCTTTTATGTTCAAAGCAGAGTCGGACAATGATGGAGAGACTCAAGAAGAATTGACAACATGCAGAATGCAACAGGACATTTCTAAATGGTTAGTTGATGTCAGGGCTGCCAACTTTTGAGTTTTGCTTGGAGTGAGATTTGTCGGGGAGGGGGGATTGTAGGCTGCTGTATCACGTGCCGTTTGAACTCATGCGCTACAGCGATCTGTCACATTTCAAAGAGCCAAAACTTCATTTATTGTGTGAATCTCGTAAAAATATTGACAGAATCTTACAGATGTGGATTTGTACCATATCAAAAAGTAACCTTCTCTGTCTTGTCTGTCAGTGTTAGTGTCCTCTTTGTCCGCAATTTTTCTATGCGTGAGAAAATGGATGTGTGGCGTGAGAGCGTGTGATAAGCAGACAGTAAAAGAAATGGACACAGCGACCCCATTGATTTCAACGCAGAAGACTTGAAGCCCGATTATTGCACTTCCTGTCTGATGGCTGAGAAACTGCGCAGGCAGCGTGACGACAGTCTGGCAGTTGTAAATCTTCTAGTAGCGGTGGCAGGACAAATCTGAATAACCTAATTCCTCAAAAACGTTGTTGAAATTTTTTGTCCCATTGCTTTTATGGTCTCTATCTATGGGCTTCTCCCTCGACTTTATGCCTCTGTGTCCCCCCGATTGCCTCATAGACAGTAAAAGATTGTATGCGAGCTTCTCCTCCTGTCTATATGGTAATGTCTCTATTGTGCGCCAGAAAGTCGCGTGGTTATGACACAATCGTTAGCCTATTTTTACAAAAACTGTTTCTACGGGGCCATAATGTAACATAGAAGGTAATGGAGCCCTTTATACATTGTCGTGTTTCTTTAGAAATAAATAATGGACAAATGGAGTCTTTAAATGCCTCAGATGTAAAGTTATTCGCTGTCAAAGTGACGCCAAAATGAATGGGAGTCAATGGAAATGCTAACGCAAGTGAAGTTCTGCTACAAGATGGCAGCACCCGGCCGGCTTCAACTTCCGGTCGATGGATTACCCCCTTGAGAACATAGAAATGGACAGAGCGACCCCATAGATTTCAACGGAGAAAACTGAAGCCTGTTAGAAGCACTCACTTCCTGATAGCCAAGGGTACTGTGCATGCTCAAACTGAGCTTGACGGCAGAGATGTGACGTGAGCAACCTAGTAGCTGCGCCAGCCAAAATCTTAATCATTCCCTTCCGAATCTTGCAGAGCCGGAGATCGTGAGTATTAGCTGTTCATGAGCTCGCAACAGGAGCAACTTTATGACTATCTATGGGCTTCTCCCTTGACTTTATGCCTCCACGTCCCCCCGGTAGCTTCTACTTCTGTCTATACGGTCATTGATCATGTGTGCGCCAGAGAGTCGCGGGGTTATGACGCAGTCGTTAGCCTATATTTACAAAAACGGCTTCTAAATCGGCCATAACGTAAGATACAAAGTAATGGAGCCTTTTATACATTGTCGTGTTTCTTTAGAAATAAATAATGGACAAATGGAGTCTTTGGACGTCTCCGATGTAAAGTTATTCGCTGTCAAAGTGACGGCAAAATGAATGGGAGTCAATGGAATGCTAACAGCAGGTGATAGTCAGCTACAATGGCAGCGGCCGGAGAGGCTTCAGTTTTCGGTTGATGGATTACCCCCTTGCTTGAGAACAGCTCGTTCCGTGCGTCATACGTCATTACGCTATTTCAACGTCATTGCACATTCGCAGTCCTTTTAGTTTCGGTTTTCAATCCGATCAAGTGTTTACATGTTCTCTCGATCGGATTACAAAAGGAGTAAACCACCCCTTTCAATCCGATCGAAATTCCAATCAGATCGAGCTCAATCGGATCGATTAAGGTGTTTACATGAAGGTTTTTTAGTCCGATTGAGCCGTCAATCCGATTATAAGGGTCCATGTAAACGCAGCTTGTAAACAAATAATGGTGGCGCCCATAAGCCCGTGATAATTAACCGATCAACTAACATGATCTTTTATTTCAAGTATTAAAACCTCATTAGGAGTTCCCTTACATATATATAACGATGTAGATAACAAGTTTGTAAATATTTTGTATAAAACAATTAAAAAAGATTTTAACTGTCATGCATTGCGAGTCTTGTTTCCCCCACTGAAAGTGATGTAGGCTGACATCACCGTTACCTCACACTGGCCTTTGTTCTAATTTGGGACACAACTTCAATACAATTCACCAGTTTTTAACTTCTTCAGAGAAAATGACAGACAATGTATATAAAAGAATACAATTGACAAATGAGGAAATTGTATGCATTTTTTTTTTAATTCTTATGAGGAAATTTTTGACAGCGAGGCAGAGTGACAGCGATGAAGACATTCCCCCAAACGTTGAAGCTCTTGACAACATCGAAGGTGCAGAGAGAGAGACAATACCAGTCCATGTTTTACCCGTCACATGAGGCAGACGAGGTAGGGAAATTAAAGGATAACTAGTTAAATTGGTTCCAACAAATATCCCTGAAATGTACACATTTTTAGTGTTGGTTTCGTAATGGGGGTGATAAAAAAAATCACTTCTTGATTACTAGAGGGAGCACAGACTCCATACTCTTGACACCATTTTGCGGTCTTTGTTTTCACAGGACCGATTCCTTCTGCTCCTTCGCTGCCTTCACTTTGCAAACAATGCGACAGCAGTTTTCAACAACCCGCTGAAAAAAAAATCAGAAACATTCACTGTTCTCACCTCCTCCTTTCGTCGCATTTTTGTGCCATTGTGCATTTTTCCGGCTTAACAGACATGTTTGAGCGCTCGTCTGTGTGCGATGCTTTTCAGAGAGACGCGGTCACAGACGAAGGAGAAGCAAAAAAAAAAACAAAAAAAAAAACAGTCTTCAACTCCTCCGATCAGACGTTGGGTAACTATCAGAAGTGGTTTGGGCAGGCCGACGACAGGGGCACACGCTGCTGAAAACGTCTTGTTTAGTTCAGTGTTTCGGCGCTGACGTCACCGTGTCTCGAGCTCATAGTGTGTGGCACAGAGCTGACGGTCATAAAATTAGGCTTTCGACAACTGTAATAAATTAAGATGAGGAATTGTTTACGCGAATAAACTCGCTCTATAGATTACATTTCAAATTATTTTCCTTAAAAATATTGGGGAAACGCAACAACGACTGTGGATCTGAGCGTTGCCGTTGTTTTAAAAGTTACATTCGACTGTTATTGCGTAGTCATATTAGCCTAGGTCTTGTTCATTTTTTAAGGAAATAGTGTCATCTAGTGGTTTCAGAGATATTCTGCAGTAGACCATTTTTTGGTAGTTCAGGAGTAGAACACCCTGAGAATGACTTTACCTACATGCATTTAAATTCTGATCTGTAATAAAATGCATATTGTACGATATTACTTACATAGCATACATTGTTTTGATGTTAGCAATAGGATTGCAATGCTTGCAGCACATCGTAATGTGGGAGGGAAAATTAAACATTTAGCTGAACTTTAGTGTCTTAACTTTAGCTGGCTGATATTAAATTAATATTATATTGTATCACAATAATTACTTTGAGATCAAGCTATAATTGCCGGTAAATCACAGTTGATCTTGCCTTGAAGACCCATGAAATCCATTATGTGTTCATATGTTTACGTGTGTTTGTTTATGTCTACACTGTATACAGTCTGGAATAAGTTATCAATGTGGGAGTCTTACAGTCCGTTTTTTCTTAGAATGTTCATATTTTTCATAACAAAGTGACACAAACTCCATAGACACTTACAATAAATAAACTCAGATTATGTTTCGTTTGCTTACTTTTATTTTGTATACTTAGCTCTGTCATAGTTGTTCACAAACAGTGGACTCGTAGCCTACCTTTTTTCTGTTATAGGGGTTATGTGCAAAGAGTATTTCTTTATTGTGGAAATAAAAGTGACTGACAAATAAATCTGCAAAAACAACCCCTTTCTGCTATTATTATAAGTATGGCTATTATGACAAACAGCTCTGTCAATGTCTGTAACAAAGTCATAATTATTGTAATGTAAGAATAAGTTATTGTGTAATGTAGGAATTATAATGTAGCATACCCTTATGCAAGTGCTCATATTAGTAATTATCCATTGTTGCTCAGAGAAATATAGGCTATATTCACCTCCCCACCACAACCCACACCACTCCACCCCTCACACACATAACTATGTTATTTCTTTGCGAATAGGGCTTTTGTTTGTGTTGTGCTTGAACATGGCTCTGTCTTTGTTTGTGTTGGCCATGTGCTCCTGTGTTCCTGCCTCCTTGTTTCCAATTACCACGCCCTCTTGTTTAGTCATTGATAAGTCTTCGTTTGTTTGAGTGTGCTCACCTGTTCCTTGTTTGAGTGTTGCCACCCTTTCCTCATGTTCTCAGTTCGTTTGTGTAAGTGTGATTCCCTGTTCCTCGTGGTTTTGGCTCCCTTTATAATGTGTGCTCTTTCCCTCATGTTTTACCGGTTCGTTAAACATTGTCCCTCTGTCTACTTCTGTACAAGAACTGTGTTCTTGTTGCTTGCTAGACTTTAGTGTTATTTGTACCAATTGCTTAGTTTGCTGTGCATTCATTCTGCCATCAGTCCTGTCTGTCTTATCTTTTCCCTGTCTCTAGTTCTTGTCCTGTCCAGCAAGCAGAGCCCTGGCCGCTTACTCTCCTTGCCTAGCAGCAAGCCTGTTGCAGAGCCTGAGATATTGGAGTGCTTTGGCTGTTGTACTTTGAGTTCCTGTCTGGCTATTGCTGGTATCCTCTGGTCTTGTTCTGCCCTGCCAAGACTGCTCTCCAGCCTACCGTCATCTTGAGCTAGTTACAGCTGTTGCTCGCCTGTCATCGTGCCTCGTCTACTGGCTACTGTTTGGACTGTCATCACCTCCTCTTCCTTGTTTTTTGTTAATTGTAAAAATATTAAGTAACGCAACAGCGACTATACATTTGCTATAATAACATCTGAGTGTTGTTCTAAAGTTATCAACTGTTTTTTCCGTAGTTGTGGGTCTTTTCATTTTTTACTAAATAATGTCATTTAGTGGTTTCAGAGATATTGCATGATATTCTAGTCTGGTCACAAATTAATGGAAAACCAAGAAACAACAGCAACAATTGGCTCTACAGTCAGTCTGGCATGCAGTGAACTTTCTTCTCATCTCTTCTGAGGAACTGAATGTTTTTGAGAAGCAAATTAGTCCTACATGTTTTTTTTTTTTCACTTGAATCCAATGCTGACATTGATATTTTGTTGTTTTTAGGTTGTGTTGTAAATTTACCAAAATCCAACGACTCTTTAATGTCCACACAACGTCAAATTCTAACATCATTAGATGTTGATCTTTTGTTGGATTTAAGTTGTGGTATTTAACCAAAATCCAACATTAATCCAACATCTAAAGTTAACGTCAAAAATTGACACTATAGCCATGAGGTATGGTGACCAAAAAATCTTCTAAACGTCATAATGGTAACATCCATAAAACATCAAATTCTAACATCATTAGACATTACATCAAATGCTCGCCTTGCTCTGTTGTTCTGTGATGCACGTTCGTGACTCTCCTGTTCGAACTCGTTCATCAAAATGAACAAATAGATTTTTGAGTCATTTCATTCAACGAACGAAATGACTCGAAAAAAGATTCGTTCATTCGTTCATCACTTATCTCGATCGATAAGACCCTTATTCGTCGTCTGGTATCGTTTAAAGCCCTTTGAAGCTGCACTGACATCTTGGATGACATGGAGGTGAGTAAATTATCAGCAAAAGTTTTTTTAAAAGTGAACTAATCCTTTAAGAATGGAATGGAACGGGATGCACGGATAGCTCTGAGCAAATCTTGAAAGGATTTTAAGCAAGAACAAGCTTTGGCGCAGAAAGAACAAAACAGATGTGGCTGAATGAGTTGGCAGCTTTCATTGAACATATTCTGATGTGTTATTATGGAAATATGATCCCCAGAACACGCCACACTCAGAATATGCTGTAACGCACGATTTCGTTAGAGAATGAATTTATCTAGCCCTGCTTGTTTATTTGAGAACTTTTGAAATCATAAAGTAATGATACGTCCAGGGCTGCGTTTCCCAAAAGCATAGCCTAAGCCTAAAAAGTTCATAAAAACGATCGTACGACTGATCTTAATATTGCGGTCTGTTTCCCAAAAGCATCGTAAATTAAAGGGGTGGTATATTGCCCATTTCACAAGATGTAAAATAATGTCCCCAGAGTATGTGAAGTTTTAGCTCAAAATTTCCCACAGATATTTGTATATAGCATGTTAAAACTGTCACTAGGGTGTGAGAAAACTCGCCGTTTTTGTGTCTGTCCCTTTAAATGTAATGAGCTGCTGCTCCCAGTACAGGGGGCGGAGCTTTAACAGCGTGTGTCCTTTTACCTCACACAGACATGCTGAACATTTCAAAAACTTTTAGCCTTTTATGTTCAAAGCAGAGTCGGACAATGATGGAGAGACTCAAGAAGAATTGACAACATGCAGAATGCAACAGGACATTTCTAAATGGTTAGTTGATGTCAGGGCTGCCAACTTTTGAGTTTTGCTTGGAGTGAGATTTGTCGGGGAGGGGGGATTGTAGGCTGCTGTATCACGTGCCGTTTGAACTCATGCGCTACAGCGATCTGTCACATTTCAAAGAGCCAAAACTTTATTTATTGTGTGAATCTCGTAAAAATATTGACAGAATCTGACAGATGTGGATTTGTACCATATCAAAAGTAACCTTCTCTGTCTTGTCTGTCAGTGTTAGTGTCCTCTTTGTCCGCAATTTTTCTATGCGTGAGAAAATGGATGTGTGGCGTGAGAGCGTGTGATAAGCAGACAGTAAAAGAAATGGACACAGCGACCCCATTGATTTCAACGCAGAAGACTTGAAGCCCGATTATTGCACTTCCTGTCTGATGGCTGAGAAACTGCGCAGGCTCAAACTGAGCGTGACGACAGTCTGGCAGTTGTAAATCTTCTAGTAGCGGTGGCAGGACAAATCTGAATAACCTAATTCCTCAAAAACGTTGTTGAAATTTTTGTGCCCATTGCTTTTATGGTCTCTATCTATGGGCTTCTCCCTCGACTTTATGCCTCTATGTCCCCCCGATTGCCTCATAGACAGTAAAAGATTGCATGCGAGCTTCTCCTCCTGTCTATAATGGTAATGTCTCTATTGTGCGCCAGAAAGTCGCGTGGTTATGACACAATCGTTAGCCTATTTTTACAAAAACTGTTTCTACGGGGCCATACTGTAACATAGAAGGTAATGGAGCCCTTTATACATTGTCGTGTTTCTTTAGAAATAAATAATGGACAAATGGAGTCTTTAAATGCCTCAGATGTAAAGTTATTCGCTGTCAAAGTGACGCCAAAATGAATGGGAGTCAATGGAAATGCTAACGCAAGTGAAGTTCTGCTACAAGATGGCAGCACCCGGCCGGCTTCAACTTCCGGTCGATGGATTACCCCCTTGAGAACATAGAAATGGACAGAGCGACCCCATAGATTTCAACGGAAAAAACTGAAGCCTGTTAGAAGCACTCACTTCCTGATAGCCAAGGGTACTGTGCATGCTCAAACTGAGCTTGACGGCAGAGATGTGACGTGAGCAACCTAGTAGCTGCGCCAGCCAAAATCTTAATCATTCCCTTCCGAATCTTGCAGAGCCGGAGATCGTGAGTATTAGCTGTTCATGAGCTCGCAACAGGAGCAACTTTATGACTATCTATGGGCTTCTCCCTTGACTTTATGCCTCCACGTCCCCCCGGTAGCTTCTACTTCTGTCTATACGGTCATTGATCATGTGTGCGCCAGAGAGTCGCGGGGTTATGACGCAGTCGTTAGCCTATATTTACAAAAACGGCTTCTAAATCGGCCATAACGTAAGATACAAAGTAATGGAGCCTTTTATACATTGTCGTGTTTCTTTAGAAATAAATAATGGACAAATGGAGTCTTTGGACGTCTCCGATGTAAAGTTATTCGCTGTCAAAGTGACGGCAAAATGAATGGGAGTCAATGGAATGCTAACAGCAGGTGATAGTCAGCTACAATGGCAGCGGCCGGAGAGGCTTCAGTTTTCGGTTGATGGATTACCCCCTTGCTTGAGAACAGCTCGTTCCGTGCGTCATACGTCATTACGCTATTTCAACGTCATTGCACATTCGCAGTCCTTTTAGTTTCGGTTTTCAATCCGATCAAGTGTTTACATGTTCTCTCGATCGGATTACAAAAGGAGTAAACCACCCCTTTCAATCCGATCGAAATTCCAATCAGATCGAGCTCAATCGGATCGATTAAGGTGTTTACATGAAGGTTTTTTAGTCCGATTGAGCCGTCAATCCGATTATAAGGGTCCATGTAAACGCAGCTTGTAAACAAATAATGGTGGCGCCCATAAGCCCGTGATAATTAACCGATCAACTAACATGATCTTTTATTTCAAGTATTAAAACCTCATTAGGAGTTCCCTTACATATATATAACGATGTAGATAACAAGTTTGTAAATATTTTGTATAAAACAATTAAAAAAGATTTTAACTGTCATGCATTGCGAGTCTTGTTTCCCCCACTGAAAGTGATGTAGGCTGACATCACCGTTACCTCACACTGGCCTTTGTTCTAATTTGGGACACAACTTCAATACAATTCACCAGTTTTTAACTTTTTCAGAGAAAATGACAGACAATGTATATAAAAGAAGACAATTGACAAATGAGGAAATTGTATGCATTTTTTTTTTTTAATTCTTATGAGGAGATTTTTGACAGCGAGGCAGAGTGACAGCGATGAAGACATTCCCCCAAACGTTGAAGCTCTTGACAACATCGAAGGTGCAGAGAGAGAGACAATACCAGTCCATGTTTTACCCGTCACATGTGGCAGACGAGGTAGGGAAATGAAAGGATAACTAGTTAAATTGGTTCCAACAAATATCCCTGAAATGTACACATTTTTAGTGTCGGTTTCGTAATGGGGGTGATAAAAAAAATCACTTCTTGATTACTGGAGGGAGCACAGACTCCATGCTCTTGACACCATTTTCGGTTCTTTGTTTTCACAGGACCGATTCCTTCTGCTCCTTCGCTGCCTTCACTTTGCAAACAATGCGACAGCAGTTTTCAGCAACCCGCTGAAAAAAAAATCAGAAACATTCACTGCTCTCACCTCCTCCTTTCGTCGCATTTTTGTGCCATACAGGGATCTGTGTGTGGATGAGTCTGGTGAAGTGGAAAGGCAGACTGGCATTTCGTCACTTCATTCCATCTAAACGGCACAGATTTGGGTCAATTTTTTTTTTTTGTGATGTGCTCACTGGTTATGTGCAAGACATGATCCTTTACTCCGGATCTACCAGTGACATCCAACATTACCAAGGAAGGACTTGGGATTTCTGGGTCTGTTGTGATGAAACTTCTAGCACCTTCCCTAAGAAAAGGTGAGGTGAAATTCAAAAAAATGAGTCAAGTTGGCAGTAAAATGGCATGACAAGAGGGCTGTTCATGTGCTTACCACAGTCCAGCCAGATGGGGGCATTTGACAAAGCTGACATGATGACTGGTTTTCTTGAATGCACCAGAAAGTCTACCAAGTGGTACAAGAAGATCTTCTTTCACCTTGACACTGTTTTACTCAACAGCCACATCGTCTACCGGCAAATTACTGGTGAGAAATGGATACAAATCATCTAATAATAAATATAAACAAGATAAAAAGTGATAACATTTTAAATTAATGTAATGATAATCTAATTTTATAATAATAAACAGACCACACTGTCACATACTATGTCACATACTATTCTATTCTCCTTGATGTGCTGGAAAGGAAATCACCTCCCTGATGAGAGGGCTACTGGAGGAGTACAACACATTGCGGTCTCCAACCAAAGGAGGACGTCCTGCCTTAGACACTCCTCTGCCAGACATTTCCCATGAAGTCCCTCAGACCACTTCCCAGGGCAGCAAGACCTGGCGTCACTACAAGCAGAGCCTCGCCAACCACATGTGTGCCAGCAACACTCCCTTGTGTGCTGTCCCATGTTTTCAGGAGAACCACACTGAAGCATTATTAAGCCTGTAAAAAGTCAGAATATATTCATTAATTTATGATGGTACTATTTTGATTATTATTCATTGTAATTATATTTGTAATTATATTAGTAAGTATAAAGGTATCCTATGTATAATATAATTTGTTTTAAACAAAAATATTTACCAAAAGTTAGAGTATATTGATTTTTGTTTTGTTTATGATGATACTATTTTGATTGTTATTCATTGTAAATATGTTTGTAATCTGTTTTGTAATTATATTAGTAATAAACATAATAGTTTATTTTAAACAAAAGGCATTGCATTTAACTGCCATTACATTGTCACTAGGTGGCATCAGCTACCCTTTGAAATGAAAACATGATGAGGTGGACTATTAAATACATTGAGCCTATGTCAGTGTTGTCAAAAAATAATAATAACTGAAAAAGATGCATTTTCGCAATTGTTGTACATCTCAACTAATGAAATTCTATGTATAGTTAATCATGCACACAAACACATTGAAATAACAACTGCATTTGTCAAATTTAATAAACACAAATAGATATGGGCAAGTCAGCCCTATGCATCAATAATAATTACACTTTCATTTTCAGTAATACATGCACTTTAATTTTTCTGCATTACTGGGCTGCCTATGGAAACTGCAGTGTGAGGAGTCAAGGCCTCTGATTTGCTCTCCATTCTGATTATGCAGCCTCACATCAGTCGGAGCAGATGGACAATCAAGTGAGAGAGTACTAAATTAATTCACATATGCATGCCTGCACATATCCAGTCCCAATCTGACTATATGAACATGTCACTGAGCTCCTGCTTTCCACTAATTTAAATTAAATTTGCATAAAGAGCATGAATAGTTCATCAGTTGCAGCAGTGCTCCATTTCTTTTGCACTGCACACATACTTATTCTTCAGTGTTTTCTTTCATATGCCTGGCGTGCATGGATCATATGGGTCAGATTCTGATGTGTGACTGTTTACATCTACTATGTAGAAGTAACCTGAAAGGAAGAATGAGCAGACACCGTATACACAGTACATCAATTCTCTGCAATTTACTATTAACATTACAAAGTCAACATTCCAGTGGAAGACATTATGCAGGCGTATAAAGACCGGATCGTATGGATTTTTTTTAATCTGTCTTCAACTAGCTTTGCAATAAATAATAAGTGTTTCAGTAGTTCTCAGCAAAAGTGGAAAGATGTTTACTTGATAAAACTCTTGATATATTTCATTGTATTTAACAGTACAAAGTGGATAACACACAGTTCTCTCGATGTTAGTGGGAATTTGTGCAGTGTCATATTTATGATTCTAAGGTGGTATTCATCATTTCAACATAGCAACCATAAATCATTGATTTTTTTACTCTGTTTAAATTAGTATTAGTTAGCATGTCATAATAAAATGATCATTCTCAAGATTATAATTTATCATGTAATGGCTGCACTTATATTTATATTTACATATTTAATACACTTTATTTTTGTGTATTTGTAGTTTTCTAAACTACAGACTTCTTAAAATATAAAATAAATAAATACAATTTTAAATCCAATTTTACATAATAAAATCGTTTCTACGAAAAGCATTTGAGTGAAATTGAATTTGTTCATGAAAGACAGATTGTCTTTAGCGCTGTGAAAAAAGCACTTCACATTTTTTAGTATACAATCAACTTGGAAGTCATTTCAACTTAAATTCAACTGACTTAAAATGATTTGAATAACTTAAAAAAAGAATTATTGTGATGAGTTAAAGCAATGTAAAAATATATTTTGTCATAACTTATCGATCATATAATTTTTTTTACAGTGATGTGCATTCCAGCTATCAGAGAAAGATAAGTAATAGGAGAGGTAAAGAAAGACAAAGAACAAAGGGAGTTAATCCACACAATTTATTGTCTTGTTGTTATCATCTTTACAAAGAAATAAACTGACTGCTGCTGTCAACAGCAAGGTCAGCCTCCACTGCTCAAAGCACAAACCATCAGAACTCTCCGTGTCAGATTAGAATTGCAGCAAATAAGCAAGTGTAAAAATTAGGCCATGGATTTGTGTGTACTATTTCACTTGGACCCTATTACAGAGGAGCTCAGTCGGTATTGATAATCCACAGTGTAGTTAGATTGTAATCTGTTGTTGGAATTAAGGACACTGGAAAGGACTCTTACACAGAAATAAGACCAAAAATCAACTTATGTCATTAAGTCTAGATTTAATATTGTAGTTGTTCATTTGGGTGATGTCCATTTGGTCGGTCTCGCCAGGGTGCGACAACAAAAAGAGCTTAGACGTCTCCTTTTGTTGTTTAAACCACATGCATTGTAGAGAAAGAGAGGGGGGTCATGTGAAGATTGAATATGGAACATTAATCTCTAATCTTAATGTTAGTTTTGCAATATTAGCAAAACACTTTAAAATAATTGTTTTGGGTTTTTTAACCATGATCATCTGGATTTTAGTGATAAAAATGATTTTTTAATAAAATAAATCATCTGTTTTGATCCTAAATACTGACTGAGGAATTGTTTGTTGTGAATTTGGGAGAGGAGCGGAAGGACATGGAAAACAATAACAATAACAATAAATGATAATACATAATACGAATCTACAATGCAAAAACATAGCCAAGAGACACAGAGTGTAGTTTTTTTTTTTTTGTTAAACAAAAATAACAGTATCTTTAATGAGAGCTTTTCAATGTGCAAACCAATATGACTCCTTTGAGTCTCCTTGAGAAAAAGCAGAGAGGAGAAAAGATGGAAGGGGGAGATTGACAATAACATTTCAATTACTGCTTGGCAAAGAACATGGCAACAGCACATCACAGGTGCAGTTTTTATGATCTAAATGAAAAGCAGAGCTTGAAAGCACAAGACAGAGATCAAGTTTGTAAAATTGTGTATCGTGTTATTGATTGTACAGAAAATTACCTCAGAGTATTAACATTACTGTAATACTTCGTGAAGCAAACAGGAGCAAAAAAAATTACTGTGTTCGTTTCTGCCCAGCTAACAGTTCTAACAGCTAACATTCTTCTAGTAACGTTAATAGAATGTTTGTTCAAATATATCTGATCTTTAATAACATAGGCTACTCAAAACAGTAGCATGTACACATTTTCATAACTTAATATAACATTTAACATTATAGTTACAGTAACATTTAACATTCGCAAAATGTTCTTACAACATCTTTTTGTTGATGTTTTGTTCATTGTAATGGACTATTTTTCTTAGTGGAATCTGTAAAATTAGAAAGTAATTTCATATCAAATCAATATTTAATGTCCATATATTTATTTATTTGGGGTAATAGGTGGAAAAATGTACTTTTCAGATCATTATAGAAAAAGAAGCTGTACAAGCTGTAGCCTATCCCTTTGTCACAATTGTGCAGATACAAGCACACAAAGACGGAGATCAAATGAAGTCTTTAATACAAGGCGAACACATAAACGTTAATTCACGTCACTGACAAGACTGAACAAACTCAAATAAAACAGGGAGACTTAAATACAGGGGATTAACAAAGGGAACTAATGAGGGAATAGCTGAACAGAATGAGAAATCAAATCAGTAAACATATACAACTGACAATACTTAATACAATACAATACTTAAATCTTACTCAATTTACTTTTTATTAAGGGAAATCAATGTATAATTAATTAAATATGTTTTAAAATAATTTATTAACTAAAAAAAGGTCTGCAATTATGCTAAAACAAATGGGAAACTGTTGTCAGTTGACAAGCAATTTTACCCCAAAAAGCAAATATAAATATCTCAATTGCATTATCTGTAAATATGCAACAAACAAATGTACAGATGTCCTATTTTTGATTATAAGCCTAGAGTACATTCTCAGCTCAACCTCAGAGAAGGTTTATTCATAAAATAGCTGCTGCAAATGATATTACCATAATCCACATCCACATATCACCAAAAATACTATTTTAAAAATGTATTTAAATGTATAAAAAAAGTGCATTTCTGTCATGCATTTGCAGGGGCGTGGGAAGTAGGTGCTGGGGGTGCTGAAGCATTACAGATTGCGTTTCCAAACAAACCAAACATATGGGTGACCCCTTGAACTTGGTAGAAAGATAATCCGTTTACCATCTTGAATGGAAAACACATTTTCATTGTCAATTTTTCATTTATTTTTGCTAATTTTAGTAAACTTTCACATTAGGGTGCACATTCTAGGCTGCAATTAATACGGGGATAGGATTGAAATTGCAACCTTTCCTGGTTTGATTTAGTACTAACATCATAATCTGAACTCAATCTTTCAATTACTTACTTTTGAAATGTTTTAAAATTGATCATCCGAGTGGTCGCCATTTGCCCATCCCTGCTCTAAACTAAAGATAACTGTGACGTTACACCCCCTCCCGGAAAGGCACAACCTCGCACTGACAGTCCAACAGTGGGAGGAGGCTCAGGGGGAGGACGTGCAACTGATTGAGGACAGGAATCTGGGGGAGGTGACGTCAGGAAGAACCAGGGCTGTGCAGATGGTGGGAGGATAGGAAAGTCCTTGAGCAGGGGATGCTAGGTGGAATTCCAGAGTCCAGCCAGGATGGAGATCCACAGCGAAGGAGGTATAGGAGCCATGACGGGGATTTCCTTGACGCAGCCATGGTGATGATGGATGGTGGTGGAGCCCCAGGTGCAGACGGAAAGCTGATGGAACCTTAGCGACTCTGAAGGCTTCGGTGGACGCAACAGAGTTGCAGCAACAACCCTCCGAGGTGGAATTGAGGTACCAGAGAGCTGAGGTGGAACTGGAGGGAGGGTGGAGCTTGCCAGAGCCGTATAGTGGTAGAGCAGGAGCACAGCAGACTGCTCGCAGGTCCGTGGCACAGGATGGACAACATCCAACAGAGGTGGAGCTGGTGGGCTGAGGGAGACGGTGTAATCGGAAGCCCGAAGGTCCCTGCCTAGTGAAGACAAGGGAAGGAGGAGCCAAGGAGGATGAGCCGACGAGCCGAGGTGGTGCTACGAGATCAGTGGCTGGAGGCAAAGCCAAGGAATCCCCTTGTGTAGGAGGAGCTGTATGACGGAAGGCCCGCGATGGATCCACATCACAGATGGTAAACAGAAGAGGAACCGAGGGGCTGATGAAGGACAGCGATGACTTATGAACTGGTTGAATGTTGAAGAGGTGGAGGGAGAGGGAGGCTGGGCGGGAACACTGGAGAAACAGGAGATTCAGGGCTGAGCGGAATCAGATGGGGTGGTTCATCAAACAGTTGACAGAGTCCAGCATTGAATCACACTCTGTGGCGGGAGGATGGGCAATGCTCCTATCCATCCCCTCTTACTCCACAATGACTCCATTGGTTGCGCATGATTTTGCCGGCTCACATACCTGGTCAGACATCCAGTGAGATCCAGGCTCCAGCACGATAGTTCGCTCATATGCTCCTTTTTTCATCAGCTCTTCCATTGCGGCAGGCATTGGCTCTACGTCTGTGGTGGGCTCAGGCGTCATGTCCACGCTGAGGAGAGGTGTAATGCTGGACTCTGGTTCGGGAGTGGGCCTGGTGATGTCCTCCTCGGGGCCAATGGTTGACTTCAATCCATTGTAACTAGCACCCACTCCACATGGGCGGCGAAATCCTCACTAGGACCGTTCGCTGGTATAGGCGTGCCTTACTTTTCTTGCTGAGGCCAGCATGATAAAAAACACAGAGCGAGTTGTCAGAGTAGTGCAAAAGGCATGGCAGATCTAAAAAGTAAATGGACTGACTTTATATAGCGCTTTCATAGACCCAATGGCCACCAAAGCGCTTTACATATTTGCCTCACATTCACCCATTCACCCATTCACTCATTCACTCACTCATTCATACACCGACGGCGGTGTCAGCCATGCAAGGCGCCATCCAGCTCATCGGGAGCAGCTGGGGTTAGGTGTCTTGCTCATGGACACCTCGTCACTTGGTCAGGTGGAACCGGGGATCGAACCACCAACCTTTTGGTTTGTAGACAATCTACATGAACCACTGAGCCACTGCCACCCAAAAAGTCCCTGGTATATTCCTCCAGCAAACTATACAGTTGCTCTAAGCACAGGAGTTGTACAGTGGGCAGGTCCATCGTGAGGAAAAAATGAAAATAAAAAAAATATGACCTTTTAGGTCTGGTCTTCTGTCACAATCATGGTAGATACGAGCACACGAAGATGAAGATCAAACTAAAGTCTTTAATATATTCCACAAGGCAAACACATAAACGTTTAATTCACGTCCCGTTGACGACACCGCACAAACTCAAATGAAACAGGGAGACTTAAAAACTGGGGATTGGCAAAGGTAACTATTGAGGGAACAACTGAACAGAGTGATAAATCAAATCAGTAACCATAAAAACAAATGACTTGAAAAAACCCCTGTTTTTTTACTTTACATGGCTGCTGAATGGGATGAAGATATAGAATGAGGGTCCATGTAAAACTGGAATGATTGCATTTCTTTATTGATCATATATTTCAGCTGCAAATCGCTGGGTTCCTCCTGTTTGCTTCAAGCTGTTTCTTCAGGTGCTTCCCTGTTTGTATGATCTCCTGAGACAGAATGGTTTTTAAAGAGTGATGACAGTAAACTGTGACTCACTTGGTTTGCCTCACACATCGCCACTTTCATGGCAGCTGTTGTTGTTATTGTTTAAGACAACACAGTCCAAATACACTGTCTGGAATTTGAAATAGGGCAACATTGTTGTGGCACTTAATTTGCTCTGGATACCTCACCTGGGGTTGGCGATTTGGCAGGCAGTCTGACAATTCAGTAGTTGGTGTTCATCCATCCCTTCCTCTGTCATTCATGACTCTATTCAAATCAACAACACACTGCCATTCTGTACATAACCTTCACACTTGTTTCATATCTGGCATGTTTCAAATGGTCAGAGAATCAAAAAGAGTGGCATTTTTATAGTTTATTCAACTGGATCTTACCTGGAAGGTCGCAACCCAAAAATGTGTTGCAGCAGGTCTGTTCAGATAAAATGCAGCTAATTAAGATAGCAACAAAAATATTTTTGTTCATAAACCAATATGTCATTTTTCCTGTTGAGCCAGTATCATGTTAATAATTTTGCATATGGCTGTTTGATTTTATGTGCAGTTTGTCATTTTTGTATGGTAAACAATTTTGGTTCTGTGTTGGGTCAACCACTTGATATTCAATGTAAAATATGGGCCCTGAGACAAAACCAGCACCACTTCATTATGCTATACAGTCTGAAAATTGCTGCATAACAGTTTACACAGTGCAGTGGAAAAGCCTGGCAATAGCTTTAGGGCCATATTTGTTTTGATATTAAAAACAGCACAATTCAGTATATGCCAATCTAGCTGAAGGTTTCCTCATTCGGTCTAATGCATTTGGATGTTTAGAGCAAGAAGCTACTTACCCTAAGTGCACATCGCATTATGAGCAACACACTTAAGTCCCCCTACAGACAGCAATGTAAGAAGCTTTTAATTTGGATTTTGAGGCCTGTATGAATTATCCTCAGTTACAGTGGCTCCATTCTTTGATATACCATGATACAAAAGCATGACAACACTTACAGGCAATATGACTATACATTCTGTTGCGTGGCCATAATAACATGTTAACATTCCCCACAACATTCCCTTTTCTATTGCTCTTGGGCTTGGGCATGCCATCAACAGCTTGATTGCAGATAACTAAATGTGGATATTCTATTGTAGCTCTATTAACCGATGCCTGAGTAAAAATGTCATTGATTATGACATGCGTTCACTCAATGCAACTTAAATAACCTGTCTTGAATAACCGAAGTGCAGTATCATTTCTGGTAAAAACATTGTAGCCTACATAGCCTACACACTGTACACAGCACAAAGAATACATCTAGTGAATAAAAGCACAATGTTTAACATAAAAAAGAGGCCACTCAAATACTTGTGTTTCAGCTAAAACATGCACAATCCAAGGGCTATTAGAAGGCTAATAAAAGGCTATTTCCTGTGGATATGTAAGAGTTCTGATTTATTAGCCACTATAGGTAGTTTAAATAGTTAGAAGAATAACAAAGTGCAGTAAACCGTAAAATTACTTTAGTGAGTTTATGAATACGATAATTAATTAAAATAATATAACAGATACCAGTTTGCACACAGCTGTTTTGTACACTGTAAAAAAATATTTTCATGATTTATCACATTTTTTCTTTTGTCAAATCAACTTAGATAATGTATGTGGTTCAAGTAATGTAATATTTTGAGCTTCTGTTGATTACAATTCTCCTTCATTGTATTAGCCTAACTTAACATTTTAAGGCAAAAACTTTTTTAAAATTAAACCAACACATTTTTTTTAAGAGTATAGTAACAGCTAAGCCTTTTACATTCAAGATAAAATGTTATTATGTTAAAAAGGGGGATAACCATAATTTATCACATTGATTGTTTCAAACTTTGATAGATTTATAGTCTGTTTTTCTTAACTGTGTAAGCATATATGTTAGCTTGACTGGCTGAGCAGTTAATTAACTATTTTTTTTTATCTTTTTTCATCATAAAGTTTTTTTAAACAAGTTAAAATGTTGACATTTATTTATAAATGTCATCATTTCTATTGGTTAACGGCCCTATAGATTTATACGACAGTGTTATTTTGTAAACATATAAGCATCTGCAGAAAAACTACAAAGCACAGTTAAACGAACGGCAAGAGTTTCGCTTATAACGGTCCCTCAATCTCGTCAATGGATCTATTTCCAGCCCTCGATTGCGTGGCAGTGATGATGTAATAGCGAAAGGGGAACGCGCACTGTCCGCTGCAGCATCCGGGTTCCAGACCAACCCATCTGCACGGAGAGAGAGAGAGAGAGAGAGAGAGAGAGAGAGAGAGAGAGAGAGAGAGAGAGAGAGAGTCCTGTAGCCCCCCCCCCCCCCCCCCTCGGGAAAACAAAAACACCGGAGCCAGAAATGCCCTACCGCCCAGCTGCGGACTGCCTTAACAGGCTCATGTGATGATTTTCTTATGGTTATAATTTTTTTAATTATTATTTTCGGAATCGATCTTTGGCCGTTTTGACGCTAGTTTACTGGCTAACTGGTTAGCCATCGATTGATGTGTGTTGTGGTTTATAGTGTTTGCTGTCCGGCCCAACATACTGATAATAAGGCTTTTATCCGCGGCATTTGTGCCTCGGAGTTTCTTCATCCAGCAAAGACCACGAAGAAACTGGGTAAGTGATATTATGTCACTCTGACGTACATAAAAATGCTGGAGTTAGCCTCTTAATGCTATCTGGGCGTGCAGTATTTTGCATATTATGCTGATAAGGGTAACGTTAGTGGCTTCATCAGTAAACACGTCACAGTTGTTTTACATTTAACGATATACAGGTTCGTATTTTGCTGCGTTGGCGCCTGAAAAGATTTTAAAAGGAAGCTCAAAATGTAAACAACCGCAGGATTGGAGACAAATAAGTTTACTGCCTTGATGTGATGATAAACATTTACCTACTGTAAACAGTTTACTTGCTACTGGAAGCTTGCTGCACCTGTGGCTTATCGTATAAATGGTCATGCCATATCTATCGCATGTTTGAATATGTTGTACAAACGAGAGTCACTTATGTCATAATGAAGCACCTTTTACTCACTTTGTTTTCTGGTTCTGTTTGTGTTAGAGCAAAATAAGAAGAATGGGTTCATTCTTAGACAAGCCAAAGATGGAGAAACACAATGCTCACGGGGAGGGGAACAGCCTCCGCTATGGACTCAGCAGTATGCAGGGATGGCGTGTGGAGATGGAGGACGCACACACAGCTGTGATGGGGCTGCCTTACGGCCTTGGCCTGTGGTCCTTTTTTGCCGTTTATGATGGGCACGCAGGCTCTCAGGTTGCCCGTTACTGCTGTGAGCATCTGCTGGAACATATTACCAGCAACCCAGACTTCAGGGGAGGGTGCTCAGGAGGTGCGGAGTTAGTTGGTGCCGGGCCCTCTGTGGAGAGTGTGAAATGTGGAATCCGCACAGGCTTCCTGCAAATCGACGAGCACATGCGGGCCATGTCCGAACGCAAGCACGGAGCAGACCGCAGTGGCTCCACTGCGGTGGGTGTGATGATTTCCCCTCATCATTTCTATTTCATCAACTGCGGTGACTCCAGAGCCTTACTGAGCCGCAAGGGTCGCGTTCACTTCTTCACCCAGGACCACAAGCCGAGTAACCCACTGGAAAAGGAGAGAATTCAGAACGCAGGTGGTTCTGTTATGATCCAGAGGGTCAACGGCTCTCTCGCTGTCTCCCGCGCCCTTGGCGACTTTGACTATAAGTGTGTGCATGGGAAAGGCCCCACTGAGCAGCTGGTGTCCCCGGAGCCAGAAGTGTATGAGATCGAACGCTCCGAGGCCGACGATGAATTTGTGGTGCTGGCCTGCGATGGGATATGGGACGTCATGGCCAATGAAGAACTGTGTGATTTTGTGCGCTCACGCTTGGAAGTGACCGACGACCTGGAGAGAGTGTGTAATGAGATTGTGGACACCTGTTTGTACAAGGTAAAGTCAGTTATAAACATTGTGAGTTGGATGCTAATGGGTCATTTTTAAATGAATTATTATTTATTAATAATTCATGATATTTTTGTACAAATACTGTTTACTGTGAAAAAACAAACAAACAAAAAATGAAATGGCTTGACATTAACACCCGCCAACCCACTTAAAATGCGGGTGGATTTCAACAGTGGTGTATAACACAGTCACTTCGACTAACAACTTTGGCGGGTTGAATTTTATATATAATATATGCATTTTTCAATTGTAGTCTTTTAAAAAGGCATCTGAAATAATAAACGAAGTGCAATGCAGTGTTGTCAAAAACATTGATATATTCTGTATATTATCGATGCTGAAATATCTGAAACTCTTATGATCTCTCTGACAGCGAGTTGACACACAAACCCGCCTCCCCTCACTCACTGACATAAAGAGTTTTTTTTCGCAGTTTATAATGCACATAAACAGTCAGATACACACAAAATAATTTCAAAATTCCAGTCTTGCGATTAGTCATGTACACACAGTCAGTTATGTTTTAAATGAGCGTAAACAGTTGATAAAGAAAACACATGTGTAACAGTATAATGGATCCGTGCGTCAGGTCTTAAGTCTCGTACACACCGGGACGAATATCGGCTCGCGTTATTCGTCAGCGTTTTTCAACGCGTTTTTTGTGTTCACACCCAAGCGATTTTCGCTGACGATGAGCTGAGTGAACATGCAAATTCATTCCCTGACATTAGATGGCGCTAAATACCCGGTCCACAAAGTGCTTCTGACACTCGCTTGTCACTCAGAAGAAGAGAGCAAGTTTGTCGCGTTTGTCATATAGTTCTTTATTCTCGTTGGTGTCTCTTTATAGACAAGAGCAAGACCAGCAGCTCTACATTTATCTTGCCTTGCATCTTCCTCGTTTTATTTCTTCCCGGCAGAGTGTAGACGCTGTATATCTTCTTCGCCGTTACGTATGTGTGCTCGGCAAGACCGTTTTGTGTTTGAGCGCCCCCAAGTTGTGTTTTACTGTAACTTCAGAAGCTCCAGACACGTGAGCAAAAGTGCCAATCTCATTGGTCGGATTGTTTTTGACGCGGCGCATTAAACAACAAAAACGAACCCAAGGCGTTTTAAAAAAAATGACGCTTTTACGCGTGGCGTTTTACGCGTCGGTGTGCACACTCACATTGGCGCCCATTGTTTAGTCACGAGGCGTTAAACGTTGACGAATATCGCACGCGAAATTCGTCCCGGTGTGAACAGGCCTTTAAAGTGGTGGTGGTGGTAAAGGTCTTAATATACCTGCTGCCAAGTTCGAGTATCGAGTTTGTTACTTTTTAAGGCACTTTTACAAATTGCCTCAAAACCATCAAGTATCAAAAATTGTCTTGTCGTTTGGTACCAAATTTCGATACTTATTGGGTTAATCTCGTCAACGTCAGTGAGCCAATAAGCATGCAGCATGATTGGCTGTGGCAAGACATCAAGGAAAAACACTAGTTTACGCCGGTTACGCCAAGTTACATGGCTCACACGTGAGGCTCATACGAACTTGAACCCCCATAGATGTAAAAGATGTGGAAAAGATGAAAAGTGTGGCTACATTTTACCAGGCTTGATGCCAACAGCGCGCAATGCAATATTTGTGACAAGATAATGGCTGCCAAGACCGACAACACAACAAGTCTGATAAAGCACTTGACAGTGCACAGAATAATCTTACGAGCAGAAAGTTGCTCCGTCTTCGACTGCAAGAAGAACTAGAGCGCATCACATGAATAAACCGAAACTCAGCGTATAGGCTACTTGCCTCACAGACATGAGAAATAGGCATATGGAAAGCTTGAAATGTCTACTTTTAAATGAACCAATTCGAATCGAAAACAAATACTCGCTGATTATGTAATCTAAATGAAAGTTGCATGCATTTCTCTCTGTAGCGTGCGCGTGCGTTCACTATACTGTAGAGATGACGAGTCAGTAACGTCAACTTCATTTTTGCAGCCCACACTGACTAAATAAACTTTTAAAATGTCTCGTTGCATTCATAATCATTAGGCTATTTTTGCCAGTGCTTTGCGGCAAGCTTTATGCATATATTCCCCCAAAAAGTTAATGTCAAGCCCTATTTATATATATATATATATAAAATGTGTATCCTTGCGTGTATTCAAAGTGTAAGGAAAATATGTTATTACTTGGTTATGCCATTTTTCGAGTCATTGATCTAACTCAAACGTTCTTTCTGTGATTATTTGTTTATCAACAGGGTAGTCGAGACAACATGAGTGTGGTGCTGGTATGTTTTCCTGGTGCTCCAAAAGTCAACCCAGAAGCTGTGAAGCGAGAGGCGGAGCTAGATAAGTACCTGCAGAACAGAGAGGGTGGAGCATGTAAAAAGGCGAATAAATAAAATGTATTACAAAGACGAAGAGAGCGAATTATAGAAAGTGAACATTCTTACTTAATTAGGTGAGGTTGTTAGATGGCAGTTTACGCTTGCCAATTAAGTATGCGTTACAGTTAACGTAAAGTTTCCAATTAACGAATCCCCATATTGGAGAGGAAAGACTCACTGGTACTGTATTAGTACAGTTAGGACTATTCAGGATAAATTTTACCAGAGAGAAACACAACAGTGTGAATTTATTTGAGCTTGTATTGATAATTAGAGGCCTTTGATTATTTATTGCCAATATTGAAAAGCACTTAACCAATTTAGAGGTAACCTGTAGCTTTACCAGAGATTTTATTGTAGTGTATCCAAAAATCCTCCGCTCCAGTGCGTATTAAACGTCTGTATTGGCGTATTATTAGCTACTAAGTGATGGTAAGTGCAATTGTAGGTTAGGAAAAAGGAATGACAAAACCCAACATTTGGTTCTGCACTTTGTCATTAAACGCTGCTATATTTAAAGGCATCTTCTATTAATAAGAGAGAGACCAAATTCGAGACCTCAGTTAGAATACAATATGTTTATGTGTTCGAACAGAATTAATACAAAGTGTAGTTTTGCGTTCTATTCGTGACAGTTTGTTATTTGGATAGTTGTATTCATCAACTCGTATGAGCATGTGTTTGAGTCTAGCACCCGTTTCATTTGCATCTTTCTAAAAAGTCGTTCTAGATGAGAGTGTATGTCAGGCCTCCACTGCTGATTACCTGAAATTGTAGCTGACACACTACTGTACATGGCCTGATGGTGCAGTTTTGTGTCTACAGCAGTGGCCATGAGCATTTTAATCTGCATGATTCCTATTCTGTAATATGGAACATTGTTGCCTTAGTCCTAATTTACAGCGACTACCTTGATTAGAATCGATAGGTAAGTTAGCATTTGGTACCCAACTCCAACTGCTTGGAAGAGTAATATTGAACACATGATACTGAAAGCATGCACAGTACGGATAGCACGATAAGTTGTGTACACCTCCTGCATGGATGCTACAGTAAAAAAAAAAGATCTTATTTAGGGTTAAGTTGGTCTGACAGAAGTTTTATACTTTGTACAGTATACATTTGTAACCCCTGAGGAACGGCTTCCGTGGGAACTGAGCATAGTATTTGAAAGATTGTGTCAATGTTTTACAATCCTCTCCGAGTTGTTTACTACTTGTTGCCTCAAAGTGACACTTTGTCAATCCTCTGGTTTGTCTATAACTATTAAGAAAAAATGATGTAGTTAGGAAATTCTAGGTACATAGAGTGGGATTCAGCCTGTCAGCACTTTCTGAGATGTAGTTCCTTGACTCGGTACAATGATTTCATATTATAATACATAATTATTTTTAAAACCTATAAGATTTTGCTTTGAATTCTCTTTCTGTAAGCGTTTCATTTAATTTTGATATTTTTTAACCCATTGGACTTGTCCTAACATGGTGCGACACATTAAGATTTCAACGACAAAGAATTTGTCTATCGTTTAAGGGATAGTTTACCTAAAATTGAAAATTCTTTCATCATTTACTCACCCTCATGTTGTTTCAAGTTCATAGAAACTTCCCATTGAATTTCATAATATGGACAAAAATGATAAAACATTTCATTTGAAAAAAATAGCGCAGAAGAAAGAAAACCAATTCTTTGGTGTTTGGAGTAAATGATAACAGAATTGTTATTTTTGGCAGAACTGAAAACGGGGCGTGATGCAACACAATCAATCTCAAAACTCAGCCAATCAGAACAGTTCCCACTGTTTTCTTGTTCTTTCACTCTCTCGCTTTGTCATAGAATATGTGATGATTCCAACTTTCACAACCAGTTTTTCCTCATTCATGGTTTTATGTTTAATATACATGATTATACTTGAGCAGTACTTCAGTCTAGTGAATTTTGAGTGTGGACTAGGCGACTGGCACAGAAAAAGATACAATGCTATCGAGAAAATGTTCGCACCTTGTTAGGACACGGAATAAGAACAGAAACTGATTTTCTTGGCTGTATTGGTAAAGGATGGGGTGTTCTTTTTATTGATCTAAATTTCCCCTTAAAGCCAAAAGTGTTCCCCTCAAATCCCAAATGTTTTTAGCATGTGTTGGTGTTTTACCAGAATATATATTTTAGCTTTAAGATGTGTTTAACTGAATGAAAAACAGTGTGCCTGCTCTGAGAGAACTCTTGAGATTAAAATGATTGTAGGTCATTCCTGTACCATATCAATTTCACACTGCTTGGTTTGCTATTGTATCTCCTCACTGTTTGACATGGCTCGACACACCTGCCGATAATCCACTGTTTATCAAATTAGCCTTAATTATTTTCTTCCATAATAGCACACATGAGATCTGTATGCTTTGAGACACGTCACGTGTTTATATATACCTACAAAGAGTGACTAGGTCCTTCTAGAAGAGCCTTTAATTGTGCCTACGAGTGAGTCTATGGCCAGTTGTAGCATTTAAATGAACTTTTGAGAGTGAAAGTCTTTTGAGGTGGTTTTGTTTGTTTGTTTTGTAACATTATAGTCCACTCATGCATGATTTAAGCATAATTGCATTGGTGAGCACACTTGGCCCCTTACAAAAAGTGCCATGCGAGTGATTTAAACCATTCACCTGAAATTTTCGCAAAGCACAACCCAAATCCTATGAGTCAAACTTTGGGTGGGACTCGCAGTGGAAATATTGCCTTACTGAAAAACAAAGCAGGCGTTAAATGGGCCATAAAGTATTGTATAAGACATTGCCTTGATTTCAAACATTGTAGTACCATGAAATTGAGATGTAGTTGACGTTTTCTTTCCCTATACACAACTGTACATCTCCATAGTTCATTGGATTTTCAGTGAAGCAACCAACTGCAAATAAAATAGTCCTTTGTAACACATGATCATTTAAAAATGTATCTTCTGGAGTGTTAAACTAGGGCAAACAGAGCCCGCTTATTGTCATGTACTTGCGCTGTGTTGAGCTGTTGGGTCCCTGTGTGTCACTTCTGTCTTTACCTCTCAGGTCCAAACTTGACAAGCAACAGAGGACACCTATTTATTTGAATAATTTATTGTCTTTATAGTATTTTACCTCTTTTGAATGAAACTGTCCATGCATTCCATTTTATTTAGCCAAATAAGCACTACTAATGCAATGAAAAGCTTCTATTCTTTTTTCTTGTATTTATTGTTATACATCCGTGTCATCAGTATAGTCCACGTGAACTGAAAGTTATGGGAGTTAAAAAGCATCATGTCTTGGGTTCATCTACACAAAGTAGTTTCTTCTCATGATGTTCATGCTGTTCACTATTCTGTCAGAGTAGATCGGTCCAAGGTTGACGATGTGTAAGGGTTACAATCTATGATCGGTCCTTTCTTAACCCAGCAGACTGTTTGTGACTGTGTTTGTTCAATTTTACCTCTCAGAAGGTAACAGTTTTATAAAGCTCATTTTGAAAGATTTTTCAAATACAATTTCATAGAAAAGTATTTCAATATTAGAGGGTGAGCACCCAGTATTTTCTTTCTTTAGTTTTTATTTTTGTACATTAGCACTCGAGTTTTAGCAATGTAGACAAACTGTGATCTTGTCATTCTTGGCTGTCAAAGATGAATCAAATAAAATTATTTACGGAAACCCTGAATTTGAGTCTGTGTTTTTTTAATTCAGAGATCTGTTATTCAGTAAAATTGTATGAAAATGAAAATACACCAGATTTGTAGCTGTGATTGCCAGCACTTAACTTTAGAAAATGTACTAGCAACATTTTAAGTTGTACAGACTTAAATTTACAATATTTTATTTAAAATTTGATTAACTTAAAGTGTTAATTAACCAAATTATTACAAGATTTTTACACAAGCTGAAGTAAATACAAAGTTCCTTCATGAAACTCTAGATGGCGCAGGCTGATAGGTCCTTAACACAATCACATCATCCTCTATAGGGCACAGCTGATTGGTTCCTGTTGTATCAGTAGCCAATGAGCTCCCTCCCCAACCTTTAAATATTGTCAGCATTGCTGTAGCAATTTCAGCGCACTTTCAGAAACCCTCCACCTTCCCCAGCTCCACCTGTATGCTACGGGTAATTCATGTATGCTATATTGTACATCAGTGGTGTTTTTTACATGTATTGGCAGAAGCAAGTTTCGTACTTGCTCTGCAGAAGCAATAACAACAGTAGTGTAGCAGATCTATTTTGTCAAAACTAACATTATCATATCCGTTACTATACCAAACACTCAGAGAGTTGTCATGGCAGAAATGCTAATAGGTGTCATAAAAATACAAAACAACATCATGGTATCACAACACTAAAATAATGCAAGAAACAACATGAGATGTTACATAAATTACCTTAAATGTTTTGCTTTACAACGTTAATTACACACCCATATTGAAAACACAAATTTTGAAGCAGTTTTTATTTAATAAAAAAAAAAAGCATGTTTCCAATAAGTAACGAAAAGAATGTGTGTGCAGTTTATGTTGTAGAACAAAACGTCTTAAGTATCATCAAGTTTATCATCATATTTACCACAGGCTTTATTTTACTATCCTCGAGGGAACCAGTGGTGAATTAGTCTTACGGTTTTGATGTCATCCCTAAACCACTCTATTATAAATTTTATTGTTGAATTGTTCTTTTTTTACTTCCAAAACCTGTACATTTCACAGTATTAGTCACATTTTTTTTTAAAGAAAAATGACGTAAAATGTCTCATTAGTTGTATTACAGTTTTTCACCATATAGAGTAAGATAACTTACCGTTAACCAATTGAAAGGTGTTTAATAGAGCATTTTTACTTTTACCGTTGATTGTTATGGCCAAAAATACTTAGTATAGTTCACCCATTTGAAAAATCTCATTAATTACTCACCCTCATGTCGTTTCATGTCATCTTCAGAGATATTTTTGATGAAATCTAAGGTTTCTGAACCAGCCAGGCAGCAATGTCATTGTTACTTTCTAGGCCCAGAAAGGTAGTAAAGACATGGAAATGGTGGTTCAACTTTAATGTTATGAAGCGACAACAATGCTTTTTGTGCACAAAAATAATAACAATAACAATTTCTTCTCTTCTGTGCAGACAGTTGACAGCACCCATTGACTTCCATAGTAGGAAAAACATTTCTATAGAAAGTCAATGGGTGCCTTCAATTGTCTGGTTAAGATATCTTATTTTGTGTTCAACTGAAGAAAGAAACTCATACAGGTTTGAAACAACAACAAATGATAGAATTTTCATTTTTGGGTGATCTATCGCTTTCAATCACAGCCACTACAGACATTATTTCAGCACTTATACTGATACACATTTAACAAAACCTTGAGCTGGGGAGATACTGACTGAAGAGTGCAACAAACAAGAGCAGCTAATATGTGAGTCACCGCTTCATCATTGCAGGAAGCCTAAATGTCCTCCATGACTCATACTCTCTGACTAAAATAAAGCATGTTTTTCATTCAGATTTTGGGTTAGACTTGGAAATTATTGTAATTTTAACGGTAAAAATGCTACCTTAAAAACATATTAATTGGTTAATGGTAAGTTCCCTTACTCTATGTAGTGAAAAACGTACTCGGTTACTAACGTAACCTCGGTTCTCTCTAGAGAGGGAACGAGTACTGCGTAATATCTTACGCTATGGGGAAAACTCTTTTCCACGAGATATTGAAGCCAAAAATTATCCTTAATTTTTTATTAATGTAAAACGCTTTGCAGCAGCAAGCAGACATAGGCGAGACAGCTCGCGCGCCTATTGGCTGCCCTGCGGCAATAGCAGCAGCCTATCGAGAGAGGCTCTGCGTGACGTCACGACGAATGGGGCCTTTCGCGCCCATATCGTCACGTCCCGCCAGAAAGGGCGTGGTCTCGCCCCATATCTAGGCTCGATAGCTGCTCTTACGTTGGTTTTCATCGCCGAAGCGAACCAGAGCGTATTCCAAGCACGGCAAGATACGCAGTACTCGTTCCCTCTCTAGAGAGAACCGAGGTTACGTTAGTAACCGAGTACGTTCTCTTACGAGAGTATCTCTCGTACTGCGTAATATCTTACGCTATGGGGAACACAATGCAACACGCCGTGCTGGTAGGGATCCAACACCAAAGTCCCAGGGGCCGAAGCCCGGGGCGCATATAGTGCATAATCACCATAAACTCACAGAGAGTGAGGGAAGAGAGGCTAGAAGCATCATTCCCTGTAAATAGCATCCGAAGGAGCTGATCATGTGACAAATAGACCATACCGTCAGGGTGAACATTCAGCCTGAACTGGGTGGCCACAAATGTGTCGACATTTTAATGAGCTGCTGTACCGGTCAGTGAGCAATACGCAGGTCAAACTCAGTATCTGAGCCGCACAGCGGGCAGATAGCACTGAACTTTATACCGCCAAAAGCTTAGCTTGCAAGGCGGGAACCTCCAGGTTATAGTATTTTATAAATGTAGACGGCGAGGCCCAGCCCGCGGCCATACAATATCTTGCAGGGTAACCCCGCTAGACCATGCCCACGAGGAGGCCATGCCTCTTGTGGAGTGCGCTCCAACACCCAAAGGGCACTGTAGGCACTTAGAAGTGTAAGCCAGCGCTATGGCACCAACTATCCATCTGGATAGGCTCTGTTTCGAAGCGGCAAGTCCCTTAGCACGGCCGCCAAACGAAACGAAAAGCTGCTCAGTCTGTCTGAAACCAGACGAGCGGGACACATAAGCCCTTAGTGCCCTAACAGGGCAAAGGAGACTCGCGTCCTTCTCCTCATTGAGAACCGGACGGGCAGACAGGGAAATCACCTGGGCCCTGAACGGTGTGTTGAGGGATTTTGGCACGTAGCCGTGCTTCGGTTTGAGTATGACCTTAGAGTCATTAGGTCCAAACTCCATGCATGACGCGCTCACTGAGAGCGCTTGCAAGTCCCCTACGCGCTTCACTGAAGCGAGAGCCATAAGAAACGCTGTCTTGAAGACAAGTGTTTCATGTCTGACGACTGGATTGGCTCGAATGGGGCACCTTTCATGGCCTCCAAGACCGTGGAAAGGTCCCATGTCGGGACTGAAGGGGGCCTGGGAGGGTTTAGCCTCCGAGCTCCTCTAGGGAAACGCACGACTAAGTCGTTCTTTCCTAGTGACTGGCCAGACACCGGTTTTACAAACGTTGCTATGGCCGCCACGTATACTTTGAGCGTGGAAGGGGTCCTGCCCTTATCCAGTAGCTCCTGAAGGAAGGAAAGCACTTCCGTAACCCCGCAGTCTACAGGTGAAAAGCTCTGCGCTTGACACCAAGCAGAGAACACAGACCACTTCGAGGTGTAGAGCCGTCTGGTAGACGGGGCTCTAGCCTGCGCGATCGTGTTTAACACTCCCTCTGGGAGGTCAGCGGGTACCCGTTGATGGCCCCTGCGTGCAGGGACCACAAATCCGGGCGAGGATGCCAAATCGAGCCTCCCGCCTGAGAGAGGAGGTCTCTCCTCAACAGTAAAGGCCATGGGGCAGCGCTGGTCAGCTGCATCAGGACAGGGAACCACGACTGGTTTGTCCAGAGCGGAGCTATGAGTAGCACTGGGCATCCCTCCCTCCTGATTCGCTCCAACACCTGAGGCAGGAGTGAGACAGGGGGAAAAGCATATAGGGGGCGGCGGGGCCAACATGGGCCAGCGCCTCCCGGCATTTCGAGAAGAATCTCGGGCAGTGAGCGTTTTCTTGGGACGCGAACAGGTCCACCTGCGCTTTGCCAAACGTTTCCCACAGCAGCTGGATCGTCTGCGGGTGCAGAGACCATTCTCCTGCTGGGACGTTGTTTCTGGACAGCCTGTCTGGCCCCACATTTAGGTGACCAGGCACATGCGCCGCTCTCAGCGAGAGCAGGTTGTGCTGAGCCCAGACCAGGAGGCGTTCCGTCAGCCTGTAAAGGTTTCGGGACCTGACGCCGCCCTGGTGATTTATGTACGCCACCACTGACATGTTGTCCGACCGGACCAATACGTGGTGGCCTTTTATCTGGGGACAGAAGCGCCGTAGCGCTTTGTCGACTGCTATTAATTCCAAGCAGTTTATGTGAAGGAGCTTCTCCCGTACTGACCATAGGCCAGCTAGCGGTCTGCCTTCGAGCAGCGCTCCCTGCCCCGAAGTGGAGGCGTCCGTAGACACCACCTTCACACTCGAGGGGATCCCCAGACTCACACCTGACTGATACCAGTCGGTTGCTTTCCATGGTTTCAGAGCCGAAATGCACTGAAGGTCGACCCTGAGGCGAAATAGACCTGCGGTCCACGCCCTGGGGGGAACTCGTGCTTTTAGCCATAGCTGCAGTGGGCGCATGCGGAGCAGGCCCAACTGGAGTACGGAGGCTGCTGAGGCCATCAGACCCAGCATTTTCTGAAACCTTCTGAGCGGGACTATAGAGCCGTGGCGGAAGGATCTCGCGACGTGCTGAATATTCAATCCGCGCTCCGGTGACAGGCGTGCTGTCATGGATAGCGAGTCTAACACTGTTCCCAGAAAGGAAATTCTCCGACTGGGGAGCAGTGAGCTTTTCGCCCAACTGACTGTAAGGCCCAGCTCCTCGAGGTGCTCGAGTAATGCGGCCCTGTGTTCTATGAGCTCCGTTCGTGAACGAGCTAGAATCAGCCAATCGTCCAAGTAGTTCAAAAACTCGCATGCCACGAAGTCTCAGGGGGGGCGAGGGCCGCGTCCATGCACTTCGTGAACGTACGGGGTGCTAGGGACAGGCTGAACGGCAGGACTGTGTATTGATATGCCTGGCCCTCGAAGGCGAATCTCAAGAATCGCCTGTGATGGGACGCTATTTGTATTTGAAAATAGGCGTCTTTCAGATCTATTGACATGAACCAGTCTCCTTGGCGCACTTGCGCGAGGATTTTCCTGGTCGTAAGCATTCTGAACTGGCGCTTCACAAGCGTTCTGTTCAGCAGTCGCAGATCTAGAATGGGTCTGAGCCCACCATCTTTTTTCGGTACCAGAAAATATCTGCTGTATAAGCCCCCTTCGCCCTGAGATAGAGGTTCTATAGCCCCTTCTCTCAGTAGTTTCGCTATCTCGGCTCGAAGTAGATGAAACACTTCGCTTTACACCGTAGTTTCGACTCGCGCCGTATAACGGCGGGGGCGTCGAGCGAACTGTAGCGAACAGCCTCTCGTTATAGTGTTCAACACCCATTCTGATACCCCGGGAAGCCTTGACCACGCATCTGCGTGAATAGCTAGGGGTAGAATGAAATCTGGGCTCTGGCCGCGGCAGGACGGCGGCTCGAGAGCCCCTGTGTACTGGGAACACAACACCGTGTTTACAGCGTTCGAGGCGGGGGGCGCGCTGATCACAGCGGGCAGCCTGGCCGCGCTCAGCTTCTCTATGGCGGGACGCGCAGAGAAAGCGAGCGGGGCGAATCCCGTGGGATTCGGCGCGTGTGAGGGAATGTGGGCACATTTACTACATGCGGGCACATTTACTACACTGAGAATACTGTCAGCTCGCGCCGACTAAATCACTGCTGTGTTTACAGCGTGCGAGGCGCGCGCTGATCACAGCTGGCAGCCTGGCCGCGCTCAGCTTCTCTGTGACGGGTTGTGCAGAGAAAACGAGCGGGGGCGAATCCCGTGAGATTCGGAGTGTCTGTGAGAAATGCGGGCGCGAGACAGCGGGCACATTTTCAGCACGGAGAACACTCGGCTCGCGCCGACTGAATCAACGCTGTGTTCACAGCGTGCGAGGTGCGCGCTAATCACAGCGGGCAGCCTGGCCGCGCTCAGCTTCTCTGTGACGGGTTGTGCATAGAAAGCGAGCGGGGGTGAATCCCGTGGGATTCGGCGTGTCAGTGAGGAAATGCGGGACAGCGGGCACATTTACTGCACTGAGAACACTGTCGGCTCGCGCCGACTAAATGTGTGTTAGTTTCGTTTTTACAGAAACCAAGGGACACGCATCATGTAGTGTAAGCGGGCATAGTATGGGCGCGTTCACTACATTTTCTGCACAACCAACATGAGTTGGTTTTATTTGTGCTAGCCCTGCACCATGGCGGGCTGTGTCTGGGTGTGGGAATGGGCACTGGGACGTGGGCATTCTTACAACACTCGTAACACCATCGGCCGTGGCCGGGACACCAGAAAATGCACTCTTTATTGGATTTATCTGGGTAGCCATAGAAACGGCTTTTGTGCGCAGGCAAGCGGGCTGAGACACCGGCTGCTTCACTGCGAAATACACTGGGACAGTCACAACGCATGGAACTGAACGAGCGAGAAGTTTTGGTGGAAATCCGGCCGCAGCGGGATCTGAACACCGTCACTTTCCTAGAGAGACTAGGAAGGCCTTGAGACCTCGGGCTTTACCTCAATCCTCGGCCGGGGCCCGCGCTGAGGGGGGCGGCGTCCAGCAGAGCGAGAGCGCGGTGTTTGATCTCGGGCCTGGCGGCGCTGCTAGTTAGCCGAAACGACGGCCTTTGTGCGCAGGCAAGCGGGCTGTGGAACCAGCTTGCTCACTGCGAAATACACTGGAACAGTCACATTGCTTGGAACTGAACGAGCGAGAAGTTTTGGTGGAAATCCGGCCGCAGCGGGAACTGAACACCGTCGCTTTCCTAGAGAGACTAGGAAGGCCTTGAGACCTCGGGCTTTATCTCAATCCTCGGCCGGGGCCCGCGCTGAGGGGGGCGGCGTCCAGCAGAGCGAGAACGTCGAGGAACACGGAGCGCTCAGCTTCCGTCATCTCGGATAGTTAGCCACAAATGTTTCTCACCATTCAGGGGGGAAAGGCGCGGGTCTCGACTGTGACGGAGCTTCGTCTTTCCCGAGAAAGCGTCCGTCCAGCCTATTGCGCGTTAGTTGCGCGAGCGCCTTTCAGTCGAGGCCGATGTAATCCACGGCTTGAGAGAGCGGACGCATCGGCTCAGTTTCAATGCCGTCTCCGGTAAGTTCGTCGAGCTCAAGTGCGGACGCGGCGGCAGACGGCGGCCACTGTCCGTCCGTGGGCGACTCGAGCTTCGCCGGCGAAGCTGGCGGGCGAACCGGCGAGCTTTGGCGGGCTGGAAATAGCTCGGGCGCGCGCTGGGCGCGGCGCTTCTTGCGGCGCGGCGTCACGGCAGGCTGGGATGCGGGCTCGGATAACGCAGCTAGGCGAGTCCGCAGAGTCACCATAGGCAAACGTTCACAATGATGGCATCCGCCGTCAGCGAGCGCGATGGCCGCGTGATCCTCACCCAGGCAGGACACGCAGATGACATGGCGGTCCTCATCGCTGAGTGGGGCTCGGCAAGAACCACAGGAAGGCATCTTTAAAAAGACGCCGCTCTTTTAGAGGGGTGGGAAAAAAAGGCAGATAATGCAATCACACACACTCTAAGCAGAGGAAAGGATATGTACGCCGGAAAGCGCAGCAGGTACGGCGGCTGAAGGCGGCGAGGCCAGCGACTCCAGGCTCGATGGCACGTCCCGCTGAAGGCTACAGGTCGACGGCGCGGCTTCTCACTCTGGATCCAGCGATGCGGGAGGCTTCGCTGAAGAGATGAAAATCAACGTAAGAGCAGCTATCGAGCCTAGATATGGGGCGAGACCACGCCCTTTCTGGCGGGACGTGACGATATGGGCGCGAAAGGCCCCCATTCGTCGTGACGTCACGCAGAGCCTCTCTCGATAGGCTGCTGCTATTGCCGCAGGGCAGCCAATAGGCGCGCGAGCTGTCTCGCCTATGTCTGCTTGCTGCTGCAAAGCGTTTTACATTAATAAAAAATTAAGGATAATTTTTGGCTTCAATATCTCGTGGAAAAGAGTTTTCCCCATAGCGTAAGATATTACGCAGTACGAGAGATACTCTCGTAAGAGAACTGTAATAGGCTATATCTGAGACATTTCGTGTAATTTTTCTCCAAAATGTACTTTACAAATACTGTTAAATGGTTTTGCAAATAAAAAAGAACAACTTGGTGCAGTGTAAACTGCATACATTCTTAGCTAGTTACTTATTAGAAACATTTTTTTAAAGTATATGAGTCATGACTCATAGCTATTTGCTGAGAAGGTTTTCATCAATAATTCTTCTCAGTGAGTTTTATATTCTTTGTAATGACTCAATGGCTGATTATATATAGGATTTTTGATCTAACTGTCATTATTTACAATGTTTAAAAAATTCCATAATGTATGTATTGAATGCCATTCACTCACACTGCATTACTGAGACTTTGTGGTTATACATGATCCACATGAAACATTAAGCAAGTGTAATGTAGATTATTTTTTATATATATTGTGACGGTTCACTCAAGCCCTGAGTTTATGTAAACACCTTGAGCTACATATGTACCATAATAATAATATTTGTTTTTTTATTTATCAGTATCAGTCAGTATTATTTGTGGATGCTCAATTTCTCCATTTTTACATTTAGATTATCTTTGCCGTCATCTAACACTCACTAAAATTGAATCTTTAAACATCTTTGGTAAATAGAAGATCTCTATTCAGCGCTGTTTTTGCTGAGATAAAGAGAAAAGAGAGAAAAGAACATGCAGATGGACTCTTGGCCTTGCTCCTGCATGTTGTCTGACCTTCCACAGACCAGTTATACAGTGATTTACTGTATAGCCAGAGACTGAATAATAAATGAACAACTGACTACCTTTAGACCTCCCTATTCATACTGCAACCTCCGGCAGCATCTGTTGGTTAATAATTCTGCACATTGTGACCGGCTGAATCATTAAACTTTGACTTATTGGCCCTCTTTTTTCTTTTATAACAAAATTAATGAATTAAAACTAAATCCATTAAATGATGCCGTGACAGGAACCAATCAAAATATGAAGCACCTGACATAATTCTTTAAGGCTCTATATAAAACCATTTATTCTAAGAGTTCTTAATGTGCATAATAATGTTGTTTTTCCATATTATGGGAACTTATCAAAAGGGTGACAAGGTATGGACAAGGTATTTTTATTGTTTATTTTTTATCTTGATCTATTTTTTGGCCAATTTACATTCTACATATTGCATTATATTATTTTAATTTTTTTATGATTAGTCTCTGATATATCCACTATGCAAGAAAGCATTATATTGTACAGTATATAACCTCCATGCAACAGTTTCTACTTCAGAGTTATACTAACATTGATCAGTAACTGTTGGCTGCCTCTTCAGATTGGTTGAGTGCTGGTCAGTTCAGAGCATCATAGGCATCATCCTGCATCTGTTTGCTGACCCCTTTTGCTTTGAGGATCAAAGGAGGGGTCTCTGGCACAGAGAACAGAAAATAGAAACAGCTTTGCTTTGAATGTGTGCTGGAGATGTACACGTCTGTCTGAGGCTTAATACTGCATACAGCCTTTAGAACGTATGCGTCACAGTAATTGAGTTAAAATATGAATTGCATTCGCTTGCACTAGTAAATGTGGAAAATTAGAGAAACTTTTTGTGTGTGCAATGCATGTGTGTAATGTTAATTCCCTGCAGGTGCACTGTCTTAACAACAACAGGATTTGGCATTGCCTGTTGAATTGCAGGCCAAATATTGCTTTGGCATGCTCTGTCCCTTATTTGGCTTTCTGTATAGGGCCTTCCTTTTTTGTTTGGATTCCAGCGAAGCTCTGGTTTAGTGCCTGACACTGGGGAGCAAGTATCAGTCAATCAGCTGTGTCCTTGAACATTATGGTTTTATTTGACTAGCACATTTTCATCATTTTTTCATGCTTCATATTGCTTGTCTACTTCTGTCTGAGCAATGTTTGTTCACTGATTTTGTTGAAAATGGTTTGAAACATGGTGTTTCATAGTGACATTATTATTTAATTATTATTCTTAACAACAACAACAACATATTCTACATCATCATAAGGGATTACACTGCTGAAAAACGAACCAGTAATAATGTGCACACACACATTACATCATTTTCTGAAACCGTTGCTTTTGTGAGCTATTGACTTCCTCATTATTTGACAGATAGAAATCTTTAAAGTGTAATTCATGACCATTTCATTTTATTTTGTTATGTAGAATGAAAAAATCTGTTGTTTGTTTTTTGTTATGCATTTTCTAAGAAATGCTCCTTTTAAGCTGCTTTGATATTTTTACAATGATATTTAGGGGACTGGCATCAGATATTAATAGTATATTGGTCAAAAAAGGTAAGTTTCTCATACAGTGTTTATCAGTATTGCACATGATTACACATACACAAAGTTCAAAGTTCCTATTTTTAAAGAAATGAATATTTAGCAACGATGCATTAAATTGATCAAAAGTGGAAGCAAAGACTATTTATCAAAGAATCCTTTTAAAAATTGTATTATGGTTATTGTTGTTACAAAGCACATTATGCAGATTATTTTTAGTATCATTTTTATTATCCATTTTTTGCACCAATCTTCAACCCTAATATATTTTGAATTACATTTATTTTTTAAATATAACAAATTGTGTATTTAATCAGCTTTACAACATTTTTGATCCTAAGAGTTTAATATCTAAATATTTAGTTTGTCAATACAATAGTCACAAACTGTTTTCCCAGTGGCAACTATTCTCATAACTTCATGTATAATATAAAACCTGACTGCAAGGTTGAATATCAATGTGTTTTCTAAGACCTAATATTGTTTGGATCCTTACTTTCTCTTCTGCATGGTGTCTTCTGTCATGTTTTATCAGCACAAAGCCAACTGGTCACCCAAACAAAAATCGAACTGTTTAAACTCTTTAGACATTGATGACCTTCCATTATTCCTAATTTGCTGTGTATAATATGTAAATGGGGCCCCTGGGTGTGGTGCTGTTCTCTAAAGACCCCTTTGTTTTCAGTATCACTAATGAGGATAAGATCATCAGGAGTCTCAACCACGCGGATCAGCTGACCTGGCCGTGCCTGTCTAATTACAGCATTAGCAGCTTCACCGATCGCTCATGCATGATACGCCGTGCTATCTGGAGCTCTGAGCTCCTAGGCAGCCATATGGCGGCCTAGTGAGGGGTGGTTAGCTCGACTCGGCACTCCCCTGGAGCGATCGGAAAGGGAGAGAGAGCATGTAACGGTGCAAACAAACTTGCACAAACACATCTGGTGGCGTTGAAGAATGTGAGCAGGCCTTGAGATTTTATTACTGCAGATCTTTTCAGATCAAGGGGATCTGATTATGTGTCAGATGGAACATACACATAATATATACAGAATAAAATAATATAAATTGAAAAAATTATTGTATGGCAGACAGAAACGGTCATATTTATTGTCTTTTTAAAATTTACTTTACAGCATTTTAGCATTTAACAGTAGGCAGAAATACACATTTCTCCTCCTACATAGCCATTAGGAGGAACAGCATTCATATTCTCTGGCTAGAGGGCGCCAGAGATTTTCTCATGCCTGCGCGGCCTTCATTTTTCATCCTGGCTCCTGTTTGTTAAATTGCCATTTGCCTCTCTCTGTGTCACTACTTCGTTTCATTTTACTTTCTCATTGACACATGAAAGTGTGTTATTTTACGATTCCCTCGGGAGTATCGTTTCATTTTCTTTCCTGCAGAAATGAGGTGACCCTCCTTTTAAGTAATATCGTGGGTTGGTGTGATTCAATAGGCTATAGGTAGGCCTACTTTTTAGGTACTTGTATAGATATGTTCAGCCTTGTTTAAGCGCACTATTATTGAAGACTGCTACAGTAACACCTCAATGCCTTCTACACAAATCGGCTATTAGCCAGCAGGGTGCAGTCAATAAAAGCATTTTATAAAATTTACATTTCACATAGAGCATAAAATACAAAAAAATCCAGATATTACATTACTGCTTTTTTTGCTGGAGGTAACATTGGGATTGAGAGGGAAAGACACAAATTAGATTAGTTAAGGCTAGCACTTTCATTACACTGAACTGCTGTTTAAGAGAGTGGGCGAAAGAGGCTAATGCGTTATAATTGATGTTTACTCTACACTGTTGCTGTTATATACTGGCCACATAGGTCCTTCATTAGTTGCAGTGCATTTTGGGAAAATGGAAGTTGAGATTCCCTTATCCATATTGGATCTGGAATGGCACTTTTGAACACATAGCTCTTTAGCAGAGAGCTTAGCAATGTTTTATTTGCTGCAATGAGTTTCACATACCATTAGGGTACCATTACCCCCCAACTCTGTATAAAATATGTCAGTTGGCTCACTACTTTTTTACCTTTTGAACTAAAAAATATACTATATTTTGTTGGGATTAAGGTTAATGCTGAGTGAATCCCATACATTTATTTTCCCAGTGTAAACCGAATGCATGTTATTTCTGAAATTGTGAGTCTTCATCAATAAACTTATGTAATCATCAATTCAGTTTAACTCAATTTCTTTAATTAGGCCATATTATATATACCCTGTCTTAAAATTAGTTTTCATTTAACTTAAAGGGTATAGGGTAGGCAATGTTTTTCATAAACAATTTTTGTTATACTGGTTAAAACTTTCTTCATATCTTGATATAGCTATCAATAATAGTAGTGTATAGTCTAAATATTAAACAATGTACACATATATTTTGTGGAAGTCTCAGGACCAAAAAATGTTGGTCCAATCATTGCATTTGGTCCGAATGTTGTCCTACACTGTAAAAAAAAAAAAGTTGGATTAACTTAAAAAAGTAAGTTACCTGGTTGCCTTAAAATTTTTAGTTAGGCCTAATTGAAATTAAAACTTTGAGTTAATACAACAAAGGAGATTGGTTTAATAAATAGAAACTTAAAATAGTATGTTATCTGAACTACATTAATTATCTAAGTTGATTTGACAAAATATAAAAAGTTGTGATAACAAATCATGAAAATAATTTTTTACAGTGTATACCAGCCTGTTAATCAATGTATTTCCATACCTTGATGCACCATGCTCACACAAACATCACGTCATCAGTGCGTTCCATCACTAAAAAAATTATATAATCAATAAGTTATAACAACATATATTTTTACATTGCTTTAACTCATCAAAATAATATTAGCAATTTTCAACTTTTTTAAAAAAAAGTCAGTTTAATGCAATTTAAGTTGAAATTACTTAAACATCCAAGTTGAATATACTTAAAAATTGAAGGCAGCAAGTTTTTTTGAGGCTATGCAGAGTTATACACAGACAGTCACCGAGCGCCAAAAGCAAACAGCAGCCACCTTTTACAGTTCCTCTTGAACCAAAACAACTAGCTTATGCTACATTCACGCCATGTCACATATACCGTATTTAAAGATGGCAACCCGTGACACTATACTCAGAGCTTTTCACATCTTCGAAATTATGCATTTGCAACACTATCAATGGCGTAATGAATCTGCAGTGATCAGGTGTTACAAGTCAGAGCTCTTTGTTGATAACGTTCATTATTATTGTAATGTTATGTCCTTTGAGACATGAGGTAATTTGCAGACTCTGCTCTGACTGTGCGCGTGTGTTTTGAAGGAGGCGTGACGTTGGAGACACTCTGAATGGAGGGTGGGAACTGGGATCTTCCACTTTCAAAGCTAGCTTGCTATTGCTAGCCTCTCCAGAATTGCCTACCTTACTTTTAATTGTCTTATTTTGCACAACTGGCATATTTATTTGTTTATTTTCACCATGTTTTGTTTATGCACGTAAAAGTGTTCTTTTATGACACATTCTTAAATGGTCACCCAAAACTGAAAATTCTGTCATTAATTACTCACCCTCATGTTTTTCCAAACCCGTACGACATTGTTCATCTTCGGAACACAAATGAAGATCTTTTTAATGAAATCTGAGAGCTTTTATGAAGCAACACGATTGCTTTAATTCCACAAAGAAATCCCATAATGTACCATTTTATTTACAAAATATTAATCTCTGACGTGCGTCCAGCACCTCCAGCACTTTCAACTGCTTAACTGCTTAGAAAAGTCCAAGTTTGGTGGGGTGATCCTTCCCTGCACAGCACTCTTTAAAACCAGCCATATCAGCCTTGCTGGGGCTGCATGTGTTATTTAGCCCATGTCATCATGCTCTGTTTATCTCGCTGAGGCCATTAAGTGTGACTAACGCGGCCGTGCAGCAGTTAGCCTGCTCCACCCCGAGGCCCAGGGATCTGATGTCAGCCCTCTCTCCTGCAGTTTACTTCCAGTCTTGGGATACATTATATCATTTTAATGGAGGATAGGATGAATGTGTGTGTTGTTGCCTATGGTATATACGCTTGTGAGTCCAGTCTACTGCCTATTGATTGACAGTCAACTGTCACCCCGCCTTCAAGTCAAACGTTATCAAGGCCAAATTCAAGGTCAACAGTAAAAAAAATTATGATTCCACCCAAATATGACCTTTTACTCTGGGGTGACCAGTTGACTTGCAGTGCACGCTTGCTCTGCTCAACAAAACATGTATGTATATCCACATGGAATGTCTTCAATACTGTGACAAAGACAGTCAAACTGTAGCTGGCGGGGATCAATGCTTTAATGTTTCTCTTTACAAGGCATTTTCTATGCAACTGCCACATCCCAGCCTTCGGCTTCACCCAGATTGTTTAAATTGCCCAGTTCATATCTGATGTCAGTTGACCTCATTTTGCTTAGCAGAAACATAGGCTGCGTTTCTCACAGTCTAGCACTGCGTTCTTCTCTTTGATCGTTTAGATTCACTTTGGCTTCCTCCGCTCATGATTTGTCTATTTAATATTTGACTGTAGGCTAGCAACAGCTATTGTTCCGGATGATGACCCCCGTTACACGTGGCTCAAAGAAGTCATGCACATTGACTTCAGTTCTTCTTTCACTATTTCTAGTTTTCCTGTGAAGGAATTTGATTGAATATTCCTGTCAGGGGATGTGACTTTTGCTCATGATTCAGGTACCTCTCTATCTGATGATGACAGAGGCTTCTGCTGCAGTACTTGCTGGGTAAAAGAGCTTGCTCTATGTTTCCCCCGAGTCACCGGGGTGCCATTAAGAGCCCTCCTCACGCATGAGAGAGAGAGAAAGAGAGAGAGAGAGAGAGAGAGCGGCTTGCGTAACATGCGGCAGATCTGCAATGCAGGCAGCTGACGAGGGCAGTTTGTCCACGCTCCACTGAACCACAGCTGCGGTCCATCTGGAGCTGGGCTGGCATTGTCTGCTCTGCCCGCATGGGCCCGCTTGAGCCAGGCTGTGATTGACAGGCCACGGAAGGGTTAAAGGCCGCCTTATTGAGCATGCTGACGAGCTGGAGATGAGCAACAAATATTGCGGTTTGCTGCAGGTCCTACTGAGTAACATTACATGGGGCACATACCATGTTGACATTCTTCTAGAGGGTCTGAAAGACCCCAAGACATTTTAAATTAGGGCACATTTGTTGTCTGCAGTTCATACATACAATGAGTTAAATACATCTTCTTTATGATGAACATGTTTTTAATGTCTGAATTAAAATTCATTTTGACAGTTTTGCGGGGCATACAGAAAAAAAATGGTAGCGGTTCTTATATCATAATGAGAAAAGTCTAATTGAATGGCTTAAAAAAGCTTCTTAAAAAATACAAGCAGTGAAGCATTTTTTGTAAAAAAAAAAAAAAATTATAATAATAATATTTAATAATAATTAATGCTTTTGTCCACAACTCATATTATCCTCAATGAAATCATTTAATGACTTTGTCAGGGTCAATAAAATAATTAAGGAATAAGGAAAATATGTTATGTATTTTTGCTCTTATACATGTGACATTTTATGGTTGTTAAATGCAAACCTTCGTTAACAGAATTTACCTTTACCTTTTTCTGAAGCCAAATAAAGTGTAAACAATATCACACCCTTTTCTTTCAACATCACAACCATTCAGGCTAGACCAGAACTTACCTTTTATATATTTCCAAATTTATTCTGCCATTCATATGATTTTCTATCGAATTCATCCATAAAAGGTGAAAATTAGTTGTTTACACTCCCCTTCTGAAGATGAACGAAAGTTTTACTGGGTTGGAACAACATAAGTGCGAGTAATTACTGACAGAATTTTCATTTTTGGGTGAACTAACCATTTAAAGGTACAATCTGTAATTTTTTCGCCGCCATGGGGTAGCATTTTCAAAACAATAACAAAGACGAAGCTTGATGACGATTTGAAGGGGAGTGGAACGATGGGACATGTCGAGATCATTGAATCATATACATTATATATCAGCTAATAAATTAGTTTTTGTTATTCTATACGATAACACTATTTTATGTCATCGTAATGAATTAGCTGTAAGGAACGTTACATGTAATGCTATATAAACTTGTTACTAATATGTGACTATTTGTCAAATGATTTGGTGGGTTAATGCAGTTTTACACGTTTAATATTTTTGTGCAACACAAATACTGTATTTAATTTCACTGCCATAGACTTAATGAAAAAAGTATTACTGAAGTACAAACAGTGCAATATGTATGTGTACAATAAATACTATATATTCGCTTATCATAGGCGGATTAACCATGGGCAATTGCCCAGGGGCACCATGCAAATATTTTTGAGCACGTGAGTCTCATTTCAACACCCATATTTCAACGTCCACTGGAACGGAGCAGAACGGGTGTTTTCAATTAATTCCAATGGAAGTTGAGCTTTAAGCTTGCGTGTGAGTGTGAAGCTAAAGTTCTATATGACTCTGCTGAGGTGTCAGTGTCACTAAAGAGTCTGCCACTGTTGCTTAGCTGTCTGTTAAAACACATGCGAGAGCAGAGTCTTTGTCGACAGATCAAGTCTTAGTTTGTCATGAAGCTCTCTCCATATCGAAAACGCCACGCCAATATTGATCTTTTTTTTATTTCTCCATTTGTCCCAAAGCCTGCTTGCCTCAGTTGATCTATTTATAGACGATATGAATGAATGAATGAATGAATGAATGAATGAATGAGGCATTTATATAGCGCTTTCATATGTACTACTGTGACCCAAAGCGCTTTACAATCATATCAGGTGTTCTCTTCTCAACTAGTGCAGTGTGCAGCATCCACTTGGATGATGCGACGGCAGCCACAGTACAACGGCGCCAGTGCGCTCACCACACACCAGCTATAGGTGGAGAGGAGAGAGAGTGATAGAGCCAATTCAGTGGATGGGGATTATTAGGAGGCCATGATGGACAGAGGCCAATGGGTGGAATGTGGCCAGGACACCGGGGTTACACCCCTATACTCTTTACGAGAAGTGCCATAATACATGATAATAGTATAAATAGGGTTTCTGTAATCGTGAACCATGATGACTGAACGACACAACAGCGGCGTGTGTGATATTCTATCATAGAAATGTATACATAACGGCTTACCTTGGCCCATTAAATGGCCGCTAATGAGGCCAACGCATTCTCACCCCAAGGCTCATCTAACTGACAATTTTGACCATGCTCAATATTCGACGCTAAAGGTACCCTTAGCGTCAGTTAGTTGACGCGATCCCAGGCGTCATCTAACTGACGCTAAGGGTAACGCGTCAGTTAGATGACGCGGTAGTTTAGGTCTGGGTAGAAGGGCGTCATCTAACTGACGCTAAGGTAACGCGTCAGTTAGATGACGCCCTGGGATCGCGTCAACTAACTGACGCTAAAGGGTACTTTAGCGTCGAATATTGAAGCATGGTCAAACTGATTCCCAAGGCGTCAGTTAGATGACGCCTTGGGGTGAGAATGGGCTGTGAGGCATTATTATATTCATGTTCTACAAGGGGAAACCGAGGATAGCGTGGGTATTACGTCATTGATATGCGACAGTGACAAGGGATATGTACGATTTTTCTTGTGTCTCAATTATTGAGGGTTGTAAAATTACATTAAATTAAATTAATTACATTAGATGGACTAAATGTATAGTATTATTGCAATGTTCTTCTTGTTTATAGGCTTATTATTTTGCACGTTGCTATAGACATTTTGCTCTTAGCGGAAGCTTTAAAGTCACCAAGAAATAAAAATTGACAATTACATTTTTTATGGAATATTGCAGTATGAGTATCATCATTAATTTTTTTATTTATTTTTTTAATTCATGTGCCCTCTTAATCTTTAACCAAAATAACTCTCCCTTCCTCTTGCAGCGACATGAGGGAAGGGAAGCGATCTCATATCTTCTGCTCTCTGACGCATTGATAGCGTGAGGGCGGGACAACCTGTCACTCACATAACATCACAGCAATAGCAAACCACAACCACAACCACCCAACCATCCAATCAATTCCCTATGGGCAAAATCACGTTCCGCACCATTTTTTCTTGTTCGAATATCGGTTTCCCTGCAGGATGTACGACCAAACAGGGAAGAAAAGGCTATCGCAACTTTGCCTACTTTATGATAAGTAAGATTATAAAAAATATTTTCAATTTTAATCTGTGCAACAATTGACAAAAGTTTGGGACATACGTGGTTACTTTGTTTCAAAACTATAAATCATCAACAGATTCCTGCTAAATGTACATTGTCCTTGATTTGGACAATATGTCTTTTGGTTGAGTTTGAATGCTGTCCTTATCAAAATGTGACTCAGAGTGGAAAATTTCATGCCACTTAATTTCTTTTCTTTATCTATCATACAGAACTATTGAATCTGGTATGCGGCTTTTACTTGAACTGTAAAGTACAAAGTCTGTGCTCTGTGGTTGTATTAAAATTTCTGGTTCAACAGAGGTACCTTTTCTCTCAAGGCCCTAAACTGTGGCTTTACGTCCCCTGTTTTCAAAGCTTTTATTTTGTTTCTTTCTTTAGATATAAGGGAATGTGTGATCGCTATGTGACAATAACGGGGATGTTTAAATCCCTAAGCTCTGAAAGAAACAAAGATGACACTATGAACTTGAATATTGTTGATTCTTTTTTTTATTTCAGTTTCTTTACCTGTGGCATCTTAGTCCACAATTTCAAAGTTGGCCTACGCATGTTATGAAGACAGCCATTTTGTTTTATAAGAATCTTCTTTAGGGTTGGTCCAAAATTAATTAGATGAGATCTTTTGTATAGATATATACACACATATGCATACACACTTACAGGCCAAGACACAGCTGTGCAAGAGTGTGTTCCCATTCAGTGTTGTTTTGAGAAAAAAATTGTATGGAAGCAAAGCCATGGCGAATGTTCCATTAAAACCACAATGGGAGTTAAAGTGACTGGCTGATTGGGTAGACACTTGCTGTATTTGTGGAAAATCACTGCTTTTTTGGCAAAGGTCACCGAAAGCATTAATGAGATTAATTTTGAAAAAGTAAAATATGAACATTAAAAAAAAATTAAATCTTTTTCAAATTTCTATTCATGGGTGACTAAAAAGTAACCAAATTAATGTGATGTGATTCCTTTCACGTTGCAGCAAGGTCAGTAATATTTCCTACCTTTTCTTTTCTGCACCATATATTAGAAAAGGCTCAAATATTTGCCTCAGCTGTGATCATAAAACACACTCTGTGACCTTGGATGTACAAACAAACCAAATTAGCATGATCTTATTTAATAGACAGATTCTTGATCATGTAAAGACCTCCAAGCATGCTGTCTACTCTATATTTGTTTCCTCGCCATTAACTGTATATAATATTTCCAAATACGTTGGAGTTATAATTTTTATTATTATTTTATACATTTTTATTTTTTTATTTATTATATTTTAATATATTGTCAGTAGAAGTTATTTTATTAAAAGACTTATAAATGCAGTCTTTTTAATTATTCTTACTCTGTAAAAAAATATTTTCATGATTTGTTATCACAACATTTTTTCTTTTGTCAAATCAACTTAGATAATTTCTGCGAGTATTTTTGAGTTCTGCTGATTAAACAACTGAATTTCATTTAACTTAATTAAATTTTAAGACAACCAGGTTGGTTTTTTAAGTTAAACCAACAATAATTGTTACAGTGAAATATCAATTAGATCAACCAACCTTAGAATAAATAAATGGAACATTTTTATTTTAACTGAGTATTCTATTTTTTACTAAGTACTGAATAATAATATTCCATATTTTAATAGGGATTTCAGTATCATTAATCCTGGGGTATAAATAATAACATCATGGTGAGAATAATTAATTCACAACAGAGCATGAACACTAAGTGACATCAACAGGCCTAATATGCACTCAAATCTTTTTAAGCTTTATAAAGATTTACACAATAAAATTAATAGTAAAATTCCATCAAATTGAATTGAATAATCCTTACATATTTTAATTGAATTAATGACATATGTAATGATTATTCAATTCAATTTGATAGAATTTTACTGAGAATTAAATCTAAAAAAAAAAAGCTTAATTTTTTGAGTGTGGTTTTGATTATCATTGGTTGTCGCTATTTTAATACAAAATATTTTCATTTTGACTTTGATTTCAATTTCAACCGCTGAAAAGAAAGATAATGACTGTTGGTTGCCTGTTTTGAGATTGGCAAATGGTCTACTTCAGTCACCTTATGCCTTCCTTCAATTTTAATAAGAAAATAAATGATAGTCTATTGAATACTCACACATACTTCCACCAATTTTGATTTTGAGCTAGTTTTGCAATCCAATTTCTTGGAAAAATTACATCTAATCACTTTCCACAAACAAAGCACTATTTAAGCCTGCACAAATGCCGCTTTTATAGAATAGGTAACCCTAACTTATTTTATATAGAGACATCAAGTCAGTTAGCTACTGTCAAAGCAAAGCTCCCCCAACTCGAGTTTCTCTGCACCTGTTCCTCAATCCACACACACACACACACACACACACACACACACACACACACACACACACACACACACACACACACACAACACACACACACACACACACCACAACACACACACACACACACACACACACACACACACACACACACACACACACACACACACACACACACACAAACCTCCTGTGCACCTGCTTCTCAGGGCATCGTGATGATTCCGGTGTTGTCGCAGAAAAACTCTTCTCTCTATATTGGGGAAAAGGGGTTGGTGGGTGGGCTTGACTTCTGCAGCTGGTCAGTTACTCTTCAGTGAAGGGCAGAAAGACAGACAAAGAGCTGAGCTGCCTAAAACATCCAAACAAATCAACAGCATCCTATGAATTCTCATTTAGAATAAAGACTGGAAGTCTTTGCCGCCTTCCTGACTAAAGCATCAGGCTTTCACTGACCATTTTATTCACCCTTGGTTCCTGATTTTAGGAACTTCCTGAGCTCCTTTTTTAAATCATGAAAAAGGTGTATGACATTCCTCTGGCAAAACCCTTGGCATAAAAACAGTTATTATGCTCTGCTGTGGATTTCAATTTGACAAAATGACAGTAGTTTGACTGAATCTAACTAAATGGAATTTTTAAGAGCGGAAAATGAAACATCTCACAGAGCTGAATAATAAAGCTTACAATAACAAAAAAAGGCTAATAAAATAAATAAATAATTGGCTGCAGATTCACAGCAATGAATTCTTACATGAACCTTGTTTGTGAATGTCATGTACATCATCTGTCATATATCTGTTTTTGATGTAGTTTTCAGTTTTTGTATGAGATGGGGTCTATTGTCTCATGTAAAGGTGTGAATTTTTTTTATAAATGATTGTCACATATAGCCTACTTTAATTGTCATAAATTCATGCAATATTTGTTTTAAAAAAACAATGGTAAGTTTTCTTTTATAATGTTTGACATGTCCATTATCTTATTTTGTAGTCAAAATGTCAAGGTATATGCCTATACAGAAATTAATTAGAATATTCACTTGAATAAAAAGTGTGGCATCCTGCCTCAGTCGTTTATACTGATGCAAAAACCTTTATAGACCAACCAACTAAAACAAAAAGTATTCAGTTGCCTTGTTATTGGCCTTGTAAAACAACTTTCACATTGGATAACTATTGGATAGTTAATAGAATAGTTCTCTCAAAATTGAAATGTTGTCATCAGTCTGACCAGCCATAATTTTCTTTTCTTTTTGTGTGTCAAAAATAAGACCTTAAGCAGAATCTCCTAAGCTAGTACTAGAATAAGCTTGGACACCCTGTGTAAGATGTATTTTTTGTGTTTCATGGAAGAAAAAGAGTTGATACAACATTTTGACCAACAAACAAACAAACCCAGACACTTCCAATGAAAGCTGGTCCCTTGAAGCTCTCTCAAGCTGACTGAGCGAGGCCACGGAGAGCTAAAGAATCACTCTGAATGAGCTCAGAGTTCACTGGCTGAGAATGAAGGTCAACCAATCAAGAGCTCTTCATATTGCTTGCATTATGCAATATGAGTGTGACACCCACGAAGTGTCAATGTAAATTGTACATTTCAGTTATTTTTCTTACAGAAAATGTCATTCACATGAAAAAAACCAGTACGATTTTCAAATAAAAAGATTGATTACGGTTTTGAAGATTTTGCATCGACTAGATTTCTGTTGATTACACCATTTACCATCAACAGAAATCCAAAAACGTATTTTGATTGTGGCTTCATATGACAGAAAATAAACGTATACCACTATGAGCGACATTCACACATGCAAAATTTTCCGTGTCTGATGTAATTCAGACACTGGCCTGTGGGTACTGACGTTTTGAGTGGTGAAAACACTCTTAAGAGGCCACTTGAAAGCCTTGGAGGTCATGCCCTCCCTGCCTGGCATCTGGTAACCTTGTCAGATAAGATCACCAGCATGGAGGACTTCAGCTTTCTTTGTAAACTGAGATGTAATCTCTTTAATTGGTGTCAGCTTAGAGTCTCTGCAGCCGAGAGACACATCGAGGAGTTTTGGGAGGACAGCCTGTCTTCGTGACCTTTTTTTTCCAAACCACTATTGCTATGCTAAGAGGGCATCATGACTGGGCCTTCCTTTCTTGAATTTGCCTTGGATGATGAGTCCCTGCACTTTGTCAAATCATTTAAAAATTGAAGGTGACTTGAATTGTGAATTGCCCGGAACTCACCTTCATGCTGTGTTGGAAAACACAGTCATACCCAAACTCAAGCTCAGTATTTTAAGACAGATAATTTAGACACAAATAGGCAGCAATCCCAGAATGCACTCATGAAGAATTTAATGTGTAATGGTAGTACAAAAACACCCAAATTGAATATAAGATTTTGTGTTATTTTTGCCTCTGCAAAAATGGTCCACACCAACAAAATCGGATTTTGATATTGCAGTAGATGGGTCATTCACAGGAAACACTGCCATTTATGCGTGTGTCCGCATACAATTAATACACATTGGGACACTGCAGCTCATTGACTTTATTTGAGAGATTTGCCCATTTAGTGCCATAAAGGGATTTTTTAAAGGATATTTATTAAAAGAAAAATATGATTTGTATTTTTAAATGTTTGTTTGTTTGTTTGTTTGTTTGTTTGTTTTAAATATCAGCAAACCGGTATGGCTAAATTCTTCATCATCTTTACATTTTAATTGCTTTTAGGTTAAATCAATTGAATTCTACCTTATTCTACCTTTTTTGCCTTATCTCAACATTGTTTGCTTTGTATATTAACAATTTCATGCATTTACATATTTACTTTTTTTTCCTGAAATGCTCTTTGCTCCTAATTTAATATTCACCCTCCTTATACTGTTAGAAGAATCCCTTCTCTTCAAAATAATGCTTTGATCTTTTTGACATAATATTAAGAGAGTGACATCATATTTATTTTTTTACTAACAGTAGTTTATTTTACATTTTGTAAATGACTATTTAACATTACACCTCCCTTGCCAAATTCAACTCTGTTTTGGAAGAAAACAGAATATTTATATATATATTCTTGGCAAAAAAGCATTACAATTTTTTATGTAAATGTTGTTTGGTGCAATGTTATTTTTCAGCTAAAGCCATTATTAGACGGGTTTTCACCCATAAAAAAAAAAGATGAAGGTCAACATTTTTTAATTTTGAGGTGGAAAAACTAATGGCTTTAGCTGGATAATAACATTGCACCATTTGTTTTTGCCAACAATTGATTCACGGTTTGGCAGTTAACGTATTAAATTAAATTATTAAAAAAGAAAATTCAGGCACAAATCCATACTGAGAATGACCTATACATTTGCACCTTCCTTTTCTTTGACTACTGAGACCTACAGTATGTGTCATGACAATTATCATTAAAATAAAACCATTCATATTTGTAAAATATAAATTTGTGCATTCAGTTTTGTCAGATAAATGTTATAACCAGTGGATCGCAAATGGTTTCTTTCATGTGTACTCTAAAGCACTGCAAAAAGAAGCACCTATTTCAATCTCAGTATAAACAGAGCTTGAGGAAAAGAAGAGCAATAATAGATTTCTCAATCATGTCATTGTTCCCCGAGGTCTTCTTTTTCGCAGCTCTAACTGCTTTCAAAATGCTTGGTGCTCATTTTCCCATTTACAACTCAAGTTGTTTAATCTAGAAAGATTTGCAACCAAATATAGCATCTCTTCAGAAGTATGCAAAAAATAAACATTTCATGTAAGTAAAATGATTTTATTTAGTAGCCCAATATGTACAGTTTACTGATTTCTTATTGGACTCCCACATGTTTGCCAGCCTCCTATCTGTTTCTTTTTACAGCGCATGACCCTGCATTACCCGCAGAAGCAGAAGACAAAGGGAAGAGACAGTGCAGGCAAGCCACTGATGGAGGTGAGGGGAGAATGGTCACCAAGGTGATTCTGAAATTCAAAAGCAGTGAAAACAAGTTGACCTTTGTTTGAATGTGTCTATTGTGGCACCCCGGGTGGGACCTCTGATGGCAAAGGCCCTGCAATTTGTCTGTGTAGAAGTCTGAATTGCAATGCGGCTTTTCTGATGACAGAAACCGTCAGTAATTTTGTTACGCTTTCAGGTACTTTTTCTCCCTACACTCTTAAAAATAAAGCCTCTATATTGACATCTGGTTCAATGAAGAAACTTTAACATCAATGGAACTTTTCCAATGCACAAAAGTGGAAAAAAAAGCCCAGTTAGATTATAGTTCACCCAAAAATGAAAGTTCTGTTATCATTTATTTATGATTTATCAAAATCTATATGAGATTCTTTCTTCTGTTGAACACAAAGGAAGTGTGTTTTGAAGAATGTCAGTAACCAGACAGTTGACGGGCTATTGACTTCCATAGTAGGAAAACAAATATTATGGAAGTCAATGGCTACTCTCAGCTGTCTGGTTAACATTCATCAGTTTGTTAGTTCAACAGAAAAAAAGAAACTCATCCAGGTTTGGAACAACATCATCGTGAATAAATGACAACAGAACTTTCATTTTTGAATTAATCCCTTTAAAAATAAAGGTTCCAAAAGGGGAAGTTTGCAGTGAAGCCATACATTGAAGAACCATTTTTCATCAGTGAACTTAAAGCTTTATGGAACCATAGATGCCAGTGTTACGGGTGGTTGCAGCAAGGCAGACGGAGACGAGGATATATTTCCAACACGAAGGTCTTTTGAAAAAAAAAAAACCTTTTGGAACCTTTACTTTTTAACAGTATTGTAAAGAGCACAGCTAATATATTGTTTATCTCTGAGATTTCCTATGAGAGCATTCATATTTCTATACAACTGGGTACATAAAGACGGGTCTAATAGTGGTGCACATGTGTGAGACCCCAGCGCTTTTCTGTTCTCATTGTGCAGACACTTGAAGAGGCGCTCTGAGTTGTTCCAGGCGCAATCTCAATATTTGCCCACTCTACCCAGCAGGAATGCTTTCTCCTCATTACTTGGTGACAAAGTGCTGGCTTTAACAAGCATCCTTCTGCCCCTCCTCGGCATTTAGAGCCCCCCCACATAAAAAAAGAACATCATTTTAATTATGCAGTCAATCACAATTAGAAGCAAATGTTTTCCCTGTTGGGCCTGCCCCTCTTTTCAGTGCTTTGTGCCTTGCCCCTTTGTGCTTCGGGAGAAAGGCCTCAGCGGTCAATGGGGTGGCTGAGTGGTTGTGGGTGAGGTGGAGGCTCGCGTCCTTCAGTGCATCTCGGAACGTGCTTTGTCGGGGTAAGGGGAAGCAGGAGGCGAGGGGAGGAGGTGGAGTACATCCGTAGCACATTTACTGAATTAAGGAGCACAGTGGGAAGACTTTGGAAGGGAGGCTGAGGGAATAAGGGGGGTGTTGATGGAAGACTTGTTGCTAGGTGACTAACAACCGTTGCATGTCCGTCTTTTTCTTCTCCTTTATGCGTTGTTCAAATCTCCGTTCTGCTCCCAGATAGTCAGATTGCTTTTTTTTTCGTATCCTGTCCTTATACTGTGCCACTTACTCTGAAATAAAGACTTCCCAGAGAGGGGGAAAACTGTCTTGCCCTATTTGTGCCCTATAGAGTGATTCTCAAAAAGCTATTGAACAAAAACTCTGTCTATACAGACAACTAATAGAACACAGCTTTTCAGCACAATGAAGCACCAAACACTTGTAACTGTGTGTTTATTGTTATCTAATGTTGTCATTATATAGTCACTGTATCCTATTTGTTATATTTCTTGCGTTCATTATTGTCATCAGAATATTAATTATTTGATAAAACAAATAGTTTCACAGTTTAATGACTGGAAACACAGACTGCTGCACAACACAGTGTATCTTCTGTAAAATCGTTATAATATTAATAGCGAGAGTCAAATTTCTGATCAATCTTATATTATTCTAATATTCATTCATTTATTCACTTATTGATGAAAATGGTAAGAGAAAATTACCTCTGAATCATGTGGTCCAAAAAATGAATGATGATTTATGATTTCAATTATCAATATGTTCTAATGAAATGTGTCAGTCATCGTCTGCACCGTTCTGCCTTCGTCTTCACTACACTTCCCAGAATCCTCTTTGTCTCCACACCTGAACTCACTCCCTCAATTACCCACCTGTTCATCGTCTTCATCATCCGTGTTGATATTAAATATATATCATATATACAGATACATATATACATGTATATATATATATATATATATATATATATATATATATATATATTATATATTATATATACAGTGTGTGTGTGTGTGTGTGTGTGTGTGTGTGTATGTGTGTGTGAAGAGAGAGAGAGAGAGAGAGAGAGAGAGAGAGAGAGAGAGAGAGAGAGAGAGAGAGAGAGAGAGAGAGAGAGAGAGAGAGAGAGAGAGATAAAACAAATGCATGAATGTGTAAATATTTTCTAAAATGCTTTGTCATTTTTTGAACTCTGTTAAAGAAAAAAAAAGTGATTTTGCACAGAACTGAAAATCTGATGGTCTTTTTAGAGTTGTAAAGATGTTAAGATTTAATACTGTCAGATTAAACAAAGGTTCGTATTTCTGTAAAGTCTCTGCACGATTAAATATGAATGCTTCTCTTTTTTATGCTTTGATTGCAAATCATGTCATTGAGTTCTGATTAAAGGTCATATGCTTTAAGCAGCTCTCAATTTCCAGCACATTTTGTTGAACATGATTTTTGACATCTGATTATAAGTCATCCCTCCGTACCCTGAAAAAAGAAACTGCTTCTATTGTTACTAGTCGGATGACATCACAGTCTTCCGTGTGGAGCCGTCTCTGAGCTCATGGCATGATATCACAATCTTAAGGCTTGCATTGTTTGAGGTCTCAGAGCACCACTGTCATATAGGCATACAGAGCACCAATTCTACAGTCCACCCAGTGCTTAAATCAGACATAAAGGGGACAATCCTGGGGATATATAAATGATAATGTGTGTGGTTACATATTTAGTATGCAGGGCATGGATGATCACAGAGGTCAGAATGATTCCCCATTGGGTCTCGCGTATCACAGTCTTCGAGCCTCCATATCTGCATGCGGACAGCAGTGCTCGCCACCGGCTCCACTTACTGTTACACATCCACGTTAAGACAGGTTCCAGAGGGACTCTAAGCTCCTCCACCCGGTCTGGTGACAGCAAGCATCTGACAGCTAAATCAACCTTGACATGCCAGCCAGCAACACAAGACTGGACCTGTGCCTATAAGTGACCTGATATGATGTAGACTGCTATGACATCTACCCTTGCCATGTCCAGAAAATCCCTGCCCACGTTTTAACACATATCTCATCATTTTCTTCCACTGTTAAGCTTGTGAAATCTTACACAGTTCATCAACATGACCTCCTTGGCACTTCTCATTCAAATATTCACAGCATTTGTTATTAGAACTTCCAACAAAACAAAATGCAGTGAATATTTGAATGAATTAATAAATCTTTTTTAACGACACCCTGTAGTGAAAATCAACTTTTTAATGTTGTGTTTTAAAGGTAATGTTTAAATGTGGTGTTTTTTATGCTTTCAGACAAACCATGCGCAAATTCATGTCAACACCATTGCTGATTTTCTCCTTAAAACTGCAGTGAAAAAAGACATCGGTTTGTATCTGACGTCACAACCTTGTAACCAATCACGAGTCTCAAGAGAAGCCAGGTTATCCCGGTATATTTTTCTGTTGATATGGAATAACGGGTAGCCTACTATTGGCATTATAGCACGTGTTATGTATTATGTATATGATGTAAATCATGATGTTATGATGAACTATATAGGCTACCTTTCTCCACTGACGTTCTGTTCACCGCGGATGCTGATTTTCTGAAGGCAGACTGAGATGGCGAACGTGAACATGGTTTGTGTAACATTAGCAACACATTATTAGATGTTTGACAAAGTTGTCAAACAAAAGGCTAACCATACTAATTACCGTTATGTGTCCGACATTGTAAAAAGCGATACCAATGTGCAACGTTTACCTCAGTAAGTTGGCAGAGTGAATCTGTGAGCTGCTTGAGTGGAGGCGGGGCTTATTAGCATATACATGAATCTACCTATAAGTGAAGCAAGGGTGTTACATTCAAGCAACTTTAAGGCATTAAGATTTTTATTTCACAGGAAAAAACATTTAATTATGTAATTTTGATGATCAAATAATTAATTGTTAATTAATTTTGACAAACAAACCTGCTAACCTGATCTCACTGCAATTATTACGTATTTTACGAGGTGGGTGGCTAATTCGTACGAATTCATACGACCTCACTCGTACAAATTCGTACGATTTTTACCCAATTCGTATGAATTTGTACGAATGACCTACCCCTGACCCTGCCCTTAAACCTATACCCACCATGGGGTTTAGACAAATTGTACAAATTCACTCACTCGTACGAATTCGTACGAATTGGTCGTCAGATAGCGTTGGTTTTTGCAGGAAATTGCATACATGCCTCATTCGCCCGTGTGTGCCTCATCATATCCATAAATAGAAAAAAGTTGCTCTGGATTCTGTGACGCTTGTATGGTGTGGGAGAGACATAGGTTAATTGTCAAAATGAGTGAGAAAGGTTGACATGAAGCAGCTAAATCTCTAACCTCCGGGAAATCACCCGAACAGAGCAGCGTAATAAAACAAGAATCAACATTGTCTTGGTTCAGAGATGACGAGAACTGAGAGATTTTAAACGTTGTCACAGAGATGGCGTTTTTATTACTCAAAAGGTGAGTAAGGTATTTTATTAAACAGATAATTATAGCTCTCTAACAGAGTTCACTATAAATCATTAGGCTCATTTGAGATATATAAGAGTGGTCTGACTTAAAGCCAATTCACACTGCACCGACAGACCGCACAATCCGTCGGGTTTTGTCATATCAGTGTGTTACCCCTGTCGGAGTCTGTTGGCTTCTGTCAGAGCTTGTTTTCACCGACTGAACATGCTGAATCTGTGACGTGCTGTAATCTGGCGACTGTCGCCATTGGTCTGCATTTGCAGTGTGAACTCTCAGCATAGCCTTTGCTTGCTCTGTTTGCAGATATGTGTGTGCTGAGCTAACTTTTTGGAGAAAACTAAAAAAGTATCTACTAAAAGTATCCGATACTATTGCATATAACTCATTTACAGTGAGGTTGTGAGTGGTTTGCTTTTAGCCTTATTTGCAAGGTACAGTATCTGCAGAAGTGATTAGGATATAATGCCCCGTTTATGAGCTTATGCCTCGAACCACTTGTGCATCTGCTTAAGAACCCCTGATCATATTAGCAAGCAACGTCTCCACTCCCTCCTTACAATCAATCCTTAAGCCATGTTTTCCATGTACACACCATGGTATAGTGACAGTTTCCGGTCCAAGTTGAAGAAAGGCATATGTTTTGTGGAAGTAATCCATTACAGCCAAATAAAAAAATAAATACCACCAAAAACTCTTATTGTTTTAGATTTTTCTCAATGTGCAGAAATATTGTATTTGTTTGTTTGTTTATTGAACATAACTTTGGAGTATGTCCATGTCCAGGGTTTTAACCATATTTTTTTAAAATGGTCATTTTAGCTGGTGTGGATTACCAGGTTCCTTTCTGATTCCCATCTCCCCATTGGCCTGAACTTTATGAGTTTATAAGAGGCTCAGCAGCGCTAAGATGGCATTACACTAGGCCGCCTGGCCATGTGTCACACATGAGGTCAATCTGTACAGCGTTAACAGAAGGGCAGCCAGCCACCCAAAACAAATGATTAAACACTTGCTCAGCCACTGCAAGAGTCGTGTTGATGTTTCATTTTTATTCATATTTTGTATAAAGATATGTATGTTAAAATGTAAAACATACAGATTCCAAAAAATCTTGGAGAATATGTATCAGGATATAGCGGTACACATACTGTGTTTGAATTCAATTTCTGTCAGAATAGCAGGAATTCACATACTTCACCTTATGTTGTGTCACAACATAATGCTAGATCGTGACTGAATGTAGTTGTCATGCACTTGCACATTTAACACCTTTCTGGCGCCATTATTTCCTCTATAGCAAGGAGCTTTCAGGCTCTTTCACATACTGACACTCAAGGATGTTTGACTCAGTGTAGCCAGAGGTCAAACACATGATGGCCGTTCGTATAAACACAGATATATTTGATAATTCCCTGAGAGACTTAAAACCTACTCCTAAAACACCTGGGCATACAGTGCAGATTACAGAGATCAACAGTGGATTACTCATGTAAGTAAAACAAAGTTAAAACAACCTGACAAGAGGATAAGGTCAGTATTGTTTAACATGCCGTTGTCTGTATTTGTGACTGTATACAGTATATGTCTTCACATGTTTAGATTTTTTTGAGGAATCACACATCTTTCTAATTTTTGTCTACATTTTCAAGTCTAGCATCCTTGCACAACTGACACGTTTCACTGATCAAATCTAAAAATAAAACAAACAAAAAAACGTTATGTGCATCCTCTATGTGCAACTGAAGCGTTCGTTTTCATATGTTGCCTGTAAGAGATCCAGGTTATGTCTTGCTAAATTCATAATAAGTCCGACCTCATTAAGAGTATGACACACAGCAGAAAAAGAGCCAAGCAAGCACATTTATAATGTAGAAACAGGTAGCAGCCGTAGTCAAGTGTGTGTGTATGTGTGTGTGGGAGAGTCTGTCAGGGGCAGAAAGAGAGAGAGAGAGATTCATTCGGGCAGAAATGAAAGTTCACTTGTCCTCTCAGCCTGACAAGCTGACACCCGCGAGATGCTTTCGATGCTCCCTGTGCACGGACATGGAGAGCAGGCATCATGAAAGTTGCATGGGTGCCATTGGCCTTCTTCATTATTCAAAAGCTTCATATCGGCACCTTGGTGACAGCACTTTCTTCTTTGTATTAAACATGCACACTAGATCACTGCATGGGAAGAGCTGAGACTATCACAGGACAACCAAAGCTTTCAGCAATCTGAAGATTTTTTTTTTGCCACAGACCCATGTTAACGTAGTGCAAGGATATCCTCTGTTATTTTAAAGTGTTTGTGTTTCAAATATGTCCCATGACTTATAGTGGGAAAGCCATTCCTTCCTAAAATAGATGATTTAAATCTTAATTGGTGCGGCTCTTTAATCCTGACCTATTCTTGGAAATTGGGCTGTTCTGTTTATAGAACAGTGCAGTTCTACCATGCAATATTTATTTATAATTCATGCTATTAACTTGAAATATACCAAACATTGGTAAACAAATCTGTAGCAATATTTCATTGCAAATAGGCCTATGTATATTCTGCCATTTAATAGCTCCTCTATTAACAAAACAAACTTTACATTTGTTACAAAATTATTTTTATAGTGTATATGAAATGTAAATATTTAAAAATAAATATTTAAAAAATATTTTCATTAAAAGTCCATGTCAGCGATGTTCTAATAATAATATTCTTTCTATGTTTAAAATGTGTTGTTGTTTTTTACCTCCAGGACAGGTGATATTTGTGGTCGAGCACAACAAACTGTTACCAAACACTATTTATACCACCTATCATCTTTCTTGGAATCCTCAAGGGCTGGTTATAACCCTAATCCCGTCTGCTCACAGCGCTAAATAGATGTCACTTCATCCACAGGCATCAGATTTGGAAGCAAGGCCCTCTTCAGAACATGTACCTTAGGAGTTTAAAATAGAGCATGATCTACTTTGGTGAACACCTCTCAGACTGGAGTTCCTCAAGGCTTCAATTTGATCAGCGGCTTCGTGCGGAGTCTGAGGATGACACTGACCACACTGTCTGCGTGGGTGTAAATCGTAACGGCCTGTAAAGGTCCTGTGACCTTCAAGGTCAAGCGAGCGTGTCAAAATCTTGAGGGCAGCTTTGTACAGCTTGAGTGTATTAGACTTTTACAGCTACAACATCAATTAAGTGCTGATCTGTGAGCAATGAGGTTGGGTGTAATTGTGACAATGTGAGATTGTCAATGTGTGATTCTGACTGTTTGAGGTGCTGTGGACAGTGCACTATAAAGAAACATTTTTTTTTTCACGTAATATTCCTAAATTCTAAAAGCATTAAACTAACAAAGTTTTATCTAATGCAGCTTTTTAATTACGAAATTATTATGAAAAATTAATTACTGAATTACTAATATCAGCATAGAGTACAGAGGTCAAATGTTCAGGATATATTACCTTAAACGTGTAATATATATTATTACTACATTTTATATATATATATATATATATATATATATATATATATACATAAATATATTACAATATATGTTATATTGATGATCTACGGAACATAATATTGAACATGGTAAGAATGTAAATAAAAATATCAGTTTGCTTAGAATTTATTAAGAAATGTTGTAGATGTAGCAAAATAATACAAAGCCATTGCAACCTCAATTTTATATTCCTTGAAAAAACTTTGTTTTGAACACTTTTTTTTTTTTACAGTGTAAGTGCATGATGTGTAATATGACTGGGTGAAGCAGGTCATGTTGCCTTGCACATCAAAACGAGAGTTACGTATGTAACTGCGGTTCTATGAGTTCTGGATGACCGCCAGAGGCAGTGCTTCACACTGGATACTATCTCTCGTTGCAATGCATAGGTCGAGTCTAATACAAACAATGTCCCTCGTGACCAGGATGACTCGGGGTGCGCCCCTATTTAACCCCGTGACTTCCTGCAGACTGTCCCTACGGAATCTTCTCGCCTGACTCCGAGTGACAGAAAGCTCTGGCGGTCATCCAGAACTCATAGAACCGCAGTTACATACGTAACTCTCGTTCTATTTCGTTCTTCCTGACCGCCAGAGGCAGTGCTTCACACTGGATGACTTATAACAACAAAGTCACGAGGAGGTCCTACTCACCGTTAAGAGGAAGTTGAGGGCCCGGAGAGTACAGCTGTTCCAATATTACCGGAAGCAGCCACATTTACCCTGTAGTATCTGGCAAATGTATTTGTTGAGGACCACGTAGCTGCTGCACAGATGTCACTTAGAAGGACCCCTTTAAATGCAGCCCAAGACGTTGATATTCCTCTTGTTGAATGGCATTTCACCCCCAAAGGCACTGGATATTTATTAGATGTGTAAGCGTGGGTGATTACCTCAACTACCCAGTGTGACAATCTCTGTTTTGAGAGGGGCTGCCCTCTTCTCGGGCCCCCGTAACAGAGAAAAAGTTGGTCCGATTTTCGAAAAACTTCCGTGGCCCTCAGATAGCCTCGGAGAGTTCTTACTGGGCACAGCAGTGTGCTTCCACTTTCTTCCAGCGTGTTTGACATCGGAGGATTAAACACTGCCAGCTCAATAGCCTGGTTTCTAAAAAGGGCAGAAAGCCGCTTAGGGAGAAATGCTGGGTTGGGCCATAACGTTACGCCTGAGCCATCTGCGTTCCAACGCATACAGGATGCGTTAACTGATAACGCGTGGAGTTCACTCACCCGCTTAGTCGAAGCAATGGCCAAGAGAAACGCTGCCTTCAATGAGATCCACTTCAGATCGCTCTGCTCTAAAGGTTCAAATGGGGGCAATGTAAGAGACTTCAAGACTAGGCCCAGGTCCCATAAAGAAACCCTGATGGACTGAGGGGGGCGCAGTCGCTGAGCACCTCTAAGAAACTGAGTAACCAAGGCATGAGAACCCAATTGCTGACCATCTATTCGTACGTGATGTGCTGAAATTGCCGCCACATAAACTCTTAAAGTAGCAGCCGCTCTATTATTTTCTAATAGTGACTGCAGAAAACGTAAAACCATAGGAACAGGGCAGTGCTCTGGGACCACTGCTTGCTCCGAACACCACTCAGAGAAAAGCTTCCATCGATAGGCATAAGCACTCCTGGTAGAAGGTGCTCTAGAGTTCAATATGGTGTTCTGGACCCTTTGATCGCAGGCTCCAAAGAGTGGTTCCGGCCCCTCAGAGGCCACACACAGAGCTTCAGGCGGTCTGGGTTCGGGTGCCAAATCTGACCCTCCAACTGCCGGAGGAGATCCTTTCTCCTGGGAAGGGTCCAAGGATCCCCGTCTAGGAGCCTGTACATCACTGGAAACCACGGTCTCCCCGGCCAGTTTGGCGCCACTAGCAGCAGCCTGTGGTGCTCTTGAAGAACCCTGTGAATGGTCACCCCAATCATCGGTATCGGGGGAAAGGCATAGAGTAACTGATCTGGCCAGGCGTGGGCTAGAGCATCTTGCCCCAGCGGACTGGATTCCTCTGCTAGAGAGAACCAGAGACGGCAGTGGGTTGTTGTCGCCGAGGCAAATAGGTCCACTTCTGCCCTGCCAAACCGCTGCCATATCATCTCTACCACTTCCGGGTTGAGGCTCCACTCTGTCGATGGAATTCTGTGGCGCGACAAGAAATCTGGAACCACGTTTGATACCCTGGGATATGCATTGCTCTGATGCTTGCAAAGCGAGGGAAGGCCCAAGTCAGCAGTTCCTGTGATACTTGAAGGGATTGGCTGGACCTTATGCCCCCTTGATGGTTGATGTGATAAACCACTGATTTGTTGTCTGACCTGACGAGAATATGCCTGCCCTTCAAAAACGGAGCGAGGTGCTTCAGAGCTTGCAGAACTGCACGAAGTTCCAGGGTATTTATATTCTCGCCTCTTTCTCGAGGACCCCACTGTCCTGTGACTGCTCTGTGTTGCCAGACTGCCCCCCAGCCAGTAAGGGACGCATCGGTCTGGACTATCTCCCTCCGAGAGGGAATCATGCCCAGAACAACCCCCTTGGTCAGATACAATCTGCTCCTCCAAGACTTCAGGGCCAGAAGGCATCGCTGTGTCACCTTGATCAACCTGTTCCTGTGCCAACTGGGGTTCAAGTGGAGACTGTTCACCCAAATTTGAAAGGGGCGTAGTGAAAGTAGGCCCAATGGTATGACTGCCGCTGCTGCCGCCAACATGCCTGTGAGCCTGAGGAAGCACCTGAATGGAAGTCTGGCCTGCCTCCGAAACCGTTGAAGGAGGAGTAGTATATTGTCCACTCGTTGTTCTGATGGAGCGGCTTTCATTGACTGTGAGTCCAGCGTGAGACCTAGGAACCTCACAGACTGGCTTGGAGTTAAACGGCTCTTGCTGAAATTTACAGAAAGGCCGAGTCGAGTAATATGTGTGAGCAGCTGTGTGATTTCTAACACTGCCTGCTCCTGAGAGTGGGAGCAAAGGAGCCAGTCGTCCAAGTACGGAAGCACCTGAAGTCCTTTGGCTTGGATTGGAGCCAGTGCGGCCGCCATGCATCTGGTGAAGACTCGTGGCGACAGAGAAAGGCCGAATGGGAGGACACGGAATTGATAGACCTGGTCCTGGAATGCAAATCGGAGGAACGGTCTGTGTTGAGGAGCAATTGGAACATGGAAGTAAGCATCCTTTAGGTCTACCGTAGTAAACCAGTGCTGCTGCTTGACCGCCTGAAGAACATCGGTTATGCGCAACATACGAAATGGTAAGATCTTCAGGAACTTGTTGAGGCCGCGAAGGTCGAGTATGGGCCTTACACCGCCATCTTTCTTTGGAATGATGAAGTAAATGGAGAAAAACCCACCTAGCCGTTCTGACCAATCTACTGGTTCGATGGCACCTTTCTCTAGGAGTTGTGCTACTTCTTGTCTCAAGGCAAGTGAACTGTTGGGGTCTGAGACTACAGTCATCCTGACCCCTTTGAAGGTGGGCGGCCGCCGTCGGAACTGCAGCTTGTACCCTTGGGTCAGTGTTGCTATAACCCATGGGTCGGAAGTTGTTGCTTCCCAGTAACTGAGCTGCTGATAAGAAAACTGTCCGACGGCCGGCCGCGGACCTTCAGGACCTACGTCCATGGCCTCTAGCATCCCTGGTGGGCCGTTGGCCAGGTGCTCTACCCCTAGGGGCCTGAAATACTTGCTGACCCCGAGCCCGGGGCCGCTGAGCAGAATTTCCTACTTGCGGTGATCTCGTAGGCGGGCTCCTGTGAACATCACCTGAGCGTGTTGAAAACCTAGAGCGTGGTAGTTCATACCCTCTAGAAGGCTGACGGTAATTTAAGTGAGCCTGTGGAACTCTCCTCAGGTCAGCAAACTGCTGCCTGGTCTGATTCACCTGGACACTACGCTCCAGTGTCTCCTGTGCAGCTGGCCCAAAGAGTTGCCCCGGAACTACTGGAAGGTCCCTTAGTGTTCTCCTACATGCCTCAGACAGAGGTGATTGTGCAAGCCAGACTTGGCGGCGTGCTTGTGTGAGCGTTGACATCAGCCTTCCCAGCTCTCTTGTCATGAATGCTATTGCCTGAAGGGAGGCATCACTTAAGTTTTGGTTAAAAGGATCACTCCCTGATGATTGAAGGGATTGAGACAGGGCCAACATGAGATGGGAGAGAGAATTGCCAATGCGACCCATTCGTGCTGCTGTGTTATATGCCTGGATAAGATGGTCATCTGTAATCCTACATTGAGGCCGGGGGCAACGAACATTAGGCCTCAATACCTCCTCTGGAGAAAGAACAAAAGAGGCAATAAATGGATCAACCTTAGGCATCTGACCCAAGCCATAAGTGTCTGCATCCTGCATCGCAGCCAATGCCCTGCTTGCACTAGTGGGGTGCGTAAGCGTCCTAGGGTTAGCCCAGCATCTTTGTAACTCCTCGATATAATCCTTTGATGGTGGAATTGTAAGAGGAGAGGGTTGCGCTGAACCTCTGAAAAAAGCACTAGAAGAGGTTGCCACAGCAGGGGCTGTGTCAAGACCCAAGCGAGCCAATGCAGCCTGGAGAGCCTGCTTCACTAGCTCTTGCTCTGACTGTGGACCTTCTGCAGATCCATGACCAGCTTCCTGAGAGCCATCATGGGAGAATTGGGATTGATGATCAGATAAAACCTGCACCTCTCCATCAACATCATCATAGAATTGGCTCTGAGAAGCCGCCATTGAAAGGATATCCTCCTCCCCAATGGGCGACTCCATAGCGGGGGCTTCGACTGAGGATGCTAGTCTCTCGCCCGGTTGCAAGTTCATAAGTAAAGCCTTAATCTGAGCAAACTCAGCCGTCAGCACATCCACCCTTTTCCCTAAAGGGTCTTCCTTGGGTCTTTTACCAGCGGAAGCACTGGTTGATTCAGTATTTTTTCGTTTACTTGTTGTTTTACGTGGTGGGGGTGGAGGTAGCGACTCCCCCAAAAGCCCTTCCACCATGGTTATCCTCGAAGTCCTCCTCTCCCAAGACATAACGCTACAGTTCATGCAAGCATCTTCTGTGAGGCCCTGTTTAAGGTGTTCTAGGCCTAAACAGGAAGGGCAGCATTCATGCCCATCATCCGCCTGGAGAACAGCCATGCACAATGTGCAAGAATGAGGTAACTTTTCCATTATAGTTTCGGAAGATATTTGGTAAGTCGAGCGGAATCACTCTGACTGTCACCGTCCTAAGCAAGCCTTGCCAGAAAACTTACTAGAGAATAATTTCAATACAATATATTATACACACACAATTATTGAAGTGTACACGTAAATATACTACAAAATCCTATCCTATAACTAATGTGTGTGTGTGTGTGTGTGTGTGCGTGTGCGCGCGTGTGCGCGTGCGTGTGCGCGTGTGTATATATATATATTTTTTTTACAACAATGCTAGACCCATTCAATAACAAAATAGATGAGTATGCAGCTATAGTAGTTCAGATATCAATCGCTATTCAGAGTGCACCCCCTTCAAGCGTGGTCTTACTAACTTATCTACAGCTGCAAGTTAGTATGGCCCTTTCAACGAGCGAAAACACTCTGTCTAGCGACCAACACAAATGCCAGGAAAACGAGAACGAACCCCAGCATCAAATGTAAACAAACTCACCAGCCGCTTATCTCCTTATCAATGAATCCGTTGCAGCCTCTGGAGGACGCGCAGTCGCGAGACACCAACAAATGTTTTCTGTTGCGAAGCTGTGAAGAACGGATTTGAGTTTTTTTTTTTTTTTTTTACATAATCTACGACCTGCATACGTGCACGCGAGAAGATTATAGGGACAGTCTGCAGGAAGTCACGGGGTTAAATAGGGGCGCACCCCGAGTCATCCTGGTCACGAGGGACATTGTTTGTATTAGACTCGACCTATGCATTGCAACGAGAGATAGTATCCAGTGTGAAGCACTGCCTCTGGCGGTCAGGAAGAACGAAATAGAACAACTGATCTGTGGCACAGAGTCAATGCTAAGAATTCATGTACAAAAAATATTCATCAGAAACAGCACAATAAATAAAACCAGAGAAAATGACAGATTCTGATACCAATTTCCCAAATACTGAACTATTACATTAGTCAGCCTTGTGTAAAAGAAGATCCATGTCCCAACCAATCCAATCATCACTTCTTCAGAAACCACAGAAACACAAAATCTCTCCTGCATGAATGATATCTTGACCCTCCGGCAAAACAAGTCATATTTACAACTGCGTCTTCTGAGCCGATTTAAAATCATTCCCAATAAGCCGATTAGCCAGGGGAAGTCCTGAACTCTCTTGTGTCTTGTCATGACTTTAAAGACGATTATGTAGTCATCACGCACAGACTGCTGGGAACTCCTGCTTCCTCCCACCCTCTGGGCTCCTCCAACCTGCTATTCAACAGTCTGAAAGCGCACTCACTTTCACCTTGGGCTGCTTGTATGTGTGTGTGTGCAGATATGTATGGAAGCTTGTTTCCGACACTGAAAAAGAAAAGAAAAGAAAAAAAGACCGTAGCCTAATTGCGACTTTCTATCTCACACTTCTGACTTTCTCCCCTTGCAATTCCGAGTTTGTATCTCACAATTCTGTTAAAATAAGTCCGAATTTCTAGCTAGGCTATAAACTCACAATTTCGAGAAAAGTGTCAGTAGCTATTGCGAGAGAAAAAAAAGTCTGAATTACGATAGCAAACTCGCAATTCTGAGAAGTCAGAATTGTGAGATAAAAAGTCGCAATTATCTTTTAAATTGCTTTATTTCGTGGCGGAAACAAGCTTCCATATATAGGCTATCTAATAAGGTTAATTATGCAATTGCCTATCCTATACATGATGCCAAATTTAATTGTTTTAGCGGGAGCAGGTACAACCACCTCTCTCTGTACATTTAGAGTTTTGCTCAGAGACATCAATGTTTCAAAATCATTTAATTTTATGTGAAATAGGATTATGCAGAATAGTAGCCTAGCCTATAATTTTATTTTTTTCTTCGCTAAAGAAATTAGATAAAGGTCCCTACGGAGTGGATTTGATTTAAAATATGAAATTAAATTATCAGTATATCCTAGTTATTTGTCATTGTGGCCCTGAAGGTCAAACCGGAAGCTATGATTCCACGGACTGCATTTTGTCTGTTCACACAGACGCGACTCAATAACAACTTACATCGCAGCCAATCAGAAGAGCGTGAGGGCGAGCTCTCGCTCTGTAAACCGAGTAGCCTAAATTATAAATAACTGAACGAAAATAAATACATAAACGAGTAAATGAACGAATAAATATATAATTTAATAAAAATAAATAATTTTGAAAACTTTTCAATATACTTGATACAATCTTAGTTAAAGGAATGCCCTTGTTTGTTTACATTGCCTATAGAGTAGCTGTTCACATTTGGAAGTTTGAGTTGTTTCCTTTAATTTAGCGTAGCCCATTCATTTCAGCTTTCATGAGCTGTCAGTTGCGCAGAAAAACTATTCCAAAATAAAATCCTCATCCTTTGCGTATTGCCGTCGCTTGATGTTTCCTACTGTCTACACAATAAAAAAAAAAAAAAAATATTAAACAAATGTGGCATTTTGTGTTCATTTAGCTTTTTACAGTTTACCATTTTGAAAAAAAAAAAAAAAAAACAGTTTAAATTGAATGACTCCAAATGCTATCTCACGACCAAATAATTCGTACGACCTCACTCTTGAACTATTACATTCAAATGATGTAAATTCTCCCAAGTTGTACCATAACCTTACAACCTTGTCATGAAAAAGACACATTATCTGATATTTCCACTTAGGCTTTTTTTCTTTATATTTTTTTCTTTCTTTTGGCATTGACATGTTGATTTCTTTATTTTGCTTTTCACAGTTGTATCACCCTGATGTTTGTATGTATGTATCACAAAACAATACCCAATATGATAATGCAGAAATTAAAAACATGGAAGGGGTGTAAATAATTACGAGATGAATTTCATTTTATAGGCCATATCAAAAAATCGCTGTAACATCACTGACCTTTATAAAGGTCATGTGGATGACCATATAAAGGCAGGATGACAATGAATGTTGCTGTAAGTGTGAGCCTTCCTGTTTTTCAGATGATGGATGTGTCTGCTGGCCTGTGGATAGATATTCTCTGTTACTGTACATCCGTAGATTATGGTTTATAAAAAGACAGAAGCCAGCTCTTCTAATGCTGCATGGCACCATCCAGAGCAGCAGATTTATCCACTACATTATCCTCAACTGTCCAAATGATCCTAGGATCCCTGTCACTCTAAATGCCCATTTACCGCTTTACCATTGCATATTTAGATCACCAGAGGGGTTGTTAATATGACTTCTGGCATGATACCTTAATTACAACATAATCCAACCAGAGCAATTGCTCTCTGGCCTCAGAGATTGTAGCCTGCTTTCTGAAAACTCCATGGTGCCATGACAAAATTAGGCCTGTGTTTAATCTCCTCCCTTATGGATATTTCAAAATTCACAATCTAATGGTCACTGATCCAACATGTTTGATGAATGCTAATCCTTAGTTTGACTAAACAAAGCCAGACATGCACTCTAGGCCATTTGAACAAAAGCATGATAGTGTGACACTAGCTGGAGGCATGTAAAGACAGGGTGGTGTGGAACAAGTGTATAAGTGAGAGGGATGTTTATGATGGATTCAGAAAGAGGGAAACAGAGGTATAGAGAGAGAGAGAGAGAGAGAGAGAGAGAGAGAGAGAGAGAGAGAGAGAGAGAGAGAAAGAGAGAGAGAGAGAGAGAGAGAGAGAGAGAGAGAGAGAGAGAGCAGCCTGCTCTCATACAGTCTGCACTGCACATCGAGAGGAATCTGGGGCATCTAATGGCCCCTCACCCACAATTCATGCTCTCTCACTCCTTCTCTCTCTCAATCACTCTCTCTCTTTTTTTCTTTTTTTTTTTTGTTCGTTGCTGTGGGGCATGCTGTGACCCCACACCGTGGGAATCCGTGGTCCACAACGGATGACTTTAACTGTCTCACAAGAAAAAGGTTGAAGAGATAGAGCAAGGATTTGTCTCTCCCTTATTAGACCTTTTATATATATATATATATATATATATATATATATATATATAATATATATATATATATATATATTATTTTCAGGGTCATGGCAAAATGATACGAGTAATTATAAACATGATAAATTAAATAGAAATTAATTATAGACCATTAATAGCCTAATGTCCGTGTTGCTTGCCATTTATTTTTATGCAAAACTCATCACAATAGAAAAACACGCTATCAATGACAAACAATCATATTGCTCAACTCATGCATGCATGAAAGTAGGCATATATATATATATATATATATGACTTATTTTACGTTAATTGGAATGACGCACTTGATAATAGAAATGTAGACCTATTCCGCGCATTGAAGCGATTTTAATCATTAACTTGTGAATTTGACTGTTGTTTTTAATAATTTGCCTGAATCCATCCAAAATAATAATCTGTTTAAAATATATTTTACAATTACTCAGTCTGTAATTGTTCTTCTTTGAGCCTGGACGCCAGGCCACAATTGCGCTTTTCTCATTCTTTTGAGCAACACAAAGGCAATTATTCGGCTATTTCAAACTAACAAGACAGAATATGAAATATTAAACGCCCCTTAAATGTTTGAAGCCTAAAACATGTCAGGCAGCTAAAACAACTTTTTCCCTGTTTCATATGCTCGTACAGCCCCCAGTGTGGATGGCAATACGCCCAATATAGTCAACATGTCTCCGATGTTTTCCAGATGTTTTCCAACCCCCCCCCCCTGTATTTTCTCTGGTTGTAAATGGTGAAAAATGAATAAAAACATCCGAAGACCACATGATATTTGATTATCTTTTGGCCATATTAATCATAGGCCTATCTCTTTTATTTGGAAATATAAAGAAGTAAACGAAGTTGCTTATTGCACATTGTGTGATAAATAGCCTTTTTATTATTGTTGTTGTTATTATTATTATTATTATTATAGCTATATTATTATTAATATCATTTTTTATTATTATTATTTTTGTTTTTATTATTATTAGGCCTATTATTAGTCTAGCTATGTTTGACAGATATTAGTTTCGAGCGTAACTTGTTGCCAATGTGCAGGGTGCAGGTTAAATTGTTTCCGAGGTAATGGTGCAATCTAGATGTTGATGTTGTAAAGAAAGATCAGTCTCTGTGTCATGACTGCAGTGCATGAAAATGAGCAGCTTCCCGTATGCAGACCGTAGTTCTAATCGGAGCTACGGGCAGCTCATACATCATGCAAAATGGGCCCGAAGGGTTTTCTTCAAATGAACTGTCTGGGTCTGTGGAAATAATATCAGGGGCTTTCCGTCAGAATGAACTTTTCCAATGTAGTCAGCCGTGAAATAATCTGACCCGACACTTTAAACCATCTGCGCTATCCATCCGCCTTCTTATTTATTGCGAGCTGTAGCTGATACTATTCCAGTTTTTTTTTTTTTTTAAATATATGATATGGCATCTCCACAATCCGCATGGCTGACAGGTTTGTCCATTGATACCCGTCGCAAATCCTTATCAATTCCCAAAAGAATTCAAAATATTTCAGTGATTTGTGTGCAAATGATTGCTTAAAATAAAAATTAAATAAATATAAATAAAAAGTAAGCTAATTAAAATACCTTGGCTTAAAATAGCCTATTTGTTTTCAGTGATTAAATTTGAAATGGTCGATTTATAACTGATTATGTAAGATGTTAATAGAGTCTTTAGCCTACTGGTTACCAAAGATCAGTAGACTCGTATCCACGTGCAGCTGGAAAGCGGAATGATTTGTCCAGTTAAGACTCGTTTCATTCTAAACACCACGGTATTAAATTTGACAGGCCAATGACTGTTCCGCTGAGTTGTCAGAAGGTTTCTTTTTAAATTATTTTTCATTTGTTTCCTTTTTGTGTCAGTGGTCGTTATTCTTCACAAGCGAGAATCCGGATCTGACGAATGACTTCTTCACTGAAAATCCACACAACACACGGATGATCTTATTTATTGTCGTTTGTCATTTTAATTCGAGCCATTCTCTTGTCGCACTATACGCTGCGGAAACGTAGATATTTGGAATGATAAGAAGTCAATCATGTCCTCTCCTGTGCTTAGACTATAAAAAGGCAGACGAATGAGAGGTTAAAAATAACATGTCGTGTTAGATAAGACAACTGTAGCCTACTTTCTAGGCTTTACAATTTTCGAAAAGTTTACTTAAAATGTGCGTAAAACGCGCAGTCGAGCGTAGTAACTCGCGGGGCTTGAGTAAAAGCAGAGGTCGCTGATGTTTACATTCTGAAAGGCGCTGTCGAGGTCTGGGAGGTGCTGAAATCTACTCGAGCTCCGTTCCGCGTGATTGGCACACTTGACAGTGATTGACAGGCGTCCGTGGAAACTACGCAACCAATCTCCCAAGTCCAATAGAAAATCAGAAGCGGGCATCACGTCTTTTCCCTCCTTAAAAAATATCTTCATTCTTGTGCTATAATCTCGTGCCCTCGAAATCTCCAACGGAGGCAGCCTCGGACCGACAGAGCAACATCTCTATTTCTCTGCATCGTCAAGCGTTCATCAGCTGACTCTGGAATTGCCTTTTCGCCTGGATTCGACTGGGGGGAGAGAGAGAGAGAAAAGCCACATAAAGCAGGAAGCTTTGAGGTAGAAAGGACTCCGAGAGGAGAAGAGAAGCCTTCATGTTTCAGTTGCCAATCTTGAATTTTAGTCCCCAGCAGGTAGCGGGGGTATGCGAGACTTTGGAGGAGAGCGGAGACATCGAGCGTCTCGGCCGATTCCTTTGGTCGCTGCCCGTCGCACCAGCCGCCTGCGAGGTGCTGAACAGAAATGAGTCTGTGCTGCGGGCTCGCGCCATCGTAGCCTTCCACACTGGGAATTTCCGTGAGCTTTATCACATTCTGGAGAACCACAAGTTCACCAAAGAGTCCCACTCTAAACTGCAAGCACTTTGGCTGGAGTCGCACTACCAGGAGGCAGAGAAGCTCCGAGGCCGCCCGCTAGGGCCAGTGGACAAATACCGGGTACGGAAGAAGTTCCCTCTCCCTAAAACTATTTGGGATGGGGAACAAAAGACGCACTGCTTTAAGGAAAGAACCCGACATTTATTACGAGAATGGTACCTCCAGGATCCTTATCCGAACCCAAGTAAAAAGAGAGAGCTTGCACAAGCTACGGGACTCACTCCCACTCAAGTGGGGAATTGGTTTAAAAATCGAAGACAAAGGGACAGAGCCGCGGCCGCAAAAAACAGGTGTGTTTTCCCGATTTTAACCATGGGGGCTATCTTGAGCAAATATTTCATATTTTAGCAATAAAATAGTTATATACTAAGATGAGATTTGTCGATCAAATCTAAATGAAAGTCTAGCCTACATATTTAATAAAGGAAAGGCTAGGCTAATGTAGCCTGCTATAAGTTATAACATAATCTCTCAATGTAATTTGTCCTGTAACAAACATACAAATAAACAAACAGTCTTTAAATGGAAAAATCACAAATGGATTAATCAAAAAGTGTGAACGGTTATTATTTGTAATGGTGGGCTAGCATATAACCGGCGATGTATTTTTATGATTAAAGCCGAAATTTATATTATTTTGGACCATCTATAGTTTTTGTTTAACTTTTAATTTCGGAATGAGAAAAAAAGCGAAAAAAGAGTCTACATGTAGCCTACAAAATACTGTTACTTGTAATTTTTGACCAAAAATCAATGGCTATAGCTTAGCTGTGTTATGGTTTGGGCCTTGCCAGCATCAAAAGTCCGTACAGATATACAATATAACAATTAACGAGAGCCTAAGATGTGTAACAAAGATTAAATTATGATCTTGAAAAGCTTTCTTGATTTCGACAGTTAAGCTGAAGAAACACCGTGATATTAATAGGCTTTTTATTTTGTTGCAAGCTGTTTGCTGGAGTAATGCAAACAAGGACAGTTTCTTACAGACAAAAATGTACTCTATCAGATTGTGTTCTGTTTTGTTGGACATTTAAATATAAAATTTGTTATACTAATCTTTACAAATTACCATATTCAAAACTGTTAAAAATCGACAGGCCTATTTTAAAACCAGCATATTGTTGGTTAAAACTGTTTAGGCCAATTCACCATGAACTTTTTTTTAGACCAGATAATAAATATAGAGAATGCGCGAATTGGGTGCTGCCTATAGATTTTATGTTCTTCCGGGGCATTCCGTTAGTAGGCTAAACCTGAAGCCTGAGCGGAGCATCATTTCATAATATGTGCAGATTTCATACGTAGAATTTGCAGTTAAATATCTTGATTTAGCCCACATGTTTTAACATTGATTGCACGTTCTTATTTAATAATCAAGCAACACCTGAGAACCACTGAATTAGCTAATTTAAGAGTTTTTTTTAATAGAAACCCCTTAATCTAAAACCCAGCCTTTTCTTTTTTAAGGTTGCAACAACAGGTGTTGTCTAATGGCTCGGTTCGGTCCTTAGCTGGAGAGGATGGTGCTGTAGACCGACTGGGGAACGCGTCGAGCCCTGAAGCGAGCCTGTCGAGCAAAGCCGCTGCGTCGGCGATCTCCATCACTTCAAGTGACAGCGAATGTGACATCTAACATCACACCGCGGGCTATACGGGAAGACTATGAGAAAATTAACACATACGAAGGAAATCGAGACAGACAATCAGCAAGATAAACAAGCACATTTGTGCCTGCCTTAACGTATCAGAGGCCGTGTTTTTATTTTTATTTTTTTTTATTTGTAGGCTGTTAGCCTATACCAGCCTGGAATCTTTGGATTTATGGAATGCTTTATCTTCTTTAAAATGTATTTATCTTTTTGTGAAAGCAAAGTGGGGGCAACACGAACAAATGACATGAGAAAAAAAATCTGCATTAAAACTACTTTTGTAAGCAAAATCGACTGCTTCAAGCAAACAGGCCCTATAGGGAAATGATATTCACACTTTTTGTTCATTTTGAAAAGGACTTCATGGTGAAACATTTTACCTCCCAGGTTTTCTAAAGTGTTTACGCATTAAATTGTTGCTCTTATAGAATCTCATATTCATTTGCTTGGTCATTTCAAGTCTGGTCATTTATTTTTGGTGGTAAACGATCGACTTTTAGAGCATGTGTGCGCCGATAGTGAAGATGAATGAAAGACTTGCCGCAAATAAAATTGATGATCAAAGTAACCATACAGAGTTATTCTCATCCATTAAAATAGGGTATTATTTCAAATAAGTGTTTATTTCTGACATACATTTTCTTTATAATTTATTATTATTAATATTATTATTATTAAAAGGTGTCGGATTTTGTCATCTTTCCCCGGACAGCCTATTTTGTTAGCCTCAATAGAATTAACATATATGTGAATGCATTCACCCTTCAGACAAACCACTTGAACTTTTGCCTCTGTATTCCTGGTATAAATGGTGTGAGGTTCATGCACAGCCAGTAATCGGTAGATGTAGGCTATAGCGGTGTGTTTAACCTGATCGCTTGCTGCGTGTCCAGACGCGTTAACCGCCCCGTGTGATTGGCTTTGCCGTCATGTAATGCTTTCTGACAGGAGAAGGTCAACGAGAGGGCGAAGCGCATTGGTTTCAGAACGAGCAAGCTAGAGAGTAAAAGCATCGAAAGGCTATCATTTATTCATTTACTTATTCATTTTAAACTTTAATTGCTTACAGAGATAGGCTACTGCGAAACTGTGATCGTTTGCTGAATAAACTGCAAAAATATATATATTTTCAGTCTAATATAGGCATCTAATTTTTATTTTAATTATTATAATCATAAATATACTCATTTGGTGCTATTGCATATGCTTATTGCGTTTATTTTTTTATTTGTTTCGTTTAGTGTTCACCGTTAAATTCCTTTAAGGTCACTTTTGTACAGGGAAGGAAGGACAAAGTCTGTTAATAATGCTTGGCTACTGTTATTGGGGGAAAACGAGGCATAAATGTGGTAGGGGAAAGGAGATCAGGCTATTGAGTTTGCAAAGGGACAAAAGCGGAAAGATTAGGTGAAAAGAGTGTTTCTGACAGCCAATAAGGTTGTCAAACTCTTCAGCGCTAATCAGCGCTAATGACCGCTTCTCAAACCTAACTGGAACAATAGTGAGCTCTTCAAAGCTCTGTTGGGGTTAAGGGGTGCTTTCTCCCCAACGAGCTCCGAAAATCTCTTTTCAGTGCATAGTTATTACAATATCGAAAATGTATTATGAATTAATGTGTATGAATACCATTATGGTATTATTTATATAATTTCAGTCACATAGACAACGCCGATAAAAGTCGTAAAAAATGAAAATAAATAGGCCTATGGCTAATTATTTTGTTTACGGAAAACATTGGCTAGTGCACTGGCTCGAATAAAATTTTCATTAAATATCACTTTTAAAAATGAGCAGGGGCCTGCATTCACTGACAAAAATGAGGCCATTGAGGCTATACTAATGATTTTTTTTTTGCTAATGGTTTTTGTGAACAAGGCCAATCCACGAAACTGATAAAATTATGTTTTGAACAGCAAAAGTATATTTTGTAACCATCACGTTCTCCGTAATTTTGTCTTAAAAATATATCTTTAAAATATAAAGAGAACAGTTATCGTGGCAAGTTTATCCAAACAATACCAACTGAAGCTGAAATGGCTTAATTATACGAAGTGGTGTGATGCATAACAAGAAGCATCCCTAGAGTCCCATGGCCCGAGTAAGATAAGTAAAAACTGGTGTATACTGTTAAAGATCCTCCTGTTGGTTAAAAGACATACTGTATTCCACTCATCTCCAAAAGATCACATGCAAACAACACAATCTCAAACTGATGGACCAATAATCACAAAAATAGACTATAAACAAAAAAAAACAACAACATTATTTTCTATTCAAACTGGAGGTTATAATAAATACAAAAAAATTGCTTTATTTGTATTTCACTGAACTAATTCAGACTGTTTTTGTTATGAAAAGCATGGAAAAGACGAAAGTGTTCGTCAGAGATGTTGCGGACCGAATGTGCAGTCCATATTTTTTCTTTAAAAAAATCGTAATTGATTTAAAGCACAATAGACGGTGTTGTGGTGCTTTTTTACAGGTAAAGTCGCTTAAGTGTTTTTGTGGGGTAAAAATTTACACCCACATATCATGTCACAGTAATTAGACTGCTATATGTTAGCCATTTGGCGTTGATTTTTTCCCCATACCATTTTCTTCCTTTATGAAGAGTGGAACAGAAAAGAATCAAATAGGCTATATCAATACAACATTGCAATAACATTTTCATTACAGTGTTTTCAATAAGCCTGTCTGGTGATAAAAACAAGTTGTGTGCTGGCTACTGTAGGCCTATTTGTTTGTTTCCAATGGGTTAAATCTTGGATCTAGAAGGCTATGTCACTGAAATGATCAATGAAATTTCCCCATTCATTTCATTTATTTATTTGAAAAGGACAAGGTCCTTTGTGAGGGAATGTATTTTTCTGTCGAAACTAGAGACATGTGATGTAAATTTGGATTTGTTAGAGCTGAGCGCCCTCTGCTGTTAAGACTCGTCTGCTAATCTTCCCATACCATGGCTCAAACAAACAAACAAATAAATACATAAATAAATAGGTTGTGTGCTTAAGAGCAGCTATCAAGTAGAGAAGAGCCTTGCGAACACATTTTAGTTTTTGCTTATTTAGTTAGCCTAAAACTTTACATTCGTTGTAGAGCATCTTTTGCGATTTGAGTGATGATATACTATACAAGTGATGTCAATTTATTGTATGTAAAACAATTGCAGGGTTTCATTTATTGTAGTAGGCTAATAGGCTACAATTACTTATATATCATCCATTCCAATTGGTCATTGCCTAACTAACTAGCCAACCTACCATAATGTCTAGGCCTAACTTTAATTTAAGGCTGCCGAATCCACAAGTTGACAAGAAGAGATCACTTCAAACTTCACTGTTTAAATCCTTATTGATCATTGCCGAGCACCGTACGTAGCTACGATGTAACCTACACTTTTATTAGGCTGTAGCTACTGAAGTGCTGGAAAGTATTTACAAGAACAATATTTCATCACAGCTCTCCACCTCAGCGAACAAAAAGGAGAAAATAGAACGCATGTAAACATTTGTAATGGGCCGTTATTGTGGCAGCAATATATGATGCAATTTTAAAATATATAGGCTATAGGCTATAGTTTGGATTATTTTTTATAATATCCCATTAATCCTAATAAATGCAATTTCCATTATTTCTGAAGTTATTATTTAATAAAGAACACCGCTTTCTCACATAACGCAGAGAAGCAGCCCCTGCATGAGTGAATAAGTTTCTCGAGCCAGCATCGATATCAACAAATTCAGCACCATCGCCTCGGACAGCACCTGGTAACGTCGCACGTAAGAAGGTAGGCCCTATATCTTAAAGGGATACTCCACCCAAAAATAAAAATTCTGTCATCATTTACTCACCCTCAAGTTGTTGCAACCATGTGAGTTTCTTTCTTCTGCTGAATACAAATGAAGATATTTTGAAGAACGATTGGAACTTTGGCACCAGTTATACCTTTAGTCTTCGTAGCGCACTAAAAGCGAAAAACGCAGCCCTGCTAATAAACAAAAAAAAAACTTGTGAACGTGTAAAATCAGATTTTCATCAAAACAATGAAACATTTTAAAGACTAATGGTTTTGTTTATGACTGTAGTTTGTTTGGGTATTTTTAGAGTGACCAAACCTTTTTATTTATGTTTTTTTTTCAGTATTCAATGAATAGATAACGATAGGCCTACTTTATACGATGAGACGTCACAGAAAAACGCGAGACGTGGATTTCAACGAGATAGCAACATCCATTGCTGAGTGGAGAGTGGTAGGCCTATACTATGTGATTTATACACTTAGGAGTTGTGCGTTAGGTTCAGTTGTCATTCTATTTGAAGGCACAATATGTAATATTTGTTGTATTAAAATATCCAAAAAACACTAGAACAATTGTTATATATATTTGAACTTGTGTAGTCTACTTAGGCTAATTATCCAAAATGTTTCCAACAAAATACATATAGCCTCGATTTCCGTTTTTACTTCCGTAGAAACCATGCATTTACCAAAGACGCTTTAATATATTTATGCGTTTTATTAGACAGGTGAGCAACAATTTGGATACCTTTATTGACAGAGAAAACTAATCATTTTGAAATACTAGCTCAACACAGTTTATTGTTTGAATCTCTTGTTTTTTCTTGATTTAGTGTTTCTACCTCATCTGACATTATTTTGTCAAGTAGCTAACATGATAGCATATCACAAAGATATTTATTTGTTGTAAAAGTAGGCTAATACAGCATTTTCTTTGCCATACAATATAAAAAAACGCACAAATATAAAAAAAAATTAAATTGCGTGCCATTCAGCAAAACCTCAAAAAATCATGCAGCAGCCATATCACCCTGTAGCCCAAGACTGGTTGCCCACTGATGCTAAGAAGGGCTGAGTCTGGGCCGGGTTTCCCGATAACGATGTATCTTAGCTCTTAAGAGCGCTCTCTACGTGCAAGGTTACGAACGCTCGCGGCAATTCCACGTGCGTTTCCCAAAAGTGCCCTTAACATGAACGCGCGAGAACGCGCTCTACGTGCTACTTAAGCATCGCTGTCCATTCGCGAAGTGCTGAAATATAACCTTATATGGAACCATATTCTGAACGTTTAACCTAAAAATCGTCATTTGTTGTGGATTAGAAATCAAGACAAGTCTAAAGCATCTATACAGGCGGAGGCACTGACAAAATGGCTGAGAAAAAAAAAAAAAAAAGAAACAAGAGAAGATACCTTTAAAAAAGGTCAAATTAATGTCCTTTTAGAGGAGATAGAGCGAAACAAAGACTTTATTTTTAACAGATTTAAAGAACACCATACAAATAAGGAAAAACAAAACATCAGGGAGGACAACATTGCAAACTAAATGCAACCAGCGGCGTTCAAAGATCAGGGAGGTCCGCAAAATACATGGCTGGTTTTCGTGCACGTCAGCAAGTCATTGGCAATTTTTTTTAAAATTCATCCCTATTTTGCCCAGTCTTTAAAACATGATTCCCACATTACTTCGTTTATGATTTTTTTCTCATTCATTTAATTTAGATGTGTATTTAAAAAAATTTCTTCCCTTTTTAATTATTTCATTTATAAATTAATTTAAACAAAACACGAGTACAATAATAAAGTGTACAATAAAGTACAATCAAAACCTTATATTATACTCACGTTGCAGTGTAATCTGTTAAATCGAGATAAAGTGTAATCTGCCGGTTGTCCTGCAGGTGACCTCATATATCTGTCTTCTTACGATGCACTTGGGGATGTACGATTACTCCAGAGAACTCGTAGTTCTACGAAGATTTTCAAGTGCTACTTAAGTTACGATGCTTTTGGGAAACAGACCACAATATTAAGATCAGTCGTACGATCGTTCTTACGATCAACTTAGGCTTACGATGCTTTTGGGAAACGCAGCCCTGGTTAGTACCTGGATGGGAGACCTCCTGAGAAAACCAGGTTGCTGCTGGAAGAAGTGTTAGTGAGGCCAGCAGGGGGTGTTATCCCTGTGGTCTGTGTGGGTCCTAACACCCCAGTGTAGTGATGGGGACACTATACTGTCAAAATAGCACCGTCCTTCGGATGAGACGTTAAACCGAGGCCCTGACTCTCTGTGGTCACAAAAAAATCCCAGAATGTCTTTCGAAAGAGTAGGGGTGTAACCCCGGCATCCTGGCCAAATTTGCCCCTTGGCCTCTGTCCATCATGGCCTCCTAATCATCCCTATATACTGATTGGCTTCATCACTGTCTCCTCTCCACCAGTAAGCTGGTGTGTGGTGGGCGTTCTGGCGCAATATGGCTGCCGTCGCATCATCCAGGTGGATGCTGCACATTGGTGGTGGTTGAGGAGATTCCCCCTCTTCCATTTAAGCGCTTTGAGTGTCCAGAAAAGCGCTATATAAATGTAATGAATTAAAACAAGTCATCAAGCTTTTATTAATATAATATTCTAATAGCCTATCTATCTACTGCAATGTGCAACAAGTAGCTAGAGTATAACAACTTTCAACACACTCTAATGCATTTTTAGTATGATTGTTTTGATCAAGTTAGAAAGCGCTGCTTTACCCCACAATTTTAATTCGTCAAATGACCTGTGTGAGTAGTAATTAAGCACTTGTTTTATTAGAATAATGTGCTTTTTAATTCATATTCGTTGTATGATTTTGTAAAAGACGCCCCCTGGTGCTAGACGTCCACTTTACTTTTAATTTACCTCTTGGCCATAGATGGCGCTAAATCTCAATACGCAATTTTAGAAAGGCTTTGCTCCTCTTAATTTTGACTTTTCATCTGAGCAACAATTGTGAGATTTATTCAATTTGACACAGAAATTCATTTAAATGAAAGATTTTTTGAAGTAATTTTAATTGTAATCCTGTGTTGTGGATTTTTTTGTTGTTGTTGATTTGATCATTGTAAATTAAAGGAACCGTATGTAAGAAATGTATTTAAATTAATCATAAAATGGCCCTGATATTTCACTAGACGTTAAGAAATCATGTTCATTTCAAATACTTATATCACTGACAACAGTAGTCCGGCCAGGATATTGTCATTTAAAAAGTGAAGTTGCAGCCCTCAACTGATGTTGATGTTGTCATGTTGTGTTTTGGGCTACGTCTACATTAATCCGGATAAATTTGAAAACGGAGTTTTCGTTTAAAAACGCTCTCCGTCCACACTAGCGTTTTCAGGCGTTTTCAGACGTTTCAGTGTGGATGAGAAACTTATAAATTCACCTTACTGCGCATGCGTGAAACCTCACAAAAGCTCACTGACAGATGGAAAAATAAAGAAAGGTATCGCGCAATTCTTCTAACATGATAATTTTATTTAGCAAAATATCTCACCATTCACTGATGCGTCCAGGTCGCACTCAGTCACCATATGTTTGGTCTAAAACGCGACTGCTCTCCTGTATTGACGCAGGACAGCAAATGTGAGTACATTTTCTGTCATCTTTGCAGTAGGCTACTGTGATATGAAGAGTGTGGAAAGTAACATATTTTAGCAACATTGTAAAAGTGAATCGCACATAACAAGCACAATACCGGTAGCTAAACATGAATATCTATTGGTACAACATGGATCACATGACTAAACTTACGTCATTGTTTTCAAATACCTCCGGCTTCATAGTCCACACTACAACGCGAAAACGGCGTTTTCAAATTTATCCACTTTGGAGAGCGTTTTCCAAAAGCTACGTTTTTGTTGACTTAAAACGCCGTTTCAGTGTGGACGGAAGGCCAAAACGGAGAAAAAAATATACGTTTTCAAATGAAAACGTATTAGTGTGGACAGGGCCTTGGTCTGATACTCCACCCTCCACCTATCTACCAATCACCAAGTCAGTAGTGTTGCGGCATCCGGGTTGCCAACTCTGCTATAGTTACCACAGATGCAGCTACAAACGCGTCGGATAAAAAATGTGCTGGATCCTATCTGGCAATCTCGAGTCAAGGGGGAGGGGGAGGGGACACATGGTACACTGCTCTACAGTAATTTGAAAGTGATTGCGGTACCAGTTTTGGCCACAATCGTACATACGATTCCTTTACATTTTGCATTATTTACTCTATTTAATTTGTTTTTTATATCACATCATAACTCATCATCATCATCATCCAGTAAATGCCAAACTCGTATCTAAACATGTTAGTATTTGTAAGCGGACATTGTTCTTAAGGGAATCTTGTCCCTGCTACTAAATTTACCTCTCAATACAATTGAGTGCTTTACTTGGTAGGCGGACATTTTGGTGATTGTTCCCATTTCTCTTGAGCTAGAGCTGCTTCTCACTTCTATGAGCTCCAAGTGGCACCTTAATTCTTTAGAAAGTTGGACAAAGCTTCTCGGTTGCTCGCTCAGTGATCTCTTAGCTGCAAGGTTGGCCTTGTCCTCGTTAAGTAATGTAAGAAATAAGTCAAGGTTATGTTAAGAATTATAGATGTCGTTTTAGAACATTATTGACCTGACTTAAAAGTAACATTGACTCCGCAGTTACAAATATAACATATGTATTGATTATCCTTCTACTGCAATGTGAAGCCACTTTTATTTAAAAAAAAAAGAAAAATCCATAGGCTATTTGTGAATGACTATAACCTTCCTGTAAATCTGCTGTCCCCCACTATTGTAGTTCTCTTGTATTTCAGCACCATGGCCAGTGCCTTGCAGTCTTCAAATGCTTTTTTTCACAAAGTGCTTTTAATACTGTTTACATTTGATTCATTCTCTTTCTGTGAAGAGCAAATCCTTGCTCAGTCAGTATTTTGACACTAAGGTTTTTTTAAAGACTTTTAATCTGTTTTGGAGAGTGGTTAAAGAGACTTGTCTACTGTGGGAAAAAAGTCCCGTAACTGTTAACTCCCTTTAATCTCAAATTCAAATGTAAATCCAGACATAGCCTGTGCTATAATTGATCAGGTGGGTATTACAGCTACCGTTTTCAAATAGGTGTTTGCTCTTTATATTTCTTTTCATTTTATGATGCAGTATTTTTTTAATCGCTTTCCGATTAGGTTAATCATTAATATAATAGGGACGTTGTCATTTTACTTTTCTTAAAATAACTAGAATTTGTTATATCAGATCCGATGTTTTATGATTATTTTGCCACAATTGCAAGCATTTAGGCAGATTGTATTGACTGGTATACGAACTCTATCCACTAGAGGGCAGCAAATATAGCAAAATGCAGCACTTTTAAACTATTTATACTCGAACAAGCCTGGTTCTTTCATTGGCTTGCGTAATGTCAGTTTCACATAACTAATTGAGTGCTCAATCAGAATAATTTATAAACTAAATGGTTTTGGATTGCTTCAAAGTTAATGAATCATGTTGCATTCTAAAATTCTAGAAACTCTAAAAATCTCTCTTGTAATGCCCATTAATAACCAAAAGATGGAGGTCTACCAATGACTAATACACTATAACTCTTGACTGGGTATTGATGGTGGGGGATGGGGAGCTTACAATCACGTTGCATCTGTATTGGTTACATTGAGCGAGTCTGTATGACATCCATTGATTTGCTAATGGTATCAGTCAAATACATAAGCATTTTTGTGAAGTTTTTTTTTTTTACACACTGACTATACTGACTAACCACATAGCCTACTCACACAGTCTGACAGATATGAAAATCATAAATGCCTGAATGAAAATAAACAAATAGCTATTGAAAAAAAGTCTGGTTGTCTCTGAATGCCTAATGAGAAACAAGTGATCCACAGTAATCCCACCTGTCGATTGCTGTCGATTGCTATATTATCCAATGACATGACTCCCCTAAACAATCATTTATATTCCTGCATGACATGCATGGCACTTTGCTCTTAATGAAAAGATGTAAAATGACTCTCTTTTTTTTAGAGTGATGACCAGACAAACAGTTCCCCTTTTACTAGAGATACATGCAGTCCAGATGGCATGGCTTTAGTGCTTCTTGTTATATGGCAGCACATGAATGATGCAGTGACCTGTCCTGAAAACAAAATTGATCCCACAACAGATGCACTGATGGGAAAATAGAACATTAGCATGTTTTTTTTTTTTTTTCCGTGTTTCATTATTGGCAATATGCACACACACAAAAATGTCATGCAAGCTAGGGACGTTTTTTATTTCTCTAAGCAAAATGTCTAGATTCCTCATGTAATGAATGGCACCAGTTAATAAGTGTACTTGTCTGAGGAGGGATGCTGACTTGAAATGTTACAGTAGAGGTTTTATAAATAACTCTGGTCTCTGGTTTCTGCAGCTGTCACCATAGTTAATTCCTGTTCCTTGTATCTCTCTGAGGACGCTCTGTAAAGTCCTGGTGCTCTGGATTGCTTGTATATTCATTCAAGACCAGAAAACATGCTGTTATAATTGAAAGGCCACTGAGAGGCATGAAGTCCCAAGAACTGTGCAATTAGACTATTTGTTGTGGGTTTTGACTTTTTTTTATTATAAATTCTATCTTTGAATATATTCAAAGATTCTTATCACTGGAATCTCTTCTTTGAATAGAAAACTTCTATAACATCCTGCTTTTAAATTTTGAATATATTCAAAAGAGATTCAAAATAAGATGATGAAATAGAAAGGCCTGGACATCCTAGAAATTGGGTTTGATCTTTTATTTTTTTCTGCTTTAGATTAAACAGTTTTTCTTTGCAGTCCCTGAATAGAATGGTACTAGTTCCTGTATCCATAATTTGAAGCTTATCTTGCAATGTGAAACAGATCCTGGTTAAGGTGTGTTAAACCCTCATGCAAGCCAGTAATTCTGGTTGAGGAGTGACGGATGCAGACTGAGCCACTGAATCTCTGTCCTCTTCATTATTATCCCCGTCCCGCACACTGAATCCGACGGTCCTTTAGATGAGACCGGGTGCTAATGAGGCTAAAGCGGCCTCTTCCGTGGGGATCTGAGTGAAGAACACCTACCGCCTGTCCTGGTTTCACTCTTCTGATATTACAGTGAAGCAGCTTCCATAAATTCAGTCGTTAGGATGTTAAATTAAATGAGGACATTGGAGGAACTAAGAATCAGATGAGGAAGTTATTTTTTTTTTTATTGACATGTATTTAAACATATCTGCACACAAATAATGTTAATTTTATCATATGTAATCAGCACACTGTAAAAAAAATATTTTCATGATTTGTTATCACAACATTTTTTTCTTTTAGGTCAAATCTACTTTTTGTTTTTTTTATTAAACCAATTTCCATTGTATTGTCTAAAATTTTTCATTTCAATGAACTCAGAATTTTAAGGCAACCATGTTTTTTTTTAAGTTAAACCAACAATAATGTATTTTTACAGTGTATTATTACTGACAATAAAATAAATAGTGATATAAATTGGAGTCAATACAATGTACAATGGGAAAGATGCAGGTGGTTGGGATTGTAGTTGACATTGGCTGAGGTGTGGGGTTGATGGCAGGCTAGGGGATGAACAAAAGGAATGGAAAAAATGTTAGTGCTTTTTAAAAGGAAAGAATAAAAAGAAATGATGGTGGAGTGGAGGGGAGAGACTTAAAGGTGCTCTAAGCGATGTCAGGTGACGTCACTTCTTGTTGATGTTTTAAGTATTGTCAAACAAAACGGAGGCTAGCTAGACCCTCCCTCCTCCTCATCCGCGCACTAACCCCCAAATCCTTCTTGTCGGTTATTGGCTGGAACAGTTTGTTATGTTTCGTGGTGCGGGTTAGCCCAGTTTGTTTTTGTTGCCGTTTGTGGAGCCTGGAGTGTATGCAGAGAAAGTGTTTTTTTTACAGTGTGTGCAGTGGATAGTGAGGAGATGTTTGCTGTATGTGACAAAAAATGTTTTGGCCTAAAAAACACCTGACATTCGCTTATGAGCACCTTTAAATAATAAAATGATATTAGCTATAAATAGATTTTTATTTTTTATTTTAAATAAACAGTTCGAACTTTTGAACTTTCTATCTTAGAGCATAAAGAAATGCAAAAAGAAATGTTTCACGGTTTCCACAAAAATATTAGGCTGCACAGCTGTTTTCAACATTGATAATAATCTTTCTTGAGCAGCAAATCAGCATATTAGAATGATTTCCGAAGGATCATGTGACACTGAAGACTGGAGTAATGATGCTAAAAATTCAGCTTTGCCATCACAGGCATTTTAAAATATATTCAAATAAAAGGTTTTTTTTTAAATTGTAATGATAATTCTCAATATTTCTTTTTTTTCTTTATTTTTTAATCTAATAAACACAGCCTTGGTGAGCAGACTTCTTTCAAAAACATGACATAATCTTATAAACCCAAAATTTTGAACAGTAGATGTGGATATGTATGATAGAACAAGTAAATATGTAACAATGATTGCACTGAGATCATTTTTCTGCATATTTTGAACTCTGGCTGTTGCATATTCAACTATACATAGAGCTTATTTATGAAGACTTTGGGCATCAGGCCAAATGTTTATTACGTATGTCAAGTATTAATAAGAATTATGAAGGCATAAACTAATCTTGAATTGTCAGAATAATCCTTATTTGGATTAGGAACCAATATATTTGCTTTTGAACACAGGATGATAAACTCAGGATATGACTGATCCTTTAAATTTGCCATTTTTATTAGTACACAATGCAGAGACGATGAAGGACTAGTGATGATTTTATTCCGTACACATTCCTTGTCCGGGCTTGCCTCTGCAAAAGAGACGCAGAAGACATCAAAGGTGTTTCCAGTTTGTCTTACCTTATGACTTTATGCTTTGTCACTCATTTAACTCTCACGATATGCTTCAGTGAAGCATGACTAGCTCTGCAATGGGCAGTGACAGACAGCACTAAACATTCCAAGCAGTGGGGAACGGGACAGCTGCGTGGACTAGAACAGAAAAGAGAAAGAGAGCTTGCTTGGTTTCGCGACATTAAATGACTGCTAAAGTATTTAAGCTTTACTGCATGAAAACATCTAAATGCATCCCTTTTTTTTCCTTCTTCACTTTGTCACCTTCTCCCTGAGTCACCTCTACCATCCGGCATCCTCGTCTTTTCCCTCTCACTCCTCCGTCTCACTCTTCCCTCCATCATCTGTTTGGTGAACAGTATCCGCCAGGTTTGTGAGCCTCTTTTGTCTTGGAGCAGGAGATGTTGGCGCAGCCAGATCATGTTTCAAACTTTCATTTCCTGAAATGTTTGAGGGAACATCCAGGGTTTTATCAGTGCCCGTTACTGAGTGGAAGGGGGAAGGAGCTCGAGTTACCTGGTCGGTCACTTAGCCATCAATGAACAAACGACTCTCTCTTTGAGCTGAGATCAGGGGGCTCATACAGGCCCCCTTCATTATGAATCATTTTTTGCACATCGCTCACTTTGAAACACACATGCACATGCGAAATGTATCATGCATCTACTGTAATAACGATATATATGCTTGAGTTAGACATTTCAGAGCAGCAGTCAAGGTCAATAATATGGTTCCTCATCTAAACTATATTGAGCTTAGTTTAGTTCAGTGAACCCAACACAGATATACAAGAAGCTACACCGTATCTTAAAGTGATAGTTCACCCAAAAATGTAAATCGTCCAACCCTGACTTACTTTCTTCTGTGGAATATAAAAGATAATATTTTGAAGAATGTTTTAACTGTTTTTGCCCGTACTATGTATATGGGGTTCAAAAACAAACACTATAGACATTTTGCAAATTATATTTTTTTTATGTTTCACAGAGGAAAGAAAGACATGGAGGTTGGGAACGACCTTCTCTCTTGGACACAGATCAAGATGTTATGACAGGCTGTCTGTCAGCACTGATCACCTGTGAGTCTCCTCCCACAATGCCCCTCTTCACCTCTGTAATTGTGCGTGTCTTCACCTCTGCTCTCCACAGGAAGGATCTGTGTTTGTCAAGTCGACTTTTCCAGTGTGGAAATGTCCAGCGTGAAAAGACCACTTGGTTTGTTCAGTTTAGAGCTTCAGAATATGTGTGTAAACAGTGTTCTCACTCACCTTGAATGATCTCTTGGTGTGTCCCAATTCACATATTTGTGCACTATTCTATGACGTGTTTTGTATAAAGAGTGTGAGTATTGTGTTCACACTGAAAATTCCAAATAGAAAAACTTTAAATACCTAGATGATTAATTAAGTGTGGAATGTTGGATGCGTCTCGCATTCAACTGTCGCAGTTTTAATTAGGCTACGTATATAGTGAAGGGGGGAGGGGCATCAGACTCCCAAGGTAAATGACAAAATAACCTTATAAAATTAATTCACTACATAGTGCATATGTACATAGAGCATCATTTGGGACATTGCCTTTGTGAGAATTTCTGAGATCATCATTATTGTTCTATCACTTCTGAATGGATCAAGACCTTACTTATGATTTCAACTAGGGATGCACATTATTTAAATTCTGTCCATGTTATGCTGATTACCGATATATGGCCAATATTAAAAGTGTCTATGCTATTTTATTTAAATACATTATAAATAAAACACTGGAAAAATCAATAATTTTTTGATTCTACAATAACATTTAAGCATCACAAAATTATAATGTATGGAATAAAAAAAACTTATATTCACTTCATATTTACTAACAATTCAATTTAGCAGTTTTACAGTGTTATGTATAGATTATGTTATGTTTATAATATCTAAAGTCTTTAATTCTCACAAAGGGTTAATTTATTGATCATATATACAGTAAAATTGTACTGTGCTGCTTAATATCTTTGAGGAAATCTCAAAACACTTTCAGGATTCCATGATGAATAGAAAGTTCAAAAGAACATCTTTATTTAAATGTTTTTTTAAATCTGTACTGTCCCTTTTGATCCTTTTACTGAACCCAGACTTTTGAGCAGTGGTGTATTTATTTTCTAGAATTTTCCTTCCATTATGCCCGTGCATGAATTGTATGTTTGACGGATATATATATATACTATTACATAGATAATAAACATGGATCTATTCATCAAACAGACAATTCATACGCTTCAATTCTAGAAAATATACAGTATATACACACCATATAGCCTAGTTGATATTTTATATCAACTCTCCTGTGCAGGACAGGCCTTGCATATTCTAGCAAACTTCTGGAAGAGAATAAGAATGTGTGTGGTATATATGTGTGAACGTAGTGGTGTGTACAAGTCCATTTACATTACATTTAAGGCTGTGCACTCTACACATCGGCTCCTCCGTGGTCATCACCCTTAAATACCTGATCTATGAACTCTGGAGCGACTGACGCCAGGCTCACAGCAAGTCTGTGAAAAACCCCTGCCCTCTTACTCTTCAGACGCTGCTGATGGAGGACTCCCTGCCTGGGTGACAACTGCCTCCACTCGTTTATCAGTGGGGCTTGGCTTTGAAACCTGAGCCTCTGTGACCGTTTGGAAGTAATCCGTTACCCAGCGCTGCAGAACAGACCATGACCATCGAGGGTGCTGGGAAAGCGTGTGACCTTCGAGTTTTTACTGATAAAAGCGTGAAGTCATGCCAAATTGGTGGAGTAATATTGCTGTCTATTTGACAAATCTATAAAAGATAATAGCTTCCCCAGACAGGAAGCTCATCTGAAATCAGCTGTACAGAGAGATGATGCACCGGCAGGTGTGCGGCACAGGTTTAGTCTGCCTTCGATGACGCGTGTTTGCTCAAGTGCATGTGTTTGTCAATGCATAGGGGAACGTGGCATGTGATGCCTTTTTTTGACCTTCTACATTGACAATACTTTCCCTGTTGAGTGTACCTGAGTCTGAAGCACTGATTGTTTTTTCCACACCTACCTAAATTAGATAATTACAACAATTATAAGTTTATTGTTAATGTAAACGTTGATGTCATTGTAATGGAACACAATGGCATTCGGGAGAAATGCGCAGTCACTGTGGTGATGCCATTAGTCATGACTTCCTGTAAGGTGATACAATGTTCCTGCACTATGCTCCTTCAATTGCTTCATTCTTTTGTTTAGTTCAGGGGTGCAAAACACTTCTGATCCAGCTAATCAAGTCCTACAGGTATATGTGTGGAGCAGAGTTGGAACTAAACTCTCCAGGACTGTGGCCCTCCAGGAAGTTTTGCACCATGATAGTAGTTTGATAGTGATAGTATGTTAGTTAGCATGATAGTTATAGTATGTTGGTGGGAGAATGAAAAGAGGTAAAAAAAAAAAAATCTTTTAAAGCTGACTACTAATCTTTTTTTTACTTTGCTAAACAATGTTTTTTTTTATGAAGGAATTGGTCACCCTTTCTTCTGTGGAACACATTTTTTTGTTTGTATTATTTTGTTATCTGGACAATGAAATTCAATGGGTCCAATGTTGATTTAGACCCCAATGACTTTATGGACAAAAACAGCAAAAACATTTTCCACAAAAGAAAGTCAGCCATACAGTTTTGAAATAAAAAAATAAAATATTATTTAATAATATTGATGGATCATATGTTTTTTGATGTATGATTGTGTATTGCAATAAATGTTCCATTTGGGATTAGAGTCCACTACAGTTAATAAGGGATTCTCAGTGTCTCTCCAAGGCCATATTCTTTGACACACAACCATATGGAAAACCACTTTCACCTTTTTTCACTTTTTTTTCTGCAAATGCCAAACCATTCCTGAGCTTTCCAGTGATTTATTATAAGCTGTTAGTACAAACTAACATTTGCCGTCCAACACAGAACCGTCTTAATCTTTCTAAATTCTAAGGTTTGTTTAAACAGTTTATGTCTATCTTTTCTCAACCATTCATTTGTTAATTTACCATACAGCTGCTGTAGTCACACAGATTCCTCCATTTGATTTCAAATCTTTTCGGTCGATAGCTTCCAAATATTTTGCCGTGTGTGTGTGTGTGTGTGTGTGGTGTGTGTGTGTGTGTGTGTGTGCGTGTGCGTGTGGTGTGTGTGTGTGTGTGTGTGTGTGTGTGTGTGTGTGTGTGTATTGTATGTATGTGTGTGCTGTTTGTTTGTCCCGTCTTGTAATCCTATGATGCCTCACTGAGCCAAACCTCGAGGCGAGGGATGACCTGAGCTCAGGTGACAAAAGGTAATATGGGGAAGGGCAGGGAGCCATGAAGCCCACCTGTTCTCCCTTACCCCCCTTAACAACTCCCAAAAGTCTAAACTATTATCTGTGAAGAAAATAGCACTCAGTCATTCCCCCTCCTAAACCCCACAAAGGCTGCTCACATTACAGCCGAACCCTTTTCTTTCCACATGAGAAACACTCTATTTGTCTCATTCACGTTCAGCACAGGCCTCTGCTTTGTGTGCTCACCTTGGTTTACAGGGCTGTAGAGCTTGTGCTCCAAGAGGGAATGGGGGACTGGAAACCTGAATCTTTTAAAAAGCAGCCTTAGTCCGCAATAGAGCTCCAAACAACCTGCCCGCTTTTTGCGAATTGACTATAACAGCAAACTTGTTTTGAAAGTTCATACCATTTCTTATTTTTAATTTACTTAGTTATTTACTATTACTTTTTTTCTTGACCCTTAAATGGTTGTGGCATATTGAAAAAATCTGTACAGGTTTACTCTTTCTGTTTGAGTTCACTATTTAGTAGGGTTAGTTCACCCAAAAAAAAAAAAATCTGTCATCCTCATGTTGTTCCAAACCCTTAAGACCTTTGTTTATCTTCGGAACACAAATTAAGGTATTTTTGATGATTTGGTGGCACGAGAGCTTGCTGACCCCACATAGACTGAAACATACTCGAGAATATAAGCGACGAGAATGCTTTTTGTGAGGAAAAAAACAACAAAAATAACGACTTTATTCAACAATTTCTTCTCTTCCATGTCAGTCTCTGATGCTTTTCACATTGTAAACACAGTGCAGTGCTTCCGAGTTCTACGTCAGAACGCCAGCTCCCGCATCAGCATGACACGCATACGTGCTCATGTGAACAGTGTTGGCCAATACTGAGCAGGCGTTCTGACGTAGAACCCGGAAGCACTGCACTGTTTACAACGTGAACACCATCAGAAACTGACAAGAGAAGAAATTGTTGAATAAAGTCGTTTTTTTTTTTTTTTTTTTTGCACACATAAAGTATCCTTCTCAATTCATAAAATTAAGGTTGAAATACTGTAGTCACATGGACTATTTTAACGATGTCTTTACTACCTTTCTGGGCCTTTAAAATGGTGATTACGTTGCAGGGTCAGAAAGCTCTCGGATTCCTTTAAAAATATCTTAATTTGTGATACGAAGATGAACGGGTCTTACGTCTTTAGAACGACATGAGGGTGAGTAATTAATGACAGAATTATCGTTTTTGTGTGAACTAACCCTTTAACATTTATTAAAGTGATAGCTCTCCCAAATGTTTAATTCAGTCATATTCTCCCTCTTGTCATATCAAACCTGCATGACTACATTTCTTCTATGGAACACAAAAGATGATATTATGAGAAATGTTGATGTCTAAATTACATTGACCCATGGTTTCCACTGTGAATAAAAAAAAACACACACACAAAATATCTTCTTTTATGTTCCACAGGTTTGGAACAACATGAGGGCAAAGTAAATAATGACAGAATAGTTTTTTTTTTTTTTTTTGGAGTGAATTATCCTAAGTATCATTTTTAGAAATGTTGATAGGTTGTCTTGATTGGTGACTGCATTAGTTAAGAGCACAGTTACTTAGAATGTTGTGTATATATTTTCTACTAATTTAATTTTTTTAAATATCCACAAATATGTTCTCATAATCAATGTTTAAATTTGTTCAAATGATGTATCAGTAAAATACATGAGACTATGATTCCTAAACCATTGGTACTGCTGGTTTGCATGTATTTTATCTTTTTCTTTGTTTGTTTTTATGACATGAACAAGGTTGGATTGTTCATTATATCACTATTTCGTTTTAAGAGGCATCTCTGAACAATTAACTCGGCCAATTAATTTTTAAAAATACGGGATAATAAGTTAATTTTAGAAAGTTGGTCTGAGTAGCACAATTCCCTAATCTAAATAATATAATATCTAATAATTAAAAAAAATACAGAATTTAGATAAGAAACGAAAATATTAAAATGGTACAAGCGGCTGTCAAATTGCACGTTTTGGTACCCTGGGGGCAGAATTGAAGTCCCCCTCTATGGGCGGTTCTGGGCCTCCTGTGCTCTAATGCGAACCTATAGCGCAAGCAACTGGTTCCGATTAGCGACCGGAAATCCTCGGTACTCTCTGTTAAAAACAATTACACTGACATGCGTGCGTGGAAGATGGGTGGGAGACTGACATTACTCGACATGTCGCTGGGCTAACGATCAGAGGTCCTTGCAAAGTCTTTCCTTCAGTTTTACCATATTTTAAATAAGCCAACATTTGACCAATGCCAAATAATGTAGCCTAGTTAGGCTATTCTGTAAGCGTTAAAGTTATAGTGAGGACATTATTATTACATAATACTATTATCATAGTCTTAAAATCATTATCCCAATGAAACAACAACACATGTCAGCTGGCACCGAAACCCATGTTTGCGTTTTTGCTCAAAAGAAACTTATGAATGAAGCCACGTGAGTTTGCCTCCTGCAGCTGGTATGTCTTCTCTTTGGCCCAGAACCACCAGAACAAACATTGGGAGAGCGCAAAGTAAACACCCCACTACAAACCTAACGATGCACTGCGACCACAAAAGCAACACGCGCCTCCTGAGGCTATAGTAAAATCAACAACTCCCGCTTTTTGTTGACCCACAATATTAAGAGGACGTTTGTGACACGAGTAGCCTACATTATATAGAGAATTATATGAAGAAGGGCTATTATCATAAGAGGATAAATAGGGTCATCCAATATGTATTTTATCTACTAATTTATTTGACCATACTTTTTACAATTAGTTATTTAACTATTGTTCCCAACTGTAATTTCCATTGGTCTGTAGGCCTATGTCATTTCTTCTCAAAATATTTGGAAACGGGAATTTCAAAACTAATTGTTTGAGTTTAACTTTAATATTTAAGTTAGATCTAGGATTAACATAAAGAGCGGGAAAATGTTATTATTTACAATCATTTCCAAACACGTAATGTAGGCTATTTTTGTAGAATAGGCCTAGGCTATAGGCTATATAATGTGTCTAAGATGGAATTTGGTCTGATGCATGAAGAGAATATTCGAATGTGTTATTTTCACCCTTGATTTTAGAATTTTACTTAATTAACCATTTTTTTATTTCAACGTAATTGTGTATTATATTTGGAACTATTTAGGCTACATGTTGTGATACAAAGACATGGCGCTTCTGTGAATAATTTTTCACCATTTAATTTGTTATATATCACAGATTTATGGCGAACTTGTATTTTAGTTTACCACTTCATCTTCGTATTTTATTGGTGCAAAACAGTGTGATGAAATGCTAGAAGAACGTCTTATGAGTTTGAAGAAAAGAATCGCTTTATTAACTGCTTTTGGTTTGTCTTCTGACCAGTTTAACGACTTGGCAAATGTCAGTCCGTAATAGTCTACCACGGTAAAGCGTACCACTGAGTATTTCTCTGAGAACCAGAGAAAAACTAAGGATTTTTATTTAGATTTATACTGTTCATTTTCCTTTATATATATATATAATATACAGTAAAAGTGGCAGATCTCAGTCTATATTTGGTACAAAATAAACAAAAATAAATAAAAGCTCAGTCGTAATCACTTAAGAACCGAGGTCCACTAGGCTTGAAGTTAAAGGTCCCAGTAAAGAATCCTGGAGTTGATGTGGGTGTCCTTGCATGCCGTGTACCGACTGCGCGGCGCCGAGGCCGGTCATGGAATACGCGGACGCGCCGGGGTGGCTCATATTACCCTGGAGCAGGAGCACGGAGTTCTGGTCAGGACTCTGCGGGGGCGAGAACTCGTCCTCCGAGCTTGACATCAGGGACTTCCCGCCGTCCAGCGGTGAAAGCTGGTTCTGTTTGTTAGCGCCCGTGTTGTTGTTTTCGCTGTTCTCTCTGTCAAAGATAATGAGATGAGGGTTACGCAGGCACATTTGACATTATATTGTAGATCAAATACGCTGTGTAAAATATAAATTCGTAGTCTTCTCAAATATAAATCTAATTTGGCCATGACTGTGCGAGAAGAAACCTTCAATTTCATCTGAAAATATTGAGATATGACTAAGATGAAATGTTCTCTTTTATTTTGACTGCTGCCAAATATAAAAATGTAAAAAGAAATGATCAGGTAACTCAAACAAATGTGATCCATCTGCTAGGCTAAAATAAGGGGGTTTAACGTGACTAAATCAACCTATATTTTTCTAAGAGTTATATCAATTAGAACTAGATCCTTAATGTAACAACTGTACGATTTTACACTGATACGATGTTAATATTTTAAGGACTGACCAAAAGCAATGTTCTTGGAATCAAACTATAGCCTAGACGTGTCAACAATAGCATCATCAGCAGTCACCTGTGAACTAAGTGGAATGAAGGGCTGAATTGGCTGCATGAAATACGTTTTTATTTTGTTCTCAGGTGACTGAGCTTACCTTTCTTTTGCCTCCGCTGCGCGATCCCTCTGCCGTCTGTTTTTAAACCAGTTGCTCACTTGGGTGGTGGTCAGCCCTGTGGCCTCAGCCAACTCCCTCTTTTCCCGAGGAGATGGATAGGGGTTGTGAGTGTACCACTCCCGCAGCACACCGCGGGATTTCTCCTTAAAACAGTAGCTGGTCTCCTCGCCGTCCCATATTGTGCGTGGCAGAGGAAATTTCCTGCGCACTCGGTATTTCCCCACCGCTCCCAGCGGTCGCCCCCTCAGCTTCTCAGCCTCAACGTAATGGGCCTTAAGCCACAGCTGCTGCAGCTTCGGGTGGTTGTGCGGAGAGAACTGGTGACTCTCTAGTATCTTATAAAGTTCCCTGAAGTTTCCACGATGAAAGGCGACTACAGCCTTGGCTTTGAGGACGCTCTCGTTCTTGTGGAGATGGTCACAGGCCGGAAGAGACCACAGAAAACGGCCGAGACGCTCAAGGTTCCCCCCTTGTTGCAGCACCTCACACACACACGCAACTTGCTCCTGAGTAAACCCGAAAGAAGGCAGCATTGACATGACGTCTGACTCCCGCTACCAAACCGCTCTCCTCTAGATGCTATAACGGAAGCGGAATGGGTGACACCCCGTTCGCCTGCGTTCAATGGGAGCGATTAGGTCGCTTGACAATATTTTTTGGGGTTGGAGTTGTCCTCTGCGCGCGCCGTGAAGTTTTGGGTGTTTGTTGAAGACAGTTTGTTCACTATCGACTCATGTCGCGCTAAAAGAGCACTGCGCGACTGCTGATTGGCTCTTCAGCTGCCCTATCCCCAGCAGCAGTGCGGAGAGAACTCTGCTTCCATTTCCTCCCACGGGGACTCGGTGGTCTGAAACTGGATCCCCCGTCTCCAGTTCTACCTGAGGGAGCCGGGCACCTCGATACTAATCAATTAGCAACTGTCTGAAGGCACCCAAAGCCATTAAAGCGCTTATATTTAATCCTAACAGATTTTTAATGAACAATATTATGTTAAGTAAACCGAGTCAAATTAACTGCATTATCTTCATTTATTAATTTATGTGGAAAAAGTCGTTCCTTAATTGCATATTAATATTAGGTACAACTCTGATCCGCAGCAGAGAATCATTGCAATCATCAGTTGATTGCTACAGTTATTGACTCTACTTGTGCCATTGTCAAAGGCACGCGCGCTCTGCGCAACGTCTAGATGCGCGCGGAGATATTTGGAGTTCCATTTAAAACAATCAGCCTCTCGAGCTGGTTGATAACATAATGCTAATCATAAGCAGCGCCCCCGGCTCTTCAAATTATTCGACAGAACATGCAAGGCCAATAGAAACACTGAAATGGCGCTGGTTACACAGATGCAAGATTGCATTTATAAGGATAAAGTGCTGTTTATTTGAGTTCAACAAAATCGGTGAAAAACTAAAATTAGAGAAATTTAGTTATATTTAATAAATATATTAAATAAAATTTTTACCATGCTGTTTTTTCTGTTTTGCTTTTCTGCTTTTACTTTATTTGAACTTGAGATCAAAACATCAAAATAGCCTACAGCACTTAAATGATTTGTATTCTTTAGACTGCAATGCATTTTTTTCCAGCTCTTTCTTTCTAGTCCTCTCCCCTCTCTCTGTACAGTGAAATCTAAAACCGATGCATTAGTAAATGAGTTCTGTGTTCGTCGAGGTCTTTGCCATCCAGACGCTGTTTTAAGGCATAGATCGCGTTTCTTTATCTTCGTAGAAATCTGCAACCTGACACCGAGGCGACGCGAAACTCACAATCACTCACCCAGAATGGAGCACCTCTTTTAATTTAATTTGAGATGCGGCGTTCATTTTTAAGTCGCTCTTTACGCATGGGCCAATGTAGACTAGAGCTACTCAAGGAACCTCCAGTGTTCCCTCTATGGGTTGAAATGATCTTGCAAGCCTCAAGACACTGGGATAAAACGAGGACTTAATCGGTTTTAGCAGCCAATCCGTGCACCTGTGAAAACAACTTTTTGCCCACTGTCTCTGAAGGGTCAGAGGAGCAGGCTAATGAAAGCTGCCCGTCCATCTGTCCTGAGGGATCACCCAAGGCACAAACATAAAGATGTACTACTATAGTAAATATTTTCTGGACTCTTTTCAAATGCAAAATAAATTGTTGTATTAGGCTACATTTAGTATTTTTAGAAGAAGGAAAAACACGATTTTGTGTAATTTGTTCACTTTAAGTTTTGTGAATCATTTTGTGTCATTTTACAAAATTAAACAAAACCTTACAAAACTTTAAACGTTTTTAAATGCGTAGGTTATTCATTTTTCATATGAATGCACTGTATATATATATATACTTTCATGATTTATCGCAACTTTTTTTCTTTCGTCAAATCAACTCTATAATTAATGTGGTACAGATAACATAATATTTTGAGTTTCTATTTATTAAACCAATCTCCTTCATTGTATTAACTCAAATTTTTAATTTCAATGAACTCAACATTGTAAGGCAACCAGGTAACTTACTTCAAGTTAAACCAACCATAGTTTTACAACGAGGGTGTTATAAATTATTTTGACTTCTCTATCACTTTATATCTCATTGAATTAAATGAAGTTGCATACGTTTTTAACGGTGGTTTCCCAATCCATAACCAATTTTCCATTTCTGTATGTGACTAGACTTATTGAATTTAACGACATTTAGGTCTGTTTCGTCAGTGGGGTCAAGTATCAGCGTCAGTGTAACAGCACACGGGCCTGTGATTGACGGCGCTCGGGTTGTCGTAATGTCTCCAGCACATTGCCGCGCGCCCCCTCCTTAAACCTCAGAAATCGAAAGGCCGTGCCCGTTCTCAGGCCTTGATCATTTCAAGATGTGCTCTTTTATGGCCTAAAGGCGAGGGTTGGCAAGGTCGACGCGAACTCCGGCACACATACCAATGGTAAACACACCATAAACTGCTTCCCTCAAAAAAGCAATCACGGTAGGCTATACAATGAACAACAATGAGGTCATTCTCTTAAAGTAAGGTTCAGTCATGTCCACAACTCTCCAAGCGTATTAAACAAAAAATCTGAAATGTAAAAAATTATGTTATATCAGTTCGACGCAGAAATTTCGTTCGTAAACACCTTATTCTTAATTTTCTGCAGGTTTAGAGTCTAACATGTTGTTCTATAATGCGATGTGAAAGGCTAACATCAAAGCAATCCAATTTTGGACAAAAACTTATCTGAGTTAATGATCAGTTAAATTCAAAATAATAAAACAACACAAATCTAATTTTGGTCATTGGTAATGAGAGAATCAAATATTGGTTCGAAATGTAAAGTGACATTTATATTTAATTATTGGAGTCAAAGGGTGAGTAAAGGTAATTTGGGTAAAAGTATGCCTATAGGTAATTTGAGGCATATGCTCAATAATTTAATACTTTTATGAACCTCTTCTTGGTTTATAAAAATGAGAACCTGATACAGAGACCCTTTATATTATTTTATACATGATTATTTTTGTACTTGTATGATTGTTTTGTTTTTTGTTCAGATTGTTTCTTGAGTTTTTAAAACAGAGTTTCATTTATTGTACAAGAAAGACTTTTCCCGTTGTGTCCTTAGTAGAGGACATCAGGACTGTGTTTGTGTGTGTGTGTGTGTGGTGTGTGTGTGTGTGTGTGTGTGTGCGTGCGTGCGTGCGTGCGTGCGTGCGTGCGTGCGTGCGTGCGTGCGTGCGTGCGTGTGTGTGTGTGTGTGTGTGTGTGTGTGTGTGTGTGTGTGTGTGTGTGTGTGTGTGTGTGTGTGTGTGTGTGTGTGTGTGTGTGTGTGTTTTCATCCGCTGGGAGACACAGCAGATTAATTACATAGGCCTACTATTTTTTTTTATTCGTATGAAATAAGATATTTCTTTCGAACTTCTTCTTTTTTTTTCCTTTTTTTTTTTTACAAAAGTGATTGTGTCATCTGTTTATTATGCCCCGTACCAAACACTACTTCGAAAATAATAAATAAATAAAAATATATTAATTAATTAATTAATTATTAAGAAAAAGTTTTTTTATCCTGATTCCCAGAAGGACATGATTAGGACACTCATTTTGTTTGTCACATTTCCCCATTCTAATCAGAAACGACGATGATAACAATAAATGCGGTTATTTCAGAAAGTAGCTTGCACTTACTGTCTGCACAAGAATGTGATAGAACAAGTTCTTTCTAGAGTTGTATTTTAAAGCAAATTATGTGTGGTAAGTCTTTGGTTTCCTCATGCCACAAACCCATGCCACAAACCATCAGCATTCATGCTTACATTTTTCTACTTAGGTAAAGTTTGCAAAGTCAAAGCAGACCCATGCCACAAAGCTCTCAAAATGAGCATCAATATGAGCTCTCAAAGCTTATGAGCATCCCTTACATTTAATGAACTCGATATTGAAGTAATTCTGCTGACCCCTGCTGGCTTGGATGTTCTAGTGATATTAGAATATATTGCCTAAATCATATTTCAATGTCTTTGGAAAACAAGAAAAAACACAAAATGACTTAGGCAATTATGTATGAGGCTAACGATATGATATAATTCATTTGATCATTTTATTTATTTGATATATATATATATATATATATAATATATATTAGATATATATATATATATATTATATAATATATATATATATATATATATATAAAACATAAACATCAAAATACATGATGAAAAACATCATTCTAAGCAAAGAGATTATAATATTTTCATCATGTATTTTGATGTTATAATATATATTTATTTTTTTTTTTTTTTTTTTTGTGTATGAAAGTATTTGGAAGTACTCGTTCACTCAGTGTTTTCATAAAACAAACATAGATTATTGTTCTCTATTGAAGAGGGTGTGTGTGTACAGAAGTGGTGGGTCTCAGACCCTGTTGCCCCTTGACCTCACATTAGCGCACAGTATATAGTGCTGTGGTGCAGTGGGCACAAGGGTCCGGTTACATGTGCTTCACAGTCTGCTGTGCTTCACTAAATGTCACACTTTGAAACCTCCAGAAAAAGTCAGGGGTCAGGTTCTTTAATAAGCCCACTTCTGCAGGGTTTCTTATTTTTTATGGCCTGTCTTTCCCAGGATTTATGAACATCTTCACTTTGTTTAAAAAAAGAAGAAAAAAAAATATATATGAAAATTACTGTCTTCTGAAGTGTGTATTTGTTATTACTTTCTTAATATCTATAATATAATCTCCTAAAAAAATATTTTGATGTACAGTACTTTTCTCATGATATATATATATATATATATATATATCTGTGGTTGACACTAAGTTCCTTGTACTTTACATTCTTTTGGTGAAACTGGAGAGCGTATCAAAAGAAATGTGTTTTTTTGTTCTCTCCTGTGCCTTTTGTTATAAAAGTTGAACCATCCCATTCATGGTACAAGGTGATGGAGTGACGTATTTTTGTATTTAAATAATACAGAAAAGCAACATAACACTGCTTCCCATGAAAAGCACAGTGACATATAGTCTGCCAAGGGGAAATTGGGGACATAAAACACACATGTCCCTCTTTCGTGCACCCACCATTTCTTTGCTTAAAGCCCCAGACAATAGTGCTTTCTTACCCTTCAGTGTTCCAGGAGGCGCCACCTGATACCTGGCAATCAGCTAATCTGGTGCCCTAGGCGACAGGGTCACCTTTGGGCAGGTAACAATAGATTCTTTACCCAATGTGCTTTTTTGTCTCCTCCTTTGTGCGAGGGAGCAAATCCTACCTGGGCGCCATTCAATTAGCGCTGACTCACACAGGCTGGTGTAGACAACTGCGCACCAAGACAAGGAAATGTTCCCACGGCAGTAAACAGACCTTGGACATTCTGGCTCCTGCTTTCACACTTTCTTGAACAATCAAAATTTGCATAGATACCAGTCTCATTAATTAAAATATCTGCTGCCTATAATGTGCGTTGATGTGCGATATTAAAATCCTGTTTAATAATATTAAGAACAGACTATATGTCTCCTATCATCCGTTCATAATCTACCAAACGATGAGCCTGCATTTTTGCCCTGGAGTCCTGGCCAAAAGTCTATTCCTGCTAGATCATGTGAGGACAGTTCAGGAAATCTAATAAGGATATGTAACTTCTCCTCTTATACTCTGGCTTTTTGGATGACCTTTACTTTGAGTAATGTCATGACAGGTACCATATGAAACTTTAAGAGTGAGCGGGGCTTATTCAGCTGCCAGGTTTTGGCTAGAGATCACAGAGGACGCCCCTGGTGAGAACACAAGCTTGATCTCCACCGTCCTGCATATGTGTACGTCCATGCATTAGTAATGTCTGAGATCACCGCCAGCCATCCAGGGGGTCCAAGTTGTAGCCTGATCTGGTTAAATGGATAGTCTTGGATGTCCTTTAGACCGACATCATGCCTGCCATTGGTTAAAAACATATAGCCGACTTACCTGGTGCTTCCAATAAGAGATGATTCATTGAAAGTGATGTCATTCCCTTTACTTATCGAATTATCTGGCTAGGACTCTAATGTGAAACACCGGTGTCAGTGACATAGACAACCCTTGGATCATTCATTATATATGTACAAATATAAATATTTAATAGGGTGGAAGGGTTTAGAAAAAATAGGTTTTTCAAGCAGGACTGACGTTTTAGGTTTTCTCATGGTTCTTGAAGTATATGTACAGAGATCACTTTTGGTGTAAAGGTGCGGTCACATTAGTGAAATCTTAGCAAAATTTGGAGACAGAAAATGTTGATTGTCTATTTTCAATATTGTATGAAGTACTGAAGTCACTTTCATACAAAGCAGCTTTCTGTTGGTCAATGTAGCGAATTTGCGACTAATTTGAAGACTAATTTGAACCTGTTGTGAAATCTGTGAGGGGAAACTTTTCACCCTATAATGCAAAATATCCCAATTGTGAATTCCTATTGAAATTACTGCATTCTGCCAATAAAATTTGCTGAACAATAAATGTGACCGCACCTTAAGAATATTCTTCTTGTCCTGCAAGGATCACAGAACTCAGCGCCGGGCATTTTCTAAAGATAAAGTAAATGACAGCATACGCCCAAATCATTTTAAAACAGTCTGCACACAAATCAAGAAAAAAAAAACACACTCATACTTCAGTTATTTCTCATAAATTCTACCAAACAAATGTCTTGTTGTCTAGCCTAGCTTCCTAGTATATTTACAGTTTATGAGGAAGGCACATGTGACCAGTTAATGGTCAAGATTATATACTTTACAAAAAAATAAAGTCCACACTGGGATGCATAGAAAGAGTTGTATGTTTGAATCAAAAAATTCTGTAACATAAAATTCCTCAAGTCAAACATAACAAAATAAGCTTTATCACGTTTGCATCGTCACACTCAAAGAATTTAAATACAAAAGACCATAAACAACAACAACAAAAATCTGTGCTTCAGTAAAATCTTGTAAAATGAAAAAAGCTGCAGTATTTTTGATTCAGAGCACGCTTGTTTTGTGCTTTTTAACGGGTCTTTTCGTACATGTTTTGAGGTGCGAGTAAAGACACTGCAGCCAAAAAATCTTCAAAAGGTCAGTGCATTGCCTGGTACATTCTGCAGCCCTCTTAGTGCAAGTTGGGATATCTGAGGACAGGAAGGCACTGTTCGTATCCATCGGTAGGGTTCATTTGAGAATGATTTGTGCTTACAGAGTCCGTAAGAGAACAATGTGGTGAGACAAAACCGGTCCAGCACGAGTGAAATGCTGCTCTTAATTTTTAATGACATTTTCAGAGGTCACTTCCATCATCGTCCATCTGTACAGTCTGCAGCTTGGCCAGCTCTTTCCCTTCCATGTCCAGATCCCCACAAACAACCCTGACTGGGCCTTCTCCTGCCCTAGAAGCAACCCGCAGGCTGTTGGGCAGCTGGACATCTTGAGACCTGTAGTCTGAAGACAGGGTTACACTGTTCTCTTGGAGACCACGTCCAGCTTGACTCAGAGCGTGATGTACCTCAGTGCTGGAGAGGGCAGAGGTGACTGTGGCTGTTACGTAGGTTGAAGAGAACCACTAGTGGAGGAAGACGAAAGGAAAAGGGAGGCTGTGTAGCCCAGGTTGCCTCCTTGGTCCAGGGGCATTTCAGAATGATAAGTGTAGCTTCCAGACACATCCAAAGGCTCCTGCTTCACAGTCTGGGTGTAGAGCAGGGTTTGGCTCGAGTGCTGGGAAGAGTCACTGACCACATTGCCCAAAGGAGCAGAGCCTGTGTAGGGGATAAAAGAGAAAATGAAATCCAGTTCTGTAAATGTAGTTCTCCATTCTCTATATCAAATATTGAATAGGCTATACGTGATGCGCATGTGCTCTATCTATTTGAGCCGGAAGTTGCAGTTGTTTGTGGTAAAACACGAATATTACATACATATATTTTGTTTTTAGTGTGTCTTATATTGTTTGTAATTCTAAATATAAAAACCGTTTTGGCTGTCTTTAATGTGTCGTGGGCAGATCGCTGTAGCTGCATCATTAGTTAGTTAGCCATATCATCATTAGCCGCATTAGTTAGCAAGAAAAGGGAATTTTAATTTTAATTCGTAAATATATTGTTAAATATATGAAGTAGGCTATATTATAAATGTATTGTATTACAAACTTAATTATTTTGTGCAGGCCCATTTGAATAAATCTCCTATTTCTGTCAAAAATGTCAGTTTGTAATCTATAGAGACCATTTTTCTCAAAAAGTGGACAGCTAGGATTTTAATTATTATTCTGTATTATGTAGAACCATAATATTTATATCATTAGAGTATAACCGACTTTTCATTCAGTGCATAACACTTACATGGTAAAAATGACTCAAAAAGTTCACATATTGAGCTGTGACTTCAAGGTAAACCCAAACAACTTTGCAGAATGGCCTGGACATCAACCCTCCCAGTTTAATACAACTCATTTGAGAACGGATGAGAGAGAAAGGACAGAGCGTGAAGGTGTTATCTGTTTATCTAACTGGGACTCCTTTGTTGCTATCTCAAGAGGTTCGCATCTTTTTCTCTCTCTCCTCTCTCTTTCTCTCTCCTTCTTTCAGTCTATCTTTTTGTACTTATTTTCTTCAGAACTGTTCAAGTGAACTGTAAAATGAAACACCTTTTTCATTTTCTGTTTGCGGTTAGACTCGCTATGATTTCCTTGTAACTCTAGAATGTGGTTCTTGGCACATGTCTCTTGCAGTGACAGCCTCTGGCATTCGGCCAGACACTTTTCTTCCATTATGCTTGCACAAATGTCTGATAAATAATCACAGAGCCCAAACTCCTCCTCCCCTCCCTTTACTAGCTCACTTTCTGAAACTAGAACCAACGTTTTCTGTAGCTTCCCGTAGTCATTGCTTGTGAGGGTGGGCTGTTGTATAAAGGGGGTCAGGAACATATGTTCCTTCCATCTGACTTGTACGTTTTCAAAAAAAACTGAAATTACATCTCACTAGTTGTGACTTCGTAGACAAGAACGGCACTGCAAGGAAATTGCTAATGTTTCTTTGTATTTGTGAGGCACTGGAGATCAAACTTTGTGTTTTTATGAAGACATATTTTATTGAATTGCCTTGAAAATTATGGGCGCAAGGAAACAGGGTTTCGGCTAAACAATTTTAATTTCGTCTTTTTCTTGCTGGATCGTTTGGGCCCAACTGTTTTCCTTCTAAATCAAAAGTTCAGCCAGGGGTGGGTTTGTTTTTATGTGTCTCGTAAACTGCATATTAAAGGATAAAACAGACGAGCGAGAGAGGAGCAGAACGCAGCTAGCCTTGCTGTTATTGATGTGGCCATAAAATATTCATGGAAAGAACCATTAGTGAGTGGTTAGGGCCATGAAGGGGAGGTGGGGACCGTGTTGAGAGGCCTGCGTTTGGTATGATTCTCTAGCCAGTTGACCTGGACCCTCACATGCCTCTCATAGTTTTACCCACAAGACACTCCAACTGCCCACGACCCACAAGGCTCTCTTGCAAAACCTCTGCTCTTTTGCATCTAGCTCTGTGGTCACTTTTGGCAAGCTTAACCGCATAAATGTTCAGTCTTATTCTCCAAAGCGATGATGTAATTACTCTGGCTCTTATGAGCTCACTAGAAGTGCTCCGACTACATTAGGTATTGTTGTTATTGTATCTTCAAAGACATATGCATGAGGCGCAGAGGGGCATATCAGACGTTTTAAACTGGAAGTGGCAGTCAACGTTGTTGACATTCATTGAATGCACAAAAAGACACTGAGACAGAACAAAATATGTTCCTTAAGGGTTCTGCAGAAGTAAGTCAGTCATACAGGTTTGTAATGACACAATTTGTATTTTTGGGTGAACATATCTTTAAGCAATATATCTTACTGAATAAGGTCCTCCTACCGTGAGTGGAAGATGTTGAGGATGGTGGCAGCATTAGAGGAGGAAGACCCATGGTGGTTTCATTTCCTTGGAGATTGACCACACTGTAACTGCTGAGATGAAGGGCTCCTGAGGTAGTGGATGGCGTGGAGGGGGCCGAAGCATAGGAGACTACTGAAGAAATAACTCCATCTTCAGCATTGGAAACTAGAGTCTGCATGGCGTCTAGCTTTCCAGAGGCAGGTTCAGAAACCCCCATTGGGTATGGAGCATAAGACACAGAAGACCCACCTAACAGCCTCTCCTGACTGTGATGGGAGACCCTCTGGGGATCAAAGGTCAAGAAATGGCCGCTTGTGGTGCCAAGTCCATTCAGTAGAGCATTGCTACTGTGTGATTGAACGTAGCCTCCACCGTTGATGTAGTGAGCATTCACGTTCGCTAGGTCACCGTTAAAACTCATTCCTCCAGCTGCATGAGAGGGCATTTTTACATCTCCAATTTGTTGGATGACGGTGGTTGTTCCTCCATCCGAGTAAACTGTAGGGGGGCTATTCCATGTGCGACTGAGCTAGAAGAGCCGCTGGAGAGGGGACGTGGTGACAAGTCCTCCTGGCCTTTACTGGACTCATCTTCTGTACTATGATTATCTGACTCGCTGGAAGAAGAAAAAAATGTTTAAGAAATAGACCCTTTGGTTCGTGTGTGTGTGTGTGTGTGTGTGTGTGTGTGTGTGTGTGTGTGTTAATTTATTGCTTTGGTGCTGAAAATGTGTTTTGCATGAAAAATTGCTTTTTTTTCCTACATAGTCATCCATCATTTGCACTCTTGTGGATTTACTCTTTTAATTTTGAATTATTGTAATTTACTCTTATTCATATTTTCCAGAAAATGTAATAACAATAAATTAAACAAACTCATTTTATAATGCCTTATGTGTTCTGTGTGTAACATTTCTAATAGATCTCTTAGTTTCTTCGTATCAGCAAATAAAAAAAAAATGTGGTTTCAAAATTAAAAATGTAAGTAAAGCACTAGCTGCTTTATCAGTAGCAGTATGTACTTGTGTAGATACACTTTAGGAAATAGACTTTATAAACCAATTGATTAACTTGTAAGCACATTGAAATCCCAAATAGGATAGGCCTACTGTAAAAGTCAACCTCTTGTGCGCTTCTTAAAACAGACCACTATAATAAAATAATTTTCTGTAAATATCTCAGCCATCATTTCTAAAGTTGACTTCTTGCCCCCGGGGGTCAAAAATCCGATAAAAGGATCTGAGCTCTTGGAGGCATTTGGAGGACTATGACAGCTGCGGGTGCATCGTTCAGAGTCGCATCTATATACAAAGATCTGATTGACACGACAAACCGTTGATCTTTTCTGATCCAAAAGGCTCGCATAAGGAGTTCATGAGCATCTTCGTTCGAACAATGAATAATTGTCTTTGTCAGGGTGACAGTGCAACATCAAAGCTAACGCTCACTGCAGGCATACGGGAAAAAAAACTGACATCCCTTATTTACGACACTTAAGATTTATTATTTATGATTAAAGCAACATTTTGTGGGCGGTATGGTTAAACGTTATTTCCACTGCAGCTTGAAACTCTGTCATACAATCAAGGTGCAAGTAAAAGTTTACAAATACAGAGCTGCTTCTTATCTGCCCCAGTTGCCTCAAGCTGTGAAGAGGATTTTGGCCACGTCAGGAGATTGAGTGCAGATCCCTCTGACTGATTGTCAGGGTGGGACAATGGCTTTAAAATCCAGAAACAAACATAGACAATGGCTATGGTAATTTAATGGCTGATCATATCTAAAGTAAACCGACGGTCTGTTTTGGTAGTGTTTGAAAGCAACTACGTCTGTTAAAATGTTTGTCAGCTCTTTGTTTTGCTTATCCAATTAATGTGACCTTTTAATTAATTCTGAGAATTTATAAAATGTCTACATCGTTAAAAAAGGCTTAGTATTAGTTAGCTGAACCGGTGTTCAATAAACAATTCTTCAAAGAACGTGTTATTCTCCATTTTCTTTTGAAAATCATATACTTCATGTATTTAAAAAAATATATTTTAAAATTGCGTTCAGAGACGAATATAATCTGAACAACTTTTTATTCAACATAAATAACTTTTTATGATAGCCAACTCAATAACCCTATAGCCTATACAGCCAAAATGGCTTTAAATAAGAAAATGGTTAGTTGATAACACGATTTGACTTCAAAGAACCACTGAAGAACCTTATTTTCCCGTCACGGTCTCCACGTTCTTTAAAACTACACCTTGAAGCGCTCAAAGCTTCGTATTTCAAAACAGTGATGAAACGTGTCCTCCATTCGGTCTCACGCATTCCATCATACGTGTCCCCCTCTCAGTCAACGATTTAGATACAACTATAACTACGTCCTACCTTTTTGACTGCGCCTCGGATGGATTTCTGTCTCTCTGCCTCCTGTTTTTGAACCAGTTGCTGACCTGCGTCAGAGAAAGTCCTGTCATTTTAGCCAGATTTCGTTTCTCGGCTGGAGATGGGTACCGGTTTCGCTTGTACATTTCCTTCAGCGCGTTCCTAGACCTCTCTTTGAAACAATACACGGTCTCCTCTCCGTCCCAGATTGTCCGAGGCAGCGGATATTTCCTGCGTAAGCGATACTTGTCCACGGCACCCAGCGGTCTGCCCCGCGCCTTCTCCGCCTCGGTGTAGCGCGCCTTGTACCACATATCCTGCAGAGACGAGTGGTTTGACGGACTGAAACTGTGGTTCTCCAAAATGCAGTAGAGCTCTTGGTAGCGGGCCTGGTGGAACGCGACTATCGCCTGAGCTTTCAGGATGCTCTCGTTCCCCTGCAGCAGGTCACTCTGCGGCAGTGACCAGAGGAACCTGGCCAGGCGCTCCACGTTCCCACCCTGCAGCAGCGCTTCGCAGACGCACGCGACCTGCTCTGGGGAAAAGGCCAGGGAGGCCGGCGAGCAGTCCAAAAGTTCGGCATTCTCCATCTGCAACTCCGCGGGGTCCAGCACTGACAGCTTGACACTCCCACGATTCTCCCTCTTGATCTCATCGGCACTAATGACCTCGCTTGAGGAAGAAGACATTTTGAACGCGTCCTGATAAGTCACTCCTCTGGGTTTCAGGCAGCACATCAGGCGATCGGGTTTCGCCCCTCCATCCAAGCACGATCAGGTATCTGACCGCTGTGTGGTGTGGATAAGATCTGGCGTCCCCCGTTCCACTACAAGTTTAACTCCACAGCCCACGTTGGAAAGGAGTCCAAGTCCTGAGCGCATTTTGATTCGCCGCTCTGGCCCTGCGGGGTGGAGCGACTTGGATGTGAAGACAAATGTTTGCGCTGGGAACGTCCATCAAGGGTGCATTTATAACGCGGGTACCTGTGCAAGGTAATGCAGGCTGCACTACGTCCTTACACAATACTAAGAACGAGTTTTCACATTTTCATATGTAGCTACAAAGTAGTTGCTTCCTGTAGCCTAGATTGACTGCTATGAGGCCAAAACATGCCTTTTCTTGAAGAATGAGTAAAAGCAACTTAGAAATGAGATTAATAGGCGATATTACCCTCCGGAGGTGATATAAATTATAAGACTCCCCAAAAAAGAAGTGTAATTTTATGTCATGATCTGTTAATAAATATAAAAATACTATCATCTGAATGAGCTGTATGCTCAATTAAGATAACTTCACATTTCAAGTTGACTAACTTAAATAAAAGTAGACTGGACTATAAAACAAGTGAAATGAACATATAATTTGAGTTAGGACAACTTTACATTTTAAGTTTACTGAACTGAATTTCATTTTCAGTATTAATTTCAGTTGTTTAATAGAGTCTAGTCAACTTTACTCTTTATAACTCTATATTCTTTATTCTCTATAACATTTTAACTTCACTAAACTTAAAAATGTAAGGCCTGTTTTTAAAGTTGTTAGCCTGCTTTATGTATTTAAATTTGATTTGCTGTTAAATTAAAATGTTTACTAAATATTACTATTTATATTCAAATGTTTAAAGTGAACTGATGGTGAAATGTTTGATTACCACAATAAATTATTCATACACAAACTTTAAAACCCCAGTATTGGTTATAACAACATGACTCTCCCTTGTTTTATTTTTCAATGTTTTGAGAATTTGTATATTTACAAACTTCTTTAACTTATAGCAGAAAAATATGGGAATATATATCAAAGTTTAAGACACAGAAAGCAAAATAATTAAATAAAACAATCTAAGTTTCAGGAATTGAAGCAAAATGTATACAACACACTCTATTTGACTTTTAGACATTCTCAGAGCCAATGCTTTGCTCATTGTCTTGCTCTGAGTATGTTTACGTTTATTAGTGTATTGTCTAGAAAGCTTCCCCTTTAACTTAAATAGATTAAATTAAAGATATATGAAAAATAACTAAATTATGCAATGCTATTTATTTATTTAGGTTGCGTAAGAAACAAGCATTTTCTGAGTCTCAAATATTCCAATGCAACTTCCAACTGTTTATGTCTGTCCATTTGTCAGACGGCACTGACAATCTGCCTCTTGATTGCACTTTTTTTCAGTTTGTCATGCTGTTTACTGGAAACTGAAGGTCTGTATGGGAGCCAACAACCGCAACAGCTGACAGGAGGCCCCAGAAGCCTCCCACAAAAGCAAAGGGAAGTTTGATGTGATTGCATCCCTAAAATTAAACCCAGCACAAACAGAATACCTGGCAGCAGCTCTGTGCACAACCTTGCATTCACATGCTCTTGGTATGAAGGTGGAATGAAGGTACGTAGGTACCAGACTTTATACTGTCCCGTGCTTATAGAAGCCCATGCAGGGGAAAGGCAGTAAACTATGTCTGGGATGTTCAGTCATATCAGGAATGGACTATGCAGTGAAGTGAGCTGTCATGAAGTTGTGTTATGGTGAATTACAAACATCATATAAGACCTCTGTATAACCTTGGGAGCATGCTGATGTATAATGGCCACATACCTTTATCCCTTAGATTTCCAGTTTAGATTAGGTGAAGTGTTGCCTGTTGTTATGGGCATGGCTTTTGTTAGCTGATAATTGGTTTAATTGTCTGTTAGAAACAATTAGAGACAATGGAGGATGATTTATAGTTTTTGTTGTTGTTGCTGAATATTTTAAATCATCATTATAAGCACTTTGTCAATCTCTACAAGGATAGAAATATCAAGTTTTATTTTCCTCATTTCTCTTTACAACAGTGTTATCTCTAATCAGGGTATGATGAAATGTTGTAATATGAAGTGTTTCCTTACAATCCATCATTGTAAATGGAGCATATTGGCTTGCGCTCATGCACATCCATATGTGCACACTGCTAAGTTTTATGTGATTTATGTTTTGCATGCTTTTTTTTTTTAATCAATTTAAAATAGTCCGTTCTCATTGCTAGTTTCTGTTCACTAACTGCTTGGGTGACTTGTGAAGATTTCCCTGGTTGAATCAATGTGTAAGAGTGGGATGATAAGTGTGTCATAGGGGCTGGGTGTTGGAATTCAGCAGAGAATTTCCTGCAAGTTTAAATCCTCAGTATACCTGGAGCTTCAGCAGATGATCCAAAACACATGCAACCAAATCCATCACAATGCTTCAGTCGACTGGCCTAAAGAGACAAACAGAGAGAGAGAGAGAGAGAGAGAGAGAGAGAGAGAGAGAGAGAGAGAGAGAGAGAGAGAGAAGAGAGAGAGAGAGAGAGAGAGAGAGGAGGAGAGAGAGAGAGAGAAGACCCCAGAATGAAGGAGACCCAATATCTTTTCTCTGAAATGATCATTCATTCATTTTTGTTTGTTATTGTTTTGTATTTATTTATCATTTTTATTCCAGATTGATCAACTTTCAAAGCTCCATGGGGTGGTTTTAGACAAGTTCATAATTCACAGAATAACTGTTTTTATTTATTTAGCCTATTTGGATTTATTAATGTAGTCAGTTAGTTTTTTTTTTTCATTTTATTAATTTATTCATGTTTTTTTTTTTTTTCATTTTATTTATACATATTTTTTTATACCAGATTGGTCAAACCGTCAAAGCTTTTTAAACGGTTTAGATATGCTCCTCATTCATCATTCATTTACTTTTTAGGTCTTGATATCAAGGTATAGAGAGTGGGTCCCTATTCCTTTAAAATATGTTCACCATCCGCTGTCTGTTTCATTGCTTGTGGCATCTCCACATGTCCGACACTATGGCCATGAATGAATCCTTTGTCGCACTGCAACTGCACAGAAGCAACCCACCCCAACCCTTTTGCAACCTCCATCCTTCCCTCCATATGTTCCCAATACATCTAAACCTGTGGCCTGGGGGGCTAACACTAAGCACCTGCCCCTGCCTGGGCTACAAAGGGGGCTATTCTTCATGATGGATTGACAAGCTAAAATTGATGAAGACTTAGGAACATCAGCGAGATAGGAGGGAGTGGGATATTATGTCTACTTTCATAATGTTTCTGAAGGTGATGGTCTGCGAGAGTGTCAATGTGTGCATGAGCGTGTGTTTGTCTATGTGCTTTGTGCATCTGTTTGTGCATGTCTTTTTTTGGTTTCCCCCATGTCTGGTTTTACCAGTCTTTCAAAGGGGATTTTTTTCAGTTTGTTCGCAGCGCGCACTGAGCTGTTATCTCTGAGATCAGCGCATGTTAAATGTAGGATAAAATGCCCTTGATTTGACTGTAATGCTGAGTTTCGGATGGAATGTAAGCAAAACGAGTCAGCGCAAGCATTCTTTTATTTCTTCTGACAGAGGTTTGGCACATACTCTTTGGACATGCTTGTCTTTAAAAATGATCACTTTAACTTGCTTCAGAGTTTGAACTGAGTTCAGCTTCCTCACTTCACCAGAAATTGCATCATCATGGCTGTAAGTTTACGGTTGAGCGTTCCGATGGTTTGTTGAAAATGCCAGGTTGAACATGTTGGTTGCTGATGTTTTGCGTTCATTTAAGGTCATTCACGCAAAGGAAGATAACGAAAATTATATAGTTTTAAATTAATAATCGCAACATGACATCATGACTTTTGCGTAAACATACACGCCACTTTCAAGTCAAGTGGCGTGTTATTTATACGCATTTTGAGCTATCCGCGTGTATGCGTGTATATCTACGCCGTTATGTCCGAGTGATTCCGCGTGTATGTACACGCTGTTAAAAATCCGTGCGAAATAAAGCCAAATTTTGATATACATCTGGGGGAGCGATATTTTTCTTCCTAGGATGGTAGGGAAAGACTCATAAATGGTATTAACCAGTGACGGGTAGGTTTAGGGACGGGTTGGGGTAGTTCATATATTTATATATACAGTAATGTAACGTTAAGTCAACGGCGTTCATAAACACGCTGAAAAGCGATTATGCGTGTTGATAGCACGCCAAAAATGGAAATACGAATTGGCGTGTCATACATACGCAGTTTCATGAGATCAGTCTGATAATCGTTACAATTCTTCGAAAATAGGGATGTCCACAACACTATCGCTGGAATCACTTTAAGATATTTTTTTTCCAGCTGATGAACGATAAAAACATTGACAGCCAATCAGAATCCAAACAATTTTAAAGAGACAGATGACATAACTGCAGCGCGCTAATAGAGTGTTCTCTTACGAGAGTATCTCTCGTACTGCGTAATATCTTACGCTATGGGGAAAACTCTTTTCCACGAGATATTGAAGCCAAAAATTATCCTTAATTTTTTATTAATGTAAAACGCTTTGCGGCAGCAAGCAGACATAGGCGAGACAGCTCGCGCGCCTATTGGCTGCCCTGCGGCAACAGCAGCAGCCTATCGAGAGTGGCTCTGCGTGACGTCACGACGAATGGGGGCCTTTCGCGCCCATATAGTCACGTCCCGCCAGAAAGGGCGTGGTCTCGCCCTATAACCAGGCTCGATAGCTGCTCTTACGTTGATTTTCATCTCTTCAGCGAAGCCTCACGCATCGCTGGATCCAGAGTGAGAAGCCGCGCCGTCGACCTGTAGCCTTCAGCGGGACGTGCCATTGAGCCTGGAGTCGCTGGCCTCGCCGCCTTCAGCCGCCGTACCTGCTGTGCTTTCCGGCGTTATATCCTTTCCTCTGCATAGAGTGTGTGTGTGTGCTTGCATATCTGCTTTTTTCCCACCCCCTCTAAAAGAGCGGCGTCTTTTTAAAGATGCCTTCCTGCGGTTCTTGCCGAGCCCCACTCAGCGACGAGGACCGACATGTCATCTGCGTGTCCTGCCTGGGTGAGGATCACGCGGACATCGCGCTCGCTGACGGCGGATGCCATCATTGTGAACGCTTGCCTATGGTGACTCTGCGGACTCGCCTAGCTTCGTTCTCCGAGCCCGCATCCCAGCCCGCCGTGATGCCGCGCCGCAAGAAGCGCCGCGCCCAGCGCGCGCCCGAGCTATTTCCAGCCCGCCAAAGCTCGCCGTGTTCGCCCGCCAGCTTCGCCGGCTTCGCTCGAGTCGCTCCCAGACGGACAGCGGCCGCCGTCTGCCGCCGCGTCCGCACTTGAGCTCGACGAACTTACCGGAGACGGCATTGAAACTGAGCCGATGCGTCCGCTCTCTCAAGCCGTGGATTACATCGGCCTCGACTGAAAGGCGCTCGCGCAACTAACGCGCAATAGGCTGGACGGACGCTTTCTCGGGAAAGACGAAGCTCCGTCACAGTCGAGACCCGCGCCTTTCCCCCCCTGAATGGTGAGAGACATTTGTGGTTAACGCTATCCGAGATGACGGAAGCCGAGCGCTCCGTGTTCCTCGACGTTCTCGCTCTGCTGGACGCCGCCCCCCTCAGCGCGGGCCCCGGCCGAGGATTGAGATAAAGCCCGAGGTCTCAAGGCCTTCCTAGTCTCTCTAGGAAAGCGACGGTGTTCAGTTCCCGCTGCGGCCGGATTTACACCAAAACTTCTCGCTCGTTCAGTTCCAAGCAATGTGACTGTTCCAGTGTATTTCGCAGTGAGCAAGCTGGTTCCACAGCCCGCTTGCCTGCGCACAAAGGCCGTCGTTTCGGCTAACTAGCAGCGCCGCCAGGCCCGAGATCAAACACCGCGCTCTCGCTCTGCTGGACGCCGCCCCCCTCAGCGCGGGCCCCGGCCGAGGATTGAGGTAAAGCCCGAGGTCTCAAGGCCTTCCTAGTCTCTCTAGGAAAGTGACGGTGTTCAGATCCCGCTGCGGCCGGATTTCCACCAAAACTTCTCGCTCGTTCAGTTCCATGCGTTGTGACTGTCCCAGTGTATTTCGCAGTGAAGCAGCCGGTGTCTCAGCCCGCTTGCCTGCGCACAAAAGCCGTTTCTATGGCTACCCAGATAAATCCAATAAAGAGTGCATTTTCTGGTGTTCCGGCCACGGCCGATGGTGTTATGAGTGTTGTAAGAATGCCCACGTCCCAGTGCCCATTCCCACACCCAGACACAGCCCGCCACGGTGCAGGGCTAGCACAAATAAAACCAACTCATGTTGGTTGTGCAGAAAATGTAGTGAACGCGCCCATACATGCCAGCTTACACTACACTATGCGTGTCCCTTGGTTTCTGTAAAAACGAAACTAACACACATTTAGTCGGCGCGAGCCGACAGTGTTCTCAGTGCAGTAAATGTGCCCGCTGTCCCGCATTTCCTCACTGACACGCCGAATCCCACGGGATTCACCCCCGCTCGCTTTCTATGCACAACCCGTCACAGAGAAGCTGAGCGCGGCCAGGCTGCCCGCTGTGATTAGCGCGCACCTCGCACGCTGTGAACACAGCGTTGATTCAGTCGGCGCGAGCCGAGTGTTCTCCGTGCAGAAAATGTGCCCGCTGTCTCGCGCCCGCATTTCTCACAGACACTCCGAATCTCACGGGATTCGCCCCCGCTCGTTTTCTCTGCACAACCCGTCACAGAGAAGCTGAGCGCGGCCAGGCTGCCAGCTGTGATCAGCGCGCGCCTCGCACGCTGTAAACACAGCAGTGATTTAGTCGGCGCGAGCTGACAGTATTCTCAGTGTAGTAAATGTGCCCGCATTTAGTAAATGTGCCCACATTCCCTCACACGCGCCGAATCCCACAGGATTCGCCCCGCTCGCTTTCTCTGTGCGTCCCGCCATAGAGAAGCTGAGCGCGGCCAGGCTGCCCGCTGTGATCAGCGCGCCCCCCGCCTCGAACGCTGTAAACACGGTGTTGTGTTCCCAGTACACAGGGGCTCTCGAGCCGCCGTCCTGCCGCGGCCAGAGCCCAGATTTCATTCTACCCCTAGCTATTCACGCAGATGCGTGGTCAAGGCTTCCCGGGGTATCAGAATGGGTGTTGAACACTATAACGAGAGGCTGTTCGCTACAGTTCGCTCGACGCCCCCCGCCGTTATACGGCGCGAGTCGAAACTACGGTGTAAAGCGAAGTGTTTCATCTACTTCGAGCCGAGATAGCGAAACTACTGAGAAAAGGGGCTATAGAACCTCTATCTCAGGGCGAAGGGGGCTTATACAGCAGATATTTTCTGGTACCGAAAAAAGATGGTGGGCTCAGACCCATTCTAGATCTGCGACTGCTGAACAGAACGCTCGTGAAGCGCCAGTTCAGAATGCTTACGACCAGGAAATCCTCGCGCAAGTGCGCCAAGGAGACTGGTTCATGTCAATAGATCTGAAAGACGCCTATTTTCAAATACAAATAGCGTCCCATCACAGGCGATTCTTGAGATTCGCCTTCGAGGGCCAGGCATATCAATACACAGTCCTGCCGTTCGGCCTGTCCATAGCACCCCGTACGTTCACGTAGTGCATGGACGCGGCCCTCGCCCCCCTGAGACTTTGGGGCATGCGAGTTTTGAACTGCTTGGACGATTGGCTGATTCTAGCTCGTTCACGAACGGAGCTCATAGAACACAGGGCCGCATTACTCGAGCACCTCGAGGAGCTGGGCCTTACAGTCAATTGGGCGAAAAGCTCACTGCTCCCCAGTCGGAGAATTTCCTTTCTGGGAACAGTGTTAGACTCGCTATCCATGACAGCACGCCTGTCACCGGAGCGCGGATTGAATATTCAGCACGTCGCGAGATCCTTCCGCCACGGCTCTATAGTCCCGCTCAGAAGGTTTCAGAAAATGCTGGGTCTGATGGCCACAGCAGCCTCCGTACTCCAGTTGGGCCTGCTCCGCATGCGCCCACTGCAGCTATGGCTAAAAGCACGAGTTCCCCCCAGGGCGTGGACCGCAGGTCTATTTCGCCTCAGGGTCGACCTTCAGTGCATTTCGGCTCTGAAACCATGGAAAGCAACCGACTGGTATCAGTCAGATGTGAGTCTGGGGATCCCCTCGAGTGTGAAGGTGGTGTCTACGGACACCTCCACTTCGGGGTGGGGAGCGCTGCTCGAGGGCAGACCGCTAGCTGGCCTATGGTCAGCGCGGGAGAAGCTCCTTCACATAAACTGCTTGGAATTAATAGCAGTCGACAAAGCGCTAAGGCGCTTCTGTCCCCAGATAATAGGCCACCACGTATTGGTCCGGTCGGACAACATGTCAGTGGTGGCGTACATAAATCGCCAGGGCGGCGTCAGGTCCCGAAACCTTTACAGGCTGACGGAACGCCTCCTGGTCTGGGCTCAGCACAACCTGCTCTCGCTGAGAGCGGCGCATGTGCCTGGTCACCTAAATGTGGGGCCAGACAGGCTGTCCAGAAATAACGTCCCAGCAGGAGAATGGTCTCTGCACACGCAGACGATCCAGCTGCTGTGGGAAACGTTTGGCAAAGCGCAGGTGGACCTGTTCGCGTCCCAAGAAAACGCTCACTGCCCGAGATTCTTCTCGAAAAGCCGGGACGCGCTGGCCCATGTTTGGCCCCGCCGCCCCCTATATGCTTTTCCCCCTGTCTCACTCCTGCCTCAGGTGTTGGAGCGAATCAGGAGGGAGGGATGCCCAGTGCTACTCATAGCTCCGCTCTGGACAAACCAGTCGTGGTTCCCTGTCCTGATGCAGCTGACCAGCGCTGCCCCATGGCCTTTACCGTTGAGGAGAGACCTCCTCTCTCAGGCGGAAGGCTCGATTTGGCATCCTCGCCCGGATTTGTGGTCCCTGCACGCATGGGCCATCAACGGGTACCCGCTGACCTCCCAGAGGGAGTGTTAAACACGATCGCGCAGGCTAGAGCCCCGTCTACCAGACGGCTCTACTCCTCGAAGTGGTCTGTGTTCTCTGCTTGGTGTCAAGCGCAGGGCTTTTCACCTGTAGACTGCGGGGTTACGGAAGTGCTTTCCTTCCTTCAGGAGCTACTGGATAAGGGCAGGTCCCCTTCCACGCTCAAAGTATACGTGGCGGCCATAGCAACGTTTGCAAAACCGGTGTCTGGCCAGTCACTAGGAAAGAGCGACTTAGTCGTGCGTTTCCTTAGAGGAGCTCGGAGGCTAAACCCTCCCAGGCCCCCTTCAGTCCCGACATGGGACCTTTCCACGGTCTTGGAGGCCATGAAAGGTGCCCCATTCGAGCCAATCCAGTCGTCAGACATGAAACACTTGTCTTTCAAGACAGCGTTTCTTATGGCTCTCGCTTCAGTGAAGCGCGTAGGGGACTTGCAAGCGCTCTCAGTAAGCGCGTCATGCATGGAGTTTGGACCTAATGACTCAAAGGTCATACTCAAACCGAAGCACGGCTATGTGCCGAAATCCCTCAACACACCGTTCAGGGCCCAGGTGATTTCCCTGTCTGCCCTTCCGGTTCTCAATGAGGAGAAGGACGCGAGTCTCCTTTGCCCTGTCAGGGCACTAAGGGCTTATGTGTCCCGCTCGTCTGGTTTCAGACAGACTGAGCAGCTTTTCGTTTCGTTTGGCGGCCGTGCTAAGGGACTTGCCGCTTCGAAACAGAGCCTATCCAGATGGATAGTCGGTGCCATAGCGCTGGCTTACACTTCTAAGGGCCTACTGTGCCCTTTGGGTGTTAGAGCGCACTCCACAAGAGGCATGGCCTCCTCGTGGGCATGGTCTAGCGGGGTTACCCTGCAAGATATTTGTATGGCCGCAGGCTGGGCCTCGCCGTCTACATTTATAAAATACTATAACTTGGAGGTTCCCGCCTTACAAGCTAAGCTTTTGGCGGTATAAAATTCAGTGCTATCTGCCCGCTGTGCGGCTCGGATACTGAGTTTGACCTGCGTATTGCTCACTGACCGGTACAGCAGCTCATTAAAATGTTGACACACTTGTGGCCACCCAGTTCAGGCTGAATGTTCACCCTGACGGTATGGTCTATTTGTCACATGATTAGCTCCTTTCGGATGCTATTTACAGGGAATGATGCTTCTAGCCTCTCTTCCCTCACTCTCTGTGAGTGTATGGTGATTATGCACTATATGCGCCCCGGGCTTCGGCCCCTGGGACTTTGGTGTTGGATCCCTACCAGCACGGCGTGTTGCATTGTGTTCCCCATAGCGTAAGATATTACGCAGTACGAGAGATACTCTCGTAAGAGAACGTACTCGGTTACTAACGTAACCTCGGTTCTCTCTAGAGAGGGAACGAGTACTGCGTATCTTGCCGTGCTTGGAATACGCTCTGGTTCGCTTCGGCGATGAAAACCAACGTAAGAGCAGCTATCGAGCCTGGTTATAGGGCGAGACCACGCCCTTTCTGGCGGGACGTGACTATATGGGCGCGAAAGGCCCCCATTCGTCGTGACGTCACGCAGAGCCACTCTCGATAGGCTGCTGCTGTTGCCGCAGGGCAGCCAATAGGCGCGCGAGCTGTCTCGCCTATGTCTGCTTGCTGCCGCAAAGCGTTTTACATTAATAAAAAATTAAGGATAATTTTTGGCTTCAATATCTCGTGGAAAAGAGTTTTCCCCATAGCGTAAGATATTACGCAGTACTCGTTCCCTCTCTAGAGAGAACCGAGGTTACGTTAGTAACCGAGTACGTTATGTTGCATTGGCTAATACAGTTATCATTAGTTTTCTTAACAGTTTCCTTCATTATGTGAACGGGCCTTAAAGGGATAGTTAAACCAACAATTAAAATCCTGTAATCATTTACTCACCCTCAAGTTGTCCCAAACCTGTATGAATTTCTTTATTCAGCTAAAAAAAAAATGACAGGATTTAAAATTTGGGGTGAACTATCCCTTTAAGAGTCTGCATGGTATGTGCATTAGCAGGATGTTTGCATTGTGTGTATCTGTATGCTTGCTTAGGACCTGTTCAGGTAATTCTGACAGACAGGGAAATAAACAGAAACTCAGAATAGGGTAAACACACTCATTTAAGACGAGACACCCCACTACAAACAATTTCTTCACCTTTGTCTTGTCAAGGTAATGATGACAACTATTTTTGAAGACTGATTTCTCTGTATCAAATATATTGTGTAGGCGATTAATGTAGGTGTTACATTTCCCACCCCTTTAATAGAGTTCTCAAGAAAAAAAGTGTCTTGTTGAACACTGCAGGCAAACTGTCATCTTAATGCTCGTATCTCTGGGCCTGTGTGGCAGGCATACATGTATTTAATTTAGTTGTCACTCTGCTGGAGGGGGAAAAATTATTTTAACCTTCTAAGAATGATTGACAGTGGGACAAACCATTGCCTTGAAGAATGTGCTTTTTGTTTCTGTCATATTACATTTTAGGTTGTTGCAGTTTATCATCAGCAGCTAATCTTGCACTTTGTAGTATATCAAGTTAAGAGTCTTGCTACTTTCTGTCATCACTAATTGACCCTTAATACATATAATTGAATACATTTTCAACTGTCTTATCTGCGGATAGAAAGGTGTGAAGTTAGAGGTCAAACAAAAAAACATTGTTGTGAGTTAGTGGAAAGGGAAAATCACTCTAATCAGTCGTTCAGCCATATCGGATTCCACCAATGAAAATGAACAGCCGCAGATGAGTTGTTAAGATTATGCCTTTGGACACTGTAATGACATACACTGGCATTCATTGTCAAAATCAGTGATCCCCCCGTTACTTATGGCAACAAACAAAGCTAAAATATTAAAATGACAAATATGACACTTGTATTGTAGTGACTTTGTCATCTGTGATGACTGAGCAGTATTTTATTTTGCCATCAAATCTTCCATTCCCAGGCTTTTCTGACCAGGGTGTGTCTTAACCTTGTGTACTGTCAACAATGGAGGAGGGTCACACACAACACACACACACACACACACACACACACACACACACACACACACACACACACACACACACACACACACACACACACACACACACACACACACACACACACACACACACACACACACAACACACGCGCGCGCACGCACACACACACGCACGCACACACACATTAATCATGCACAACAATTTTATGTTTACTGCTGAATAAATACATATCTATGTAAATTAAACTATTGAAAAAAATGATTTCACTGGACAATCCTATTTTCCTCTACATTGCTTGTTTTGTAATATTAATGATATTAATTTATGTTATATTATAATACTAATAAATATATGAATATTATTTTATTAATAATAGTAATTAAATAAATGTTTTTCCTGAAATGTTTTGTGCATAAAAATGAATATCCTACATTAATTGGTCAATAATAATAATAATAATAATAATAATAATAATATAAATTAAAAAATAACAACAAAAACTGGAAAAAAAAAACAATTTAGACCCTTTTTATTAGACCCTTAGTTTTGTGATTATTATTGGGTATGTGTCAAATACTGCTCCTGCCACTCACATGCACACACACTCTGTGTACATACACCTTCACACCTTCACAATGGATAACAGCTAATCTGAGGTTTTGTTGTTTTTTGTAATTACTTCTAAACAGTGTTACTCAGTGAAGGAGCTTAAGCATGTGGAGTGGACCTCTGTGTCTGAGAATATAATGCTTTGCTGACATACGGGCTTTAAAATACAGAATATTAAAGATGAAGGGAATGGTGAGAAGAAACCAAAAAGGTGAATAATCAAGATAAAAGTGCACTTTCACCTTCTGTTGTGAATTCTCTCCCTTTAAGTGTTAAGTTGACTGTGTGTGACGTTTTAAGTTGCGTTGTACGCAAATAACGCAGCGCAGCATTCTCAGCACGCACGGACTCAGTGTAATTGCCTATTCACCAAGCTATTCAGTTGAGCGATCATATCGCGTGAACACATTCACATGTTCAGTGTTTATGTGCAAGATAAAGTTTGTGACAAAGTAAGTTTTCCCTTTATGTATATTGTTTATAACACGCTGTACCTGTATCTCAAGTTAGACCAGGTTTGTGATGTAGTTGATGTTTAGCGATCTTTCTAAGTGTAATTTGATCCGGTTTAACGAGCGGATTATCCCGCTAGCATCGCGGCTAATTTTGCTCATGTTTACTAGTTACCTTTAAGTGCATTTCTCCGTGGGACAATATCCTTCACTAGTTATTATACTATTAATGAGACAGTCCAATTTCTATAATCTATATTTTGGTGTTCTTGTCAATTTCATTGCACTGTGCAGTTTGTTATTGTAGACTCTACAATAGTATAGCTATTGTATACTAATATATTTCTACATTTATATTTCATGTATCAGTGCACTTTACAGATATGTTTATCTTTGGGTTTGCAATCTTTTAAGTTGTTGAATATGCTTAGACAGTGAGTATTTATTTCTGTTATATTATTTATTTCAGAAACTACCTCAAGTACACTATTATGTGTATGGTCACTCTTGTACAATAAACAGCTAAACTCTATCTGATGACTCCGACTCCCTGACCAGAGTTCTGCAGCGGTCAATAATATAATCCACCAGTTTTCAGTGGGGCAATCCCCAACAAATGGTCCTTCGAGCTGGATCTATTGACTACTGCAGTGATGTCATCGGAAGAGCGATCAAACTCTCTCCCTCATGCTGAGACGTCAGACAGACCCTCACGGCATCGTCGCACACCAAAGCATCTGGAGGAGTATCTCCTTGACTACAGCCATCACCGACCTGCTCTTTCCTCCCCACCTACAGCAGAGGTGCCAGCGGAGCAGAGAGGAGCAGCAGCCGCAGTGGGCATAATTAGTCAATCACGACCAGCCTCCAGCCAGGGTGAGCATCCAGCCACAAGCTCCACAGACATATTAAGTATGAGATCACTGAGGGAATTAATGAAGTCCATCTCCGAGAAGGAAAGAGATGAGGCTGCTGATATGGCTGCGCTTCAGAGCAAACTCAAGCAGTATGAAAAACGACAGCATCGGCGTCAAGAGCTGATGAAACATATCACATCATTCCTGAGGGAAGAAGGGGATGAAGAAGTGCAAATTGTAAAGCCTGCCACACCACCGACGAGATCACCTCCAGAAAACTCACCTCATCCGACCCCTTCATCAAGTCATTCTTCCTATTCATCACCGTCACCTGACATTGAGTTACATACCGAAGGACAAAGACATGTGAGTGCCACACAAATAAATGTAAGCACACCTACTGCAGAGGCAGAGCACTTTAACCCTGGTTTTGTACCAATACAGCCAGTCACTTCACTCCCTTTGTACTCACCAATTTCGTCTGGTACATTACCTGCCGCCGTGCATCAACACCAACATGCTACAAGAGCAGACACTTTGCCACTACTGCTTAATACACAGTTTTGCCCTTATGACGATGGTGGATCTGCCTTTCAGCCTCAGGTGCATCCACAGCTAGTAGCTCCCACGCCAACCTACCAGCATCCCAGAGTGCCTTACCTCTATACAACAGTGGCACCTTCTCCACGACAACCTGACGCGGCGCCACTTGCCTCCAGTTTTTCAGTTCCTCACTATACGACAATGCCTTCAGTAGTGTCAGTGCCTCAAACCCTGCACAGTGCTTCAGTTCCTGCCATGAATATTCCTGCTTTAGCAAACACTTCGCTACATCCATTGAGCCAGCCACTGAAGCGACCAGAATACTTGGTGCCTCACCGCCCTTTGCATGCTGCCCCCCAGCCAAAGATTCCTGATTTTGTAAATGACAACGAAAGGGAATTCGCTAACCTGAAGTTAGCATTGGACAATCTTCTTGAACCTCATGCAGAGCTAGATGAGAAATACAAGTACCATATCTTGCTGGAACACCTTAAACTTCCTGAGGCACAAATGATTGGCCAGTCCTGCCGCCATCATCCATACCCGTACTCTGCAGCTATGCAAGCTCTTCAGTTACAATATGGCCAACCCCATCAGCTGGCGCAGAGCGAAATAGCAGCAATCCTCACAGCACCAGAGGTGAAACCAAACGATGCTCGCAGTTTCCAGAGTTTTGCTCTCCGTGTCCACCTCTTAGTGAGCATGCTGTTATCGTTGGAGGGACCCAGAGGGATGGAGTTGAACTGCTGCTCGCATGTGGATCGTTTGGTTAGTAAACTGCCAAAGTACTTGCGAGATGGGTTTATAGAGTTTCTCCAGCTACAAGGGAAGCTCAACTCCCCCAGTATTAACCCGTACAACCTACAAGACTTTGCAGGGTGGCTCCACGTCAAAGCTCAGCAACAGAGATTGTCTAGTAGGTTAGTGCAACGATACCAGTATGAAAGGGATCCCAGTGGTTCAAAGGAGAAGAGTGCAGCTAAACCAAAAAGCCAAAGTACAGCCTTGTATCATGGTGCAGCACCCACTGAGGATAAAGCATCCCCCAGTCCTAAGGTGTCTTGGAAGAAGACCCCCCTCAAAGTCAACTGCCTTTTCTGTGGCAGCAAAGACCACTACATCACTCGATGCAGCAGTATTAAAGAACAGTCAGTGGCTGATCTTTGTAAGTGGATTTCGGAGGGGACCCGCTGCTGGAAATGTGCCCGTTCCCATGAGCCTGAGACCTGTAATCTTAAGAAACCCTGCAGTGACTGTGGTGGTATTCACCTTCAAGTGCTTCATGGTGTGGCCCGAAGGCGTGCAACCGATACATCATCAGCTAACTCGGAGAGCCGCATATACCTCCTGCCATCCTTTGCATCAGGCAGAGTCCTCCTGAAAGTGGTGCCTGTGCTGTTGCACCACAAATCAATATCAAATCATACCCAGTTCAGACTCTTCAGAGACGGTATACACATCTAAGAGGAGTTCCGTTACAGCCATTTCACAAGGTACGTCCATTGGTGCTCATAGGTTCAGACCAAGTTCACCTTATTACTGCTAAGGAGCCTATTCGTCAAGGCATCAGAGGGGGACCCGTGGCAGTTTGTACAGCTCTCGGCTGGGCACTCCAAGGGGCGGAGATGAGTACCACAGGCCAAGAACCAGTGCAGCAGTGTTTCTTTATCTCCACTGACAACCCAGACGATCTTCTCTACAGAAATGTGGAGAGGTTATGGCAACTGGATGTGCTGCCCTTTCGTAACGAGAAACTGGTTGTCCGGTCTAAGCAAGACAAAGAGGCTATGCAGTTGCTTGAGTCTCAAACGCAGCGAGTCAATATCCAGGGAGTACAGCGTTACGCCACCCCTCTTCTGTGGAACCCAGGTGCTCCAGAACTTAAGGGCTCAGTGCAATCCGTCCTTGCAAATCTGAGGAGCACTGAAAGGAGACTCCAGAAGGACCCTGAAAAGGCTTCAATCTATTCAGGAGAGATTGCCAAACTCATTGAGTCAGGTTACGTAGTCAAGCTCAACCAAATGGAAGCGACACGAACAGAGGCATGGTACCTGCCCCATCATCTCGTGAGTCATAACAATAAGCAACGACTGGTGTTCGACTGTTCTTTCAAATACCATGGCCTGTCCTTGAACGATCAGCTCCTCCCAGGTCCTACACTTGGACCATCGCTGTTAGGAGTACTCCTGAGATTCAGACAGCATCCTGTAGCAGTAAGCTCGGATATCAAGGGCATGTTCCATCAGGTCCGCCTATTGCCGAAAGACAGGCCCTTTCTTCGTTTCATTTGGAGAGATCTGCAGAGTGAAAACCCTCCAGATGTATACGAGTGGCAGGTTCTGCCATTCGGCACAACAAGCAGTCCATGCTGTGCCATCTTTGCTCTGCAACACCATACTTGCAATTCCGAAGCCAAATATCCAGGGCTACAACAGCTAGTCCACCAAAGCTTCTACGTGGATAACTGCCTGACAAGCTTCCCAACTGTCCCAGCAGCCAAGAAAACTGTGGATCAGTTACGCAGCATGTTAGCAGAAGGAGGGTTCGACCTCAGACAGTGGGCTAGCAGTCATCCAGTGGTGGTAGCTCATCTTCCGACGGATGCCCGGTCATCAGCCGCAGAGCAGTGGTTAGTGCAAAACCGTGCTGATCTTATGGAGCCCACATTAGGCCTCAGGTGGAATTGTGCAGCTGATACCCTTGGCTACCATTATCGGCTCATTGAGCATGCAGAACTGACGATGAGAGCTGCTTATCAGGTGTTGGCGTCCCAATATGATCCACTGGGGTTCATACTACCATTTACCACCAGAGCAAAGGTGATCATCCAACAGTTGTGGGCTAAAAAGAGAGACTGGGATGACCCAGATATACCACCAAACCTTCAGGCCGCCTGGACCAACTGGGAAAGCGAGCTCAAACAACTCACTGCAGTTTCCATTCCTCGCTGCTACACACCAGCCTCCACAACTACAGCAGAACAGCACAGTTCCCTTCATGTGTTCTGCGATGCCTCTGAAAGAGCGTACGGGGCAGTGGCATATTTGGCCGTTCGAACCAGAAGTGACATTCATGTTTCCTTCATAATGGCCAGATCACGGGTTGCTCCTAAGAGGCAGCAGTCTGTACCTCGCCTGGAGCTTTGCGCTGCCTTAGCGGGAGCTCAGCTGGCCAAACTGGTGAGGGATGAGCTGACACTCTCCATCAATCAGACAATTCTGTGGACGGACTCCATGACTGTGCTAGAGTGGATTCAGTCAGACTCTTGCCGGTACAAGGTGTTCGTTGGGACACGAGTCACCGAGATCCAAGAATTAACAGACCACAGCTTATGGAGGTATGTTAATACGCAGGATAACCCAGCTGATGACATAACGAGAGGCAAAACCCTCCAAAGTTTGGCCGAGCCCAGTCGATGGAGTCAAGGGCCTCCATTCTTGAAACAGAGCCCAGAGCACTGGCCTAAAAGACCTGAAGTTGCACAGTCAGAAGGAGTATCCGAACTGAAAGGCCTAACCTGCTACTCTGTAATGGCGGTTGAAACAGAGTCCAACCTCCCCGATGTTACGCAATTCAAGACCTGGCGAGAGTTAGTGGGGGCAACTCTACAAGCCTGTCAAGGGGCGGCCGCATCGAACAGTGTGATAATGACTAACAGAGAGGCAGAAGCTGTCCTGCTGAGGGCATGTCAAGCTCAGAGCTTCCCGGAAGAGGTAGCTGCCCTTCAGGCACAGAAATTGATTCCCGTACACAGTCGATTAGTCAACCTTGCTCCAGAGTGGGACCCCTGACCAACATGATACGAGTTGGGGGGCGTCTAAGAAGGCTTGCAAACTCAGACCCAGAACAAATCCACCCCATTGTACTGGACCCAAGACACGCAGTAACAAAGCTCCTTATTCAAGAATTTGATGAGCGTCTGTTACATCCGGGAGCTGAAAGAGTTTACGCTGAGATACGGAGGCAGTATTGGATTCTCAGAGGACGCCAGGCTATCAAGCACCATCAACTTCATTGTCAGTCCTGTCAGCGCTGGAGAGCGCAGCCAAAGGTACCTCAAATGGCAGATTTGCCACCAGAATGCCTCCGTCTACTCTGTCCACCCTTTTACTCAACGGGTGTTGACTGCTTTGGCCCATACCTGGTCAAAATAGGAAGGCGGAATGAGAAACGCTGGGGCCTGATCTTCAAATGTCTAACAACCAGGGCAGTTCACATCGAGCTTCTTAATTCGATGGATGTCGATGCCTTCCTTCTAGCACTCCGCCGGCTCATAGCCAGAAGAGGTCAACCCCGTGAGATCCGGTCAGATTGTGGCACCAACTTCCGCGGGGCAGAAAGAGAGTTACGGGAAGCCTTCTTTAGCATGGAGTCAGAACTCCAAACCCGCCTTGCAGACCACCAAATCGACTTCAAGTTCAACCCGCCCAGCGCTCCACATTTCGGCGGAATATGGGAGCGTGAGGTCCGCTCTATAAAAAATGCTCTACAGGTGGCCGTTGGGAACCAAGCAGTCACAGAGGATGTTCTGTCCACAATCCTAGTGGAAGTGGAGGGGATTCTCAATTCGAAACCTCTGGGATATGCCTCAACAGATGTGGCCGACATCGATCCAATTACTCCTAACCTTCTCCTTATGGGGCGGCGGGATGCATCTCTCCCTCAGGTGGCATATGCTCCAGGAGACATGGGGCGGCGGAGGTGGCGTCACTGTCAAAACATGGCGGACCAATTCTGGATTCAGTTCACCAGAAACTATTTGCCTACGCTTCAGACCCGGCAGAAGTGGCATAAAGCTTCAGAAAACCTGGAGGTCGACTCCGTTGTACTGATTGTGGATCCGCAACTCCCAAGAGCTCAGTGGCCCATAGGCAGAGTTCGGAAGACATTGCCAGGCAGTGACGGATGTGTGCGAACTGTTGAAGTTGTGATTGACGGTAAAGCTTACATTAGACCAGTTGCGCGCTTGATACAGTTGCCTGCTCTAGAAGGAAACACTAAAGACAGTTAGAGAATTCTCTTGATAACCCATTTGCTGCTCAATTGTGGGGGCGGCTGTTGTGAATTCTCTCCCTTTAAGTGTTAAGTTGACTGTGTGTGACGTTTTAAGTTGCGTTGTACGCAAATAACGCAGCGCAGCATTCTCAGCACGCACGGACTCAGTGTAATTGCCTATTCACCAAGCTATTCAGTTGAGCGATCATATCGCGTGAACACATTCACATGTTCAGTGTTTATGTGCAAGATAAAGTTTGTGACAAAGTAAGTTTTCCCTTTATGTATATTGTTTATAACACGCTGTACCTGTATCTCAAGTTAGACCAGGTTTGTGATGTAGTTGATGTTTAGCGATCTTTCTAAGTGTAATTTGATCCGGTTTAACGAGCGGATTATCCCGCTAGCATCGCGGCTAATTTTGCTCATGTTTACTAGTTACCTTTAAGTGCATTTCTCCGTGGGACAATATCCTTCACTAGTTATTATACTATTAATGAGACAGTCCAATTTCTATAATCTATATTTTGGTGTTCTTGTCAATTTCATTGCACTGTGCAGTTTGTTATTGTAGACTCTACAATAGTATAGCTATTGTATACTAATATATTTCTACATTTATATTTCATGTATCAGTGCACTTTACAGATATGTTTATCTTTGGGTTTGCAATCTTTTAAGTTGTTGAATATGCTTAGACAGTGAGTATTTATTTCTGTTATATTATTTATTTCAGAAACTACCTCAAGTACACTATTATGTGTATGGTCACTCTTGTACAATAAACAGCTAAACTCTATCTGATGACTCCGACTCCCTGACCAGAGTTCTGCAGCGGTCAATAATATAATCCACCAGTTTTCAGTGGGGCAATCCCCAACACCTTCAATATATTGATCAGGAAAGACCTCTGAAAATTCATTAAAGCATCAGCTCAGACAATAGTTTTCCTTCTAGCCCCATCAATGTGGGAAATGTCTTGTCTTATCTTATCAGCAGTTGATGATCTCTTTCTCCCTGAGTTTGCATTGTTTGCATAGGGGCTGCTGTGGAGAGCTTGCAGGTGTGAAGTCTGCTCCGTCAGGGCTTTAGCTCCTGGCATTGGCTCCTTTCGCTGTATTGTTTATGTGTCCCAACCTCTGGCATCTATCCACCTTTCACAGGTATTTCTCTTCATGGAACTTCATTATCAGGCATTATTGCTAAAGAAATGCTTGAGAAAATGTGTTTTTCTTGGCCTCCGTCTTCTCCCCTGAGGAGAGGAACTCAAATAAAGAATAATCCATACCGATCATTTTGCAACATTTTGACACTGAAAAGAACTAATGAAAGGCACATTAGGTCTTCTGTTGTCATGATGTATAAGAAGGTTTTAATCTAATTAAACAGGCACATCAGTCCAAATAGCTTTAAATAACATAATATCAGACTTGTATTTCAGGTTGTTCATTGAAGGGATGACAAACCCCAATCTCCTTGACTCCAGTCTGTCATGTATCAAACCCACATTAAAAGAAATTATGGATTGCCTGCATGCTCCCTATGAGGATGATTACTCTTCACCAGTATGTTACATGTTTACATAAGCAAAGCAGGCCCGCTGTTTGACAGAGCTTATGGTGATAATATTGACTAAAGGGGAGTTCTACTTAATTTGTTTCTCAGAGCACCTTTGGTTTGGTACCAGTTTTGCCAAATGCGTGTTTTTTCCCGCCGAATTGGACTACTTCTACACTGTTGCCGCAGGTATAGTTCATGAGTTGAAGCGACTGAACTGAGAACTCCACCATTGTTAACAGAAAATACAGCAGCTGATTGATTGGGGAAGCTTTTGTTCAAATGTTTGGGATCGTAAGATAGAAGTCTCTCATGCTTACCATGGTTGCATTTATTTAAACGACACAGTAAAAACATTAATATTGAGAAATATTAGAATTTAAAACAACTTTTATATTTTAATATATTTTAACATGCTATTTATTCATTCTATAAATCAGTTGAATATGCTGATTTGGTACTCAAGAAACATTTCTTATTATTGTCAATGTTAAAAACAGGTGTGCTTAATATTTCTGTGGGAACATCATCTTTTTTTCAGGATGCTTTGATGAATAGACAATTCAAAAGAACAGCACTTTGAAATGTAACATTATAAATGAAGTGTATCTTGGCTAAATAAAAGTATTCATTAATCAAAAAATCTTACTGACCCCGTGTTTTGAATGGTGTTTTATAGATGTTATTATTATACTCATACTTATAGGGTTAGGTATTGAAATAAACTCTTAAATCTAATTATTAAACTTTGCGTAACTCATCCAGCTATTACTTTTTTAAGTAGTTAGATGTACAAATTTTGCCTGATTGATAA